>CM067073.1:25546212-25956572 GCA_033980235.1 Diadema setosum
TTGTTTAAGTTTTGGTACCATCATTGCGGGATAAGAAGACTACTACAGTTCATGACGTCATGTTTGGACAACAATATGAAGAAATAAAAAAACACTTTTCTAGAAAGAGCACTTGACTTGTAGTTATATCTTTCAACACCCTTTTACAAGGCTGTGCAAATGAAAGCCTTGCATGTAAAGTTGGATGAAATGATTTATCTGTTTCCCACGATGCTTTTAAAGAGTACAGGTTTGTGACACTGAAGGCACTGAACTCCTCCACTCTCATGCGATTGTGTTTTCAGGATTGAGCTGCCCAACAAGCGAGTCATAGGGGTCAAGTCCAAGCTGTCCAAAAAGATCATTGAAGTACTGAGACCAGTGGCCTACAAGTACAAGCTGCACCTGGATGCAATGGTAGTTCACTTGGTGAGTCAAATGGTGTAAGATGATTACATTTCAGGCTTTGGAGCACCTGCAGTGAAGTTAAATTTGTCAAACGGGAGAGAGGGCCTTCAAGAATTTGTACAGGCTGTATCTTCCATCCTAACCCGAGATTTCCCATTTTCCATAGATAGTTAAGCTGTGGAGCTACACCGTAGTTTCTTTGTGATCTTGTAATTTATATTCGTTGTTGTATTTATACACCATCTTCCCCTCCTTCTTACACTTTTTCTTCTAATATTAGTATTATCATTGTTATTACTTTTTATGAATCTTATTATTGTTACTGTTGTTTTTCACATTATCATTATCATCCTCTTTGTTGCTGTCATCGTCAAGATTTGCTGTGTTTTAAAAGGCCTTGAAATGATACAGCAGTGACCTATTTAAAGGGGTCTAGGGCAACTACCCCCTGGGCAATTACCCCGGACCCTTCCCCTGGCCCTAATCCTAATCCTAATCCTGAACCTAACCCTAACCCAAACCCAAACTCCTAACACTAAACCTAACCCTAACCCTAATCTTAACTCTAACCTTACCACTAACCAGTATTTAGCCGGGGGGTAATTGCCCTCTGGGGGTAATTGCCCGGATACGATTTAAAGGTCAGGAGTTATTTCAGTAAGATCATATCAAAGTGTAGAACTACTAGATAGAAACCCCCAAACTTGGCTAAAAACATTTTTCTCTGTCTCCAGAGTGACTCCCCAGTCCCCCTGGACCTGGACTTCACTGTGGCCTCGCTGGATGGACAACGGATTCTCATTGAGACACTGAAGACATACAGTGGTAAGAAGGACTGCATTGGCCTAGGAATGGAAGAATCTATTGAGAAGGTCTTAAAAAATACTGTATATGCTGTTATTTTCGTGTACAGATATTTGAAAATATTACGTGAAAATATTCATTTTATCTTGCATAATCTCAGGTGCAAATTCTGTGATGTTATTTGTATTTCTTAACTCCTTATGTGGAAATGAATACAGTGAATTGAATTGAATTGAATATTACTGACATAGACAATGTTCACTGATGAAAATGTACTGCCTTTTCATGATTTGTTATAGACTCTGCATCCATTATGTTTGGCTGTGTGGAACAGTTTGCTTTTTAAAATGCCTTCTGTATGAAAGAAGATTTCACAGTCATTGCATGCAGTTCTCTTTTTGAAGAGTCACAATCCACAAGTTTCCGTTGCAGGATATGCTGGGTTGAAAAAAAAATGGCTGTTTCATAGTTTTTAGTGAAATGTTGACAGAAAAAAATGTTGGAAAGTAAGCAATTGTCGGAAGTGATATGGGGAAATTCAAAGAGAATGGTGTCCTTGAGAGTCAGTGCAACTATTTGTGTCTTTGTGTCTACCTCCCAAGGATCATAAATTGACTGTTTAATAGTTTTTAGTGAAATGTTGACAGAGAAAAATGTTGGAAAGGAAGCAGTTGTCGGAAGTGATATGGGGAAATTCAACCAGAATGATACCCTTGAGAGTCAATGTGACTGTTTGTGTCTTTGCTACCTCCCAAGGATCATATGACATTGGTGGAAGGGCGTCCGTTGGTCCCAGCACCAGCGGGACGCAGCAGGGAGGCGATGAAATCAGCCACACGAGGGCAGCCTCCGTCGACAGTTTCCTCCGCGACGAGGACCCCAAGACGAGCTCTGTGCAGACTGAGATGCTGAAGGCCAAGGTGTGTTTCAAGCTGCATGCCTCTGTCATAGCACCACCCCGATGCACACTCTTCCGATGTCTTACACTATATTTATTGTATGAAAATGTACTTTAGCTGATAGCCAGTCACCTCCTGTCTGTTCAATTTTTTTGCTGGTGGGGTGGGGGGGGGGGGGTGGGGGAGGGGGTTATGTGAGAGATACTAGTAGACTGAGTCAAAACAATCAAAGGAAACTCTGCCAATGCTGGCCTTCCCCACCATTCATCCTCTGGAGTTTCACACTAGTCCACAGGAATTAGTTGTGGTCCAAATTTTCAAATGAAAGCAACCTTCAACAAATTTTAGCAAGTGAAAATTTCAGTGATGTACCATAGCATGCCAACCTCAGATTTAATTTTTTTCCCCCTAAATCTATTGTTGTTTTTGTTCAATGTGATGCTATGTTAAATGCTTTCTTTGTTTAATGTCTTTAAGCCTATGTCCCTCACATTTGTGCTGGCAGGTAAATGTACATAGCAAATATGAAGTGACCTGGGGGGGCATTTCATAAAGGAACTTGTCGGATAAAATATCCGACAAGTCAGTTATATCCGACAAGTTCAGAGAAATCAGCCAATCAGACTAAAGAATTTCTCAAAACTTGTCGGATATAATTGACTTGTCAGATATTTTATCCGACAAGTTCCTTCATGAAATGCCCCCCAGGTGTACAGAGCTTACTCTCTGTCATTGCCAGCATTATTCCAAAGCAGAATATGAAATAACTGCGTATTTACCTAGGCTGGGATTCCTGTTATTGTGAATCTGCTCAAAAGAGAAATAGGATGATACAGGAGGCAACAGACATGTGTAAGCTGTTGTCATATTTTACCAAGGGAGTGCGTTCACAGAAAGTGACCTACTGCAGATTATTAGAGTGTAGGGGTGTTTGTCAGAGGACTAGAAGTTTTTTTTAAATTTTCTATTTAATTTAATTTAATTTAATTTAATTTGATTTAATTCTATTTTTTTATTTATTTTACTTAATTTTTTTTTAATTTTTTAATTTTTTAATTTTTATTATTATTATTATTTATTTATTTATTTATTTTTTTTTTTTGGGGGGGGTCTAATGTGTGTGTGTGTATGTTCGTAAGCTGACCTGCAGTCTTTGAAGATAGAATACCCTGTACATCTGGCAGAGTAGTCTAATCATTCTTATAAATGAATTGATTCGCATTTTAGCCGAAAATTCATATACAGTGTACACACAGTGCATATTTGGGTTACTGAAAAGACTTGTGCAGAGTAAACCAAGGTTTCTTCTGTAAGAGCACGCATAGGAAAACCTTAGAGCTTTTATGTCTATTTTCATATTGTTTCCTCCTTAGCTCACTGCCACAATGTCCATGCAGCCCCCTGGGGACACCAGGAGAGACCAGAGAAACCTCTCAGCTGCCACCGCCGCCTCCCCTGCCACCAAGGTGGGCACCCTTACCACAGCCCCAGCCCCAGCACCTCCCACGGCTACACCAGCAGCGGAACCGGCCTTAACCAACGGGAGAACGGAGGGGCGGAGGAAAGGAAACCTCAAAATCATGGACAAGGACACGGAAGGTTGGTATAGCTGGTTTTATGGTGGCAGACTTTCACCAATGATCAGGACAGAAGCAGCTTATGGGATCATTTGTTGGATTTAGACATGTTTCCATACATTTGAAAATTCCTGAGTTAATTTCCAGATTTTATTCTTTCTTTTTTTCAAAGCTTAAACGGGAAACCAATATACTTTTTTTGAGGAACAAAATCAGAAGGTCAATGTTCTCTAAACTTGATAAATTCGCAAAAGAGAGAAGGAAAGAAAGACAAAAATTTTGGCATGTTTTTAATCGAAGTTGTGATTCCTTTTTTTTCTTGTCCGAACTTAAGTTTTAGTCTGTTGTGATGTTTCAATTGCTCCAGGTGACTATTGTAGACTCTCTACTGTGCCTGTGCATGGCATAAACCTCAACCCATTCCTCTCTTGCCCCCCCCCCCCCCTACCACCCCTTCCCCAGTCCCAGACATTAGTTCTTGTTTTCCCAGCATTCTCTCCAGTTTGAATACAATTGTTGTACTCTGTTGTAGCCTGACCCCTCTCCCCCTTGGTCCTGCACCCCTTGGTAGATATGCTCTGCACCTCCTGTCTGTATCCTTGTCTCCCTGTAACTAACTTACTAGTGAATGTTTCTTTTTTGAAACTTTGTCTGCCAGTTCAGACGATCTCAGTACTCTTAAAGAGGGGATTTGTTTGTAATTTGTCATTATAGGAAGATGAAAGGAAACAGCAAAAGCAGCAAATTCCTTTAAAAAAAAGATGAAGAAGAAAAGGTAACACGTGATGTATTGGATGTGTCTTGGTCTGAAAAGAAAGACTTCAGCAATACATGTGAGACCCATGACATTAAAGAAGGTTGCATAATTTGATCTTAAGATCCTCTTGATTGATTTATTGTTCATGACAGAATTAGCACAGCTAGACTGCTTACTATTGTTACCATCATTGTAAAGTAATCTTGACAAGTATTGATACTACTTTTAAAAAGAAAATGCGGTTGTTATTGTGATGAATTACAAGTATAATGCTTCTCCCCCACTTAACCACTTGGAAGATACATCCAACGATCACATCGAGTTGGTAAAGCACAAACAGAATAATGTCTTCTATCTGCATTGACATTCATCATAATTGTATTTGAAGAGCTAGTGTTTCCTCAATGAAGAAGTGGTCTTATGAATATTACTTCTTTTCTCTCTCATCTTGTAGGAGTAGATTTCATCCCTCCAGTAAAATACATCAGACATGATAAATTTTGTATGCTGCTTTACCAGTCAAATCTCTTTAATGCTATCTGTGGTTTAATGCAATGCTTTCTATGTATTTATGTCTTTTGTTGTCCAGAGGTCTTTGTTTGATGCTATGGCATCAACATTTGCAAATCTGCATCGACTCTGAAAAAAGAATAAAAGATTGGTAGGGAAAAGTTGGATTCTTCTCCCCAGTTGTAACTCTAGTGATGTGTTCACAGGTGCATGCATGCCGTAACACACATACACATGTATACACACCCCTTATTTATCCGCTGTACATTCTGTTATCATCAGTGTTGTACATTGTACATAGGTCTGCATGCTTTTCTTTTTTGTTTGTTTAGTCTTGCATCATCAGCCCTTTTTTCCAGCTACTTTCATCAGATCCGCTCTCAAATTTGCTTGTTACCCATTTCTCGTCAAATTTTGGTCAGAAATTACCAAGGGTGAGAAGCATGTGGTCTATCCACATGTCATTAGAATATCTAGATAATTTTGTTTTATTTTATTATTATTTTATTAATAAGAGAAGTCATTTTACTAACAACTGCATTACTAAAATCATCCAAACATTTGTGTTTATACCCTTATGTAGTTGGACAATCTTGCCCTTTTTTCTGCATAATCTTATGAGGTTATAAAAGTGCTCTCAAAATAGGGCACTTCAATATTGTATTTTGATTAATTCTTTAGTACTTTGAATGTAAACAGACTGTCCATATGCCATGTGCATATTTAGACTAGCCAGTTGTTCAAAAAGAGTTCAGTCTGTGAAAAATTAATGTTGAATCGTGATTATGCCGATATAACAGTTTGATTCGTAATCTGTAGTTTTCCAGGAGTATAATTGTGTTTAACTACCTACCATGTTCTTTTCATACTCATCAGTTATAGTGTGACATTGTTGAATATTACTGATATCAGATATGAGTAGTTCCAACAATGATTGGTTTTGATATTGATTAATGGCAGTCATTAGTTTCTTTGAAACTAGTATAAGCCCATAAACACATTTTTTTTTTTAACCCTAACTAGGCCGGGGGGGGGGGGGGGCCTCCGAGGCCCCCCCCTCGACGTTTCGCGCGATGTATCGCTATCGCGAGAAGCTATCGCCGCGACGTTTCATGACTTTTTTCTTTCGAGTCTCCCGCATCTTTTGACACCAAATTTGCGATGCCCGGGTGTGCGGTTCCGAAGTTGCGCATAAATATGCATGTGCATGTCAGACCAAAAATTGCTCAAAAACGTGAATTTGTGTACAATTTCAATGCAAACTGTGTTTCCAGGCAAATTTCATAAAAGCATGATTATTTTGGGGTTTTATTGTTTAAAATCAATTAATAACGCATTTTCTTGTTCGGAACAATGTCGCGGACAAATTTCATCGAAAAAACAATGAAAAACATAAAGTTGAAAAACAAAGAAATACATAAGAAATTCAAAAAACAATAAAATACTTAGGAAATTTTTTCTGATTGCGCAATTTTTTTCTCTTACATTTGCTAAGGACACTAAAAAGAATATTTACACAAAAAAAGTGCCTGTTTTGAGCTTTATTTAGTGATTAATAGCAAATTTTCTGATTTCATGCATCATTATGCATAAATCAGCATAATTTAGTGTAAATGATAATTTTTGAAAAAATTAACTTCATGGTACTTTAGATTACATCATAGGCAATGCGTGTGCCAATTTTCGTCGCGATCACGCGGTCGACGGCCGAGATCCGGAGGGGGGGCCTGGGAGGCCCCCCCCCCGGCTCTATCATCTACCTGAATAGCCCGGCCTAGTTAGGGTTAATGCCACATGAATGACTAAATTCTTATCATTTCTCTGTTTCCCAATTGTGGGAATTTTACTAAAGTGATGAGAGAATTGATGGACATGTATCATTCATAACTACCACTTTTAGGATAATACAAAAAAAAGGTGTGATCAGGCTCATAGTAAATACAGGGGCATCTTATAGAAGTCTCAGATTGAGTCTTTTCCCACACTGTATCATTCGGTTCTTGCACACAAATGAGATTCAAGTGATGTTGTACTTCACTGCAAAAGTTTGCATTTGTTTAGAGCAGATCTTCATATTTTTGCTGTCCCAATGCTTCAATGCATCAATGAGCCCATTTAGTTCCAAGCATAAATGTCTTTTATACAGTGTACATCAAGTAGCACAAGCAATCTGACAAAAGATCAAACATAGCTTTCTGTGACCAATGGGATGGGTGATTATTTTTGCATCTGTGTTGTTTTCATTTTCATTTTTTCTTGTTAATTACTCATTTGCAGTCAATGCTCGGCATAGTAGGACATGGGCTATCATGTCATGTCATGTAGTTGGGATTGTGAGGTCGTGCGGGTAGTATGGGAAAGCACTTTTAACATTTTGCTCTCTGATACTCCTGTGAAGAATCCTCACAAGAATTAGACACTCCAACATATCGAGATGACATAATATGGGCAATCATGCTTAGGAGTTGCAATGAGGAGCTATAGAGGGCGACACTGCACAAAGAATTTTTTTTTTTTTTTTTTTTAGTTCATTGCTTAATGTCCATGCGTGCTAGGCAGCAGATTCAGCTCTGTGTAGATGTGCTATAACCTGCAGACAATGTTTGTGCTAGCAATATGTGCATTCGGAAAAAATAAAAGAATTAAAAATCTTAACACTAATTGAAAGGCAGGAATCAACTTTTTAACTGCAACAGAATAAGCCAGGCTAGCCATAGCAGCGTGTGATATCACCTCCCTCACTTCACTCATATAATTTGTTTTGAAGCCTTAACATCACAGACCAGTGAAAGAAAACAAACATGTTCATGATCTACTTAATTCTAAAACCAGCACGGAAAGTCTAAAAGTTTAATGCTGCATTAAACCTAGCAGATGACCTTTGTCTTTCCATCCATCAAAGAGTGATCATGGTGGGATGCAGTGGAGCTGATGTTTCCCTTTAAAGCAGTAAGATAGGCACTGCAGTGGCTCTAAACACACATCCTTGAGGTTCCAGAGTGGCAATATGACCATGATACCACAGCCCATTCCTCGTAGGAAACTTGATGGGGCCTAAATGAAGCCCAGAGGGGAAGATGAACTAGAAAGTTGAAGTGACAGTGAAGTGTTACAGACTTGCGTCTTTATGCATACCGGCAATATGACATAGCACATTCATTTCGCTCCAAGTGGCTTTTCGATTTTGTTTCAGCTCAGCCAATTATGCCATCATTTCTTTTGATTTAATTTTACATTATTCAAGCTCACATATTGTTTCAATTTTGATAACACATTAGCTTAGTCGATAGCATTCAGAAAAAGGAATTACATATCTGCCATTGCATATTGGTTACATTGTATATTGATTACATATTAGTGTTGTCATAACAATTATGCTAGCTGGTGTTTAAATGATATCTATTGCAGTCATAATGAAGTTAACAAGTAATATTTGTCAAAACTTTAGTGTGGTATGATAACATGACATTCTTTATTTCTGCTCTGTGAAAGTATTAGTAATGATGTCTTTTTACTTTTCCTTTTTTTTCAATTAATTTGATTCATTCAATACTTCAAAAGACCATAAAACTTGCCTTATTTCCACTTTCTGTGTTTCCCACTTTTTCTTACATATTCCGTAGTGCTGTGCAGGGGATATTCTTTCCTATGTATCTCAATCTTACAACACCCTATGGTTAAGGGGCTCACAGAATTGCATGCGGACCACTAGCAAGTTCTCTGTTTACTCTTTGTTGCTTTGGGGATCACGCTGTTACGAGTTGCCAAATTATTTTTGATGCACTGTCTCTTCAGGCCCCTGCCGAGTGCCAAGCAGAAGTAACATGCTCATTTGCATATTGAAATACACGTCTTACACATTTTGTTCTGTTTTGTTTTGTTTTATATTGTTTCCAGAACACTCAAGTCAAGTTTTTTTTTTTTTTTTTCTGAGTACCAGTACTTTTAATTATGGTAAACCCACAGGAGAATCCTAGATGACTTTTATCATCAAGAAAAGCATACAAAGAAAGATTACTTCGACATTCTGGTGAAAAAATCTGACTAATAAGTTCATCAATGCACTGAAACATTTGAAACAAAAAACACAGAAATTACACTTAATTCAAAGAAGAGTGCAATATCTTCCGGGAATGAGATGTCCACGTAACTGTGATGTTTACTACCAGCAGGTGGATAAGTAGTGTCTCATTGATAATTATTCACAAAGTGAATGTCAAAAGATTGCACTCTTTGGGTACATTTTTGTCAGGTATTGCTTTGATTTGAGGAAGATGTTGAGGTTAAAATCTTCAAGGTGTATCTTTTGTTCATTGATGCGTTCTTTTCCTCTCTTGCGTCTCTTTCACTAGATCTCATTGCCATGGTTTCAAAAGCCCAGAATAAACGCCTTGATGACCAGAGGGGCCTCACACTCCGCAATCTTGAGCTTCCAGACTTTCTGAAGGTGCCCAGCACATCTTTATCCTCCGCCAATCCTGTTGATAACCGTCCAAAGAGTTCTCTTGGTCTTCCCTACGGGACGCAACCGCTGGAGTCCTCTGGCAAGGACCACCAGCACAAAGAGCTCACGGCAGCCGACATCGAAGCTCTCAAGTTGCGTCCGAAGTCCACGCCTCCAAGACCGAACGCTGTGGTGAATGGTGGGGCAGTGTTCTCTGACGGCATCTTACCCACGCATTCTCAGGCCGAGGAACTGTTCGGCGGTTCGAATCCACGGAATCCGGTTGTGCGATTCAACGACACTGTCGTGAGTAGCACCTACCGGGACACCTCGTGGGATGACACGTCTACTGCAAACTACAGCCAGAAACCAGACATGGTGCCTCTGTCGATGACACCAGACTCTTACCAGTTGGGAAGTTACCCTGCGAATAAAGCAGACAAATTGAGTCCACGAGCCTACGGACACAGTCTTAGTGATGGGAATGACTCCACCGACCATGGGCACAACAACACCGCCTACTCACTGGAGTTTAATAGCTCTTATGGCAGTGGGGACCAACCCAGTTTGAATGCCACTCTCACCTCCTCTCCATCGGAGTCCAAGCTCCAGCTGCCCCCAGTGCCAGACCTTGACTCTACCTTACAGGAGACCATGGCAAACTACACACCTCCCCCTTCTCTGAACAACAAGCAGGAGAGTCCCAGCAGAGACATTGGCCCTACCAGGCAGACCCCCATTATACACCCCTTCAGCGCTGGGAGCACCCTGCCAGGCCACACGCCAGATCTACTGAGCAAACCCATCCTGGACTCCGGTAGCTATGCCTCCAATGGCTACTCGCGCAGCATCTCTGCCGCGCAGCTGTCCTGCTCCAACAATAATAACACTTTCCTCCCGAGTTCCAAGAGTGTTCCTGACATACAAACAGAAACAAATAATTGCTACTCTAACTACTGCCCCATCCCCACCACTCCGGATGGGAGCTTCTACGGATCGAGTCCCACAGTTGAGGCGCCGCCCAAGGCACAGCCGGATGTGAGCCAGATGTACAGCCGGGCCTTAAGGCCCCCTCCCTCATACCACAGCAGCAGGGGTGCTGGAATAGGGAGAACTATCTCTGCACCGAGTATGAACTCCATGAGTGCTCTGCCAAGTGGCACTCAGCCTGCCGGTCGACAGGGCTCACAGCATGGAGAGTTCTGGTCCAGAGTGACTAGTTCCGGTGCTGATGCCCAGACCACGCCAGGGTTGCATGGCTCGCGCAAACAAATCCCATACAAGAAAGTTGGTGCCCAGCCAACATGGTCCCACCCCTCTACAGCAGGAGCAAGACCAAGAGTTTCGTCCAGTGGTACCATAGGTGGTGCCAGCGGTGCCTGCAGTGGCTTGTCAACAGACGCACAGGGTTACACCATGCCTGCCAGTGGTGGTGCCTACCAAAAGAGTGTAGCCAGCGGAGACACTAATTTTCAGGGCAAGGAGACTGTCATCATCTCGAAAGACGGCAGAAAATTGAGAGCAACCTTTGTGTAGAGGGAGGAATGGGACGAAAAAAGGTTTGGTTACCCGTCAGTCCATGGTGTTAACAATGGATCCATGTATACTGTTGATTGCTGCAGGATTTTGGAAATTAACTGAAAGACTGCAGCAAGCTGATCCTTGCTGTTGCTAATCAGCATAAGAGGTTGACTTGGGCATGTTGGGAATCAGGTATCACTTCATCCCAGGACCCCCCCCCCCCGCCGGTGCAGCAGTGTACATATGTATGTGCATGTCTGCACATTAGCGACACTGTCAATTCAAGTGCTTATCCTTGCTGTTGTTTTTGAGCAACCACTTGTTCAATGAGCATTTTGTAATGGGAAAGATGACTACATTTAGCAAAAGTTTGGTAACTGAAGTCATACCATGTCCAATACGGCAAATTCAATCTCTCTTTAATGTGTTCATACAAAATTTGGCATGCATGATAACATGCTTCACAATATAATGTACATGCCATAGCCATCCATACTCACTTGTAGCCCAGACACTGTTAACAACTGGAAGGGACGTACATTAAAAGCTAGCCCATGGTGCATGGGCATTCAGTCTGGAAAATGTTGTGAGGAATTCTTTTTATATCGCACAAATTTTTGTAAAACAACTAGCACTGGTATTGCTCATAATATTACAGTTTTCCGTTGTCGCTTGCCACTACACTGACAGAATTGCTCTCATGGGAAATGGCTACCCGTCGGTATATAATGACTAGTGCTGACAGTCGGGTTTGTTCTCTTCTACGACTGTATGATATCATGAGTTTATGTGCACTTTTACCAATGAATCAATCACCGATTTTATGAGAACGAGCGAGTGAGCAAGGAAGCAAGGATAGATACAGAGAGAGAGAGAGAGAGAGAGAGAGAGAGATTCTTTTAAACTATCAAAATTCAGCATAAGTGGTGTATGAATACTAATATCCTTAAAGTTACAATCTATGTCACTCAAGTCACCATTACAGTATATTCAATCGTGCTTCCATTAATCAAACTATATGATAGAATGACGCCTAATGTAAATATGATTTTCTTTTAAAAATCATGTTTTTGTTGTTGTTTAAATCTTATATACTATGTATCGCCTTGTTTGATGATTGCTTTTGAGTCAATCTTGGTAAATATCATATGTTTAACATCATTATGAAGGATCCCGATGAGGTATGAATTTATTCGTCGGTGGGTGCCTTTTGCAGGAATCATTTACACGTGAATTAGCATTCTTGTCTGACAGCCTAAGCCAGCAGTGTCAAGAATGATACAGAGATTATGACATGGATCTTCTTTTAGTTTTGAATGATGTTCCTCAGTGGTTATAGATATAAGTGGAGGTACATTGTAGTCTCATATAAATGAAGATTGTCGGAGTTAGTTTATGAATGGTATGTACACTTAACCGACAGTTGCCAGAAACAAACAGGGAATAGTGAAATCACTGACACATCCATTTTATTTATTTATTTATTTATTTATTTATTATTTATTTATTTTTTTTTTTTGGGGGGGTTTGTTTGTTCAAAGAGTCCTTGTGGTGTTGTACGTGGACCTGATCAGTGGGGTGACTCATACTATCACTGGTTGTATGAGCATTTCTAATATGGGATGACACATTTTGATATTGTGATGACAATCAGTAGAAATACCACAAGTTAGTAAATATCTCAAGACAATCTATATCATCTTGATTCCAGGAAATGCCTGTTGTTGTTGTTGTTGTTGCTAAATCTAGTAGTCCTAGAGTGACTCCAGAGTAACTTTCAGGATACCTCCCTTTGTCCTCCTGGTAGGAAAAATGCACGTTTATGTACATAAAGCACTTCAATTAGATGTAATTTAATTCCTTTCAGAATCACTTGAATCAGATATATGTAAATAATGTAAATGTAATTCTAATGTCCTTATTATAACTTACAATTGAATCTGCATTTTTTGTTTTTTGTTTTGTTTTGTTTTTTATGTTCAAGAAATCTCAGAATTAAGGCACAAACAAATATTTTAAAAAAGCCAAACTTTGTGCCGAGTATATTGTATTGCTGTGTGCATCCTCTTGACATATAGTAAAAGCTTGTTGATAGCAAGGTTACACTTAGATAATATAGGTCAATGTTAAACAGTAAGAATGACATGAAGTGTGCACTTTAGTGCGTAATTAATCTATACCATACAGGGTCTACATCTAATGAGGCTGTAAATGGCAATTGTCATTATTATTGTTATTATTTCATATTCATATATTTGCTCTGGTAGCTGCAGTAGGTACACCAGCTTGGTGTTAAGACAGGCTCACTTGCCAGCTGAGAATGTATTATGTCATATGCAGGCCTTACCTGATACTAGTACTCCTCACAGCCTATCTCATGATGACTGTGAGTTTGAGAGCGACCCGACAAATTTTAGTGCAGAAATACCGATGGGATTTATCAATCAGCAAGGGATATGCTCTTATAATCTTCTTGTAAAACTTTCTGTCGGATATGCAGACTTGTTTTAGTGGCCTTATGCTGAAAGTGTTTCATTCACTAGCTTGATAAATCATGGTATGATTTTGAAGTGACAAACAAAACATATTCAGTGCATGAGATTTTATTTCATGCTTCGATTGTCTATCATTTATTTCTGCCCAACACCTCCGGTGGTTAGCCAGGAGTGAGGATTAAATTGAGACACACACATACTCACACAAATAATCAACTTGCCATTACACTAGAAAATTGGGCTTTACTTGATAAACTTGGAAGTAGTGGGGTCTGTGTTGTAGGGGAGTCCAAAACCGTCCGTACACAGGATATGCGTAGATTTTGCGGGACTTTGTTGTTGACAAGGAGGCCTACCATGTAGAATGACTGTAGTGAACTTGTTTTGCTCACTGACTATGTCATCGGTTTACCCATAAACTTACAGTCATGGAAGTGTACAGTATGTCATGTACTATTGATATGGGCAGATTTAGTGTCTCATGCTGAGAAGATCTTTTGCTCATGAATAATTAATCATTTCACTTCCTGCCATTTTAATGATATATTCACAATTTTTCATTTCATAAAAAAAAAAAAATAAATTCAATGATAATTTCAAATCGTTGGTCTCATTCCAACTTGTATTTATGCACCAGAAAAGCATTCTTGCGGTAAAAAGCTGAAAGCACAATTCTAGGATTACCTGCTTGTTCAGAATGTTACTTAGATAGAACTGAAGTTATGGAACAAAGTTCAGATGTGTATTGCTTCAACTGTAGCCAGCTGTTTTGACCCGTAAAATGTTGGGCGAATGATGTCAACATGCAAATATTGTGATAGATTCCTTGAAATATGGGTTGAACCTGCAGAGATTGAAATGAGTTCTGTTTGTAGATACATGTATTTAATTCATATATAGACTCTGTCCCAAATGCATTCAATGCATTTCATGAGGGCTTCCTATTATTAGAATAATTTTTTCTTTAATATTTTACTGCAAATTCTTTTGTTCAATATAGACATACTTGATGCACCCTATAAAAATTAATGGCAGATTGTTTTGTGTAGAGCAAACTGTGTTTTGATTCACAGTGTAGTATAAAGCATTCACCTCAGTCCAACTAGTGTGTGTGCAAGTGTCAGTGTTTGACTGTATTTTCAGTATGGTTGGCCTGCATATTTTGAGGGAGGTAAACTGAAAAAAATATATATATCAAAATTAATTCTGTGCTTGTTTGATGACATCAGGGAGATGGACAAAAACTTAACCATCCTGACTCCCTGGTATCATCAGATTTTATCTTTACACACTGTAAATCGCTTCTTTTGACAAAGGGTACATCCAACCACCGATTATGACAAGATTGTTCATCATGAGCATTCATCATGTTTAGGCAATGCTTAGTTCTCAATAGATCAGTAACCTTTTTGTCTGTCTAAGTGTCTTTACTTTAACTAACTCATTGTTTTCCATTGAATACATTATGTCCTCCCTACTGTGTGTCTGTCTGCATATCAGCAGGGTGAAACCATGGAGCTACTGCTTTTTGTATAGCTCCGTGGTGAAACCTAAACTGCTTTTTGTATAGCTCTGTGGTGAAACCTAAGGAGTGATCCTGAACACACACTGTAAGTGGAGGGTTGCTGAAGTAATTAAGAATCCATTTAGTGTGAACTGCTAATCAGTGAAGAGTTGAGGGAGGTCTAAGAGGAGATTAATTGCTTCATAGTCCCAGGTATAGCATCAATATGTATGTGTCTTCACTCGGACCTTGCTGCATAGTTGGGCAATCTATGGACAACATTATGACAGTCACCTAAATCCATTTGGTTACAGCTCAAATGCATGTTTTGGCTCGGAACCGAGTGTACCTTCATATCAACAAGTGATCACTCGTATTATTAGAGGCTTATTTGCCATCATTAAGTGACCTGCTTCTTACTTCAGTTTTTACCTTTTGTCCCCAAATGGGAGTGGATTGTGGATGTGTTTCAATAACAAAATGAAAGATAATTCCTTGTGCCATAAAGATGCTCCATGTGAAGACAGGGTATTTTTTTAATGAACAAAAAGAAGAAAATTTTTTGTGCCAAGAACAATATTGTGAGAGAGATATGATGTTCAAGACTCGGGAGATAGGCATGTAAAGTGTCTTGTATCTATTATGGTCTCATACGGCTGCACTTGTCTCATTGAAGAGAGGGGGGAGAAATTTTTTGATGACGGACTTGTCATTTCTTTCTGGTCATTTCCCCTTGGCTGATGGCAACTTTGTGTCGGGCTCATTTTCAGACCATGATCCCATTTTGCTCCACCCGTTGGGACACCCACTTTTCAGCCTGTAGATTTTGTGTAGCAGACACCCATCAAGTAACTACAAACTGCCCTTCTGAGTGGATGATGATGATTACAATACGTGTTACTGTCAATATGTATGTCTATGATTGTTGTTGGTTTTGTTTTGTGACAAATACAGATATTCATATTTATCGAGAGCATGAGGTAAAATTGCACATATTCATATACAGTGTATGTGCAGGGCAACGTAGTCATGTATAGCAGATGGACAGATCCTTTTTTTCTCTGTATTTAATACATTGTTGCAACTGCATCTGTCCTTATGCACCTGAAATAGAGAGGCTTTTGAATCCGAGGTAAATGACTTGTGATTTTGTGAATTACCAAAGACACTTTTCCTACATACGTGTACATATTTTGTAGAGTTCATAACACATTTTGTAATCATCCTTTAAAAGAGGATGGGCTCATGTATATTGTTGCATTTTTACTGGATCAGTTTACTACTAAAAATGAAAGTTGGATCGGTTGCTTTGGCTCACATCTGATGCACTTTTCTCTGCAGTCACCCCTTGCCTTGAATGCGTGATTATGAAATACCCTTTTGCATCATTCTGACGTTAATGTGGTCGTCATGGTCAGGTGTTTCACATCGGCTGCAGAACAGGTGCATAATCCCGTGTCTACAATTGTGCGGTATTTGTCGTTGAGCACCATCACATGCATATTAAAGAATTTGTGAATTTTCATATATCGCCACAAGATATGATTATTTTTTGTTGTTGCTGTGTAGCATATGTACTTTACCATGTGTGTTCAGCCATATTTACATATGATGCTCGGCCATTATTGGCATCCTTGGAGACTGTGCAGTAGAAGGCCGTACCAACAGCATATACAGAGACACGGAGCTGTCACATTTGTCACATATTGTGAAAGTCTTCTCGACTCCAGCTCTGTTTACCACAGTGGAAGTGGTGAACAGCATCATTTTATGCACAATCCAAAGTCATCTTGCTTTGGGTTATTTTTTTTTTCTTTTAAGCTTGTATTTTCCAAATCTGTATGCAAACTTATCAAGCACAAGTTCACAGGGCCTAATTTTACTGGTAACTTTGACTTATTGAGGCTTTTTGTTTTTGTCTACAGAGGTTTAGGTGGAACGGACACGAGTTTGATATCTAAATTGCATACATTTTCATGGAAGTGATTGTGTCATGAAAGTATGCAAATTTAAACTTTTAAAACTCAGGGTTTATGTAAATTGGGTGAAGGCTGGCTGATGTATATAACAAAGTCGCACTTGTTTTAGTTGCATTATATAATGCCCTTACTTTTTATGTACCCTACAGTATATAAATGGAGTTCTTAGAGAAATATATTATTTGCATAATTTTGTATTATTCTTCCGTTTTTCATTCACTGTATTTCAAATCTATCACTAACCTGAATTGCAGTTTGCTTTTCCCTATGACGTATTGTGTATTTAACATCCATTTATATGAATTATTATATAAGAGATATTAAATATTGTTGATGTGCTAGAAATCTTTCTCTGGTCTTGTCAAATTTGTTTATTTTGTATTCATTGTCCTTGGACTATTAAAGGTGGCTAATATCAGTGTGAATCAATTGTATGCTAAATGGAAGGATGATTATTGAGCAGTATAAACTAGCAGCTTTGCTTGATGATGCCAGAAGAGTCGGTGGTGTTGTTAAAGGGACTGTACAGTACTGGTTGAGGTGGGGATTCATGTTTTGAACATTCCTAAGTGAGATAGTGAAAAACCTCGTATGAAATATGAAAGAGCATGTAATTTTTAGAAGGATTCAACGTTTATTTGATTTTTTATTGGTTTTCAAATGGCTGAGATATCCAAAAAAGTGATAATAATAAAAGGCGACATGCCACATCTTTATTAGGATCTCTCTGTTTCACCTTGTTTTTGGATATCTCGGCCATTTCAAAACCGATTTTCATCAAATAAACTTTTGATACCCCTTAGAACCGCATGCTCTTTGACATGTCATAGAGTGGTTTCTGAATATCTCGCAAAACGTTAAAAGCTAAATCTTCACCTCGACCAGAACTGTACACACCCTTTAACTGGTTATGTATTCAGATTTTATGCATGCTTTCTGTACAAAGATTGCCCTAAACAGCCATGAAGCTTTCCGGAGGCTTGCCCAACCTAGCAACAATTAAGTGAATTCCTGCCTGTGTAACGTTATTGGAGGGAGCAGGAGAATGAAATGCTTTGTTACTAGGCTGTACGAAAGGAAATTAAATTGTAGCTGAACGTAAATTGTAGTACATTAGAGAAACAGTCTACTAAAGTATATTCATCGTGACAATATGTTCTGGTGAAGCTGCTGTGGACATGAGAATATACACGTATGCTTTAGACTCCGTGTGAAAGTGAAACAAATGAGTCTTCCTAATGTACTTTTGCCTGCACTAAAGGTGAGTACCAGCAACTTCCTTGACCTGATGGTGGCATTTCTGATGTGTGTGATACATTTCCGGCCAAGTTTGGGCACTTGGACAGATGCGTGCATCAATTCTACTCAGTTGGAGATGAATGTTGTCCTGTGTCCTGGGCCCCATTTTATAAAAGATGTTTATAGGATAGCAACTCTTGCTGGCAACGTCACACAGCAACAGCCAATCAGGAAGCTGGATTCTTGTCATTACAATGACAATTGCCTTTCCATCGAGAGTTGCTATCATATCAACTTTTTATGAAATGGAGCCCAGATGTTACAAGCTGATGCAAGTACTTGTGTGTGTGTGTGTGTGTGTGTGTGTGTGTGTGTGTGTGTGTGTGTGTGTGTGTGTGTGTGTGTGTGTGTGTGTGTGTGCGTGTGTGTGTGTGTGCGTGTGTGTGTGTGTGTGTGTGTGTGTGTGTGTGTGTGTGTGTGTGTGTGCGTGTGCGTGTGCGTGTGCGTGTGCGGTTTCATCGCAGGATTTGTAAGGACAATTTGAAAGGCAGGGTGACGATGAGTACTAGTGCATAGGAGGCTCATTCCAATGGCACCAGAATCATCATGTTCAGAAAATTGGGGGCAAAACCCTCCTGCACTTTCAAACACGATTGCACACAAATCAAAAAGCTACCACAATTCTCTCTGTCAATGTCACATTGTTACTGGTATATATATTTTTTTTATTTCTTTTTATAAGTGCAGCATTCTAATCTTTATGAAACATTTCTCTTTCACTGGACCTAGAGAAGAATGTGAACATCTGTATCTTGCAAAAAGAATAGCAATTGCAATATTGTTCCATGAGAAAGAGTACAAGCATATTGTTTTCATTCTTGTGTTTGTCTAATACACATTTTGATGACACCTTTTATGTAAGCATAGGCATACTTTTAGATTTGTACAAAAATTTGAATTTTCAGTCTCACAGACACTGCACTTTTTTTTTCATCTACTGTCAATGTGAAAACTGTTGAATAATCATGACAGTCAGCTATTCACTGAAAGCCTTTTAACGATATCTCCCAATTTACTTTTCATTTCTCGGAAGCGTAGCAAAAGTAAAAGCTGTCCTATCATATTGCCACAGACAAGGCTTTACCACAATTTTACAAAATATTAAAAAGCACCAATGTTCCATGATGGAATACCAATCGCATGAAATGCGCAATTCAGAGGACACGTCAGCAAGGTACAACATAAGACATTAAATTGTGAGATTATTACAGCAGAAGGGTGAAGATTGTGCTACGACAGATTTTTATCAGTTGTCGTAGATAAATAGCAATAAATAACAGGTTCAAAACTCATGGGCTCCTTTTTCCGACATGTTTATCAAAAAATATTGATCAGCGGTTGCGATCTTTAAAATACATTCATACAGAGGGAGACAACTGATAAAAATCTGTCATGGAACATACAACATTTTGTAAAGTGCCCATGCCAGCCCATAATCCTACACGGAGAAAGTCAACCATGCCCAGATACTGTAGATACAACAAGCAATGTGCTGAAAGTGTAACGTAAATGTACACCCCACTCGATCCTTGAGTTAAAGTGAAAAGATGCCTGCAGAACTATCAACTTTTGCTCTAAATGATGTAAAAATATGCAAAAGAAATGTGTGAAATAACACTGTAATAACACCAATTTCCATTGGGTAATGATGAAAATGCCAAATAATCCCGAAGAGGTTCACCAGAAGTCCTACAATCTCAGAGCATATCCAATTTTTATCGATAGCCCACAGCAATATCCATCAACCTTCCACGCTTGTGTAAATTTTAAGCAGCTTCTTGGAAAGTATGACTGCAAAGGCACAAGTGAATATCACACACTGTAACATTCCACCCACCTACTACTAAATAGGGAGGGCGCTTCAGGAATAAAAGTTGTGCACTACAATTCACACAAGCCAATGTATGTATTTGTGTTGTTTTTTTTACAGTCATCACACTGTGACTTCCAAGCACTTCCACAACTATGGTAAAATAACGTCCAGATGGCTTTCTTTATGACAATGAAAAAGGAAGAAAGCAATCAAAGCTAGATTTGATAAATGCAACAGTTCAACATCTTTTGTGCATTCAGACATGTCCAGTGTACTTGTGGTGCTTCTTGTAGTCTGCATAGAAAGCTCTGAAGATCTCTTTCAGGTTGACCGGCAGGGTGACATGGAGTAGGGAGAGGGTCTTGTCATCACACACATCAACAATCTTGTAGACTCCTTCCATCAGTGGTTTCTGTGAAGACAGTAAAAGAGGGTTGTGAAAGAAAGATGAAATTTACACAGAAGAGGAAAGAAGTGTTTTCTTCAGGTGTGAGTTTTTTCAATTTGCCTCCCTCTAAAAATTAAATTTGTAGAGGGAGACAAATTGAAGAAACTCACACCTGAACCTTCACTGCACTGAATAATATCTTTCTTTCCGGTGTTTTCTTGTTTTGTTTTTAAATTTGTTGCATTGCTGCCCAAACAATCTATGTAACTCCATTTCAGAGCTAACGGTTTGTGAATGGAAGTCATTCAAAACAATTTCTAGACAACTACTATATACTTTGCACATTTAGCGACTATAATATTTCACAAATTGAGACTTGTATGACAATTTTGCGGGTGATTGGAAACTGATGGACTGAAAAAGAAGTATTATTACTTTAAAGCAATAATTAGCAATTTCCCACCTTGGATACAATTACACTATGCATCTGAGTCATGGCAGGCAACGTTTTTGGAAGTTGTATTTCACAAATTTCACAAGTACATTATTGCAAAAAATAAGAACACAGAAAAAAAAATCTTTTGTATGTCTATCATGTCTGTATCTATGTTAAAATGCATACGTGTGCCTTGCATATGTCAAAAGGTATCAATGTAACTGGATATGCATGCAAACAAAACAAATTTCCAGAAACGGACAATAAAATAGAATTGAATTGAATTGAATTGAAAAAGAAAAGATACTTCAGGGTGATTTTATTTACTCAATTTTTGAGGAATTTACAACTCCCCAAAACATTGCCTCCAGTAAAATAGCTGTGCTGTATGCTGTCTCTAAAGGGAGAAATTTCTAATTATTCTCCTGAAAAGGTAAAATACTTTTTCTCATGCCATCAACATGGTTCTCTATTGCAAACTCAACCACTTGCTTAAAGGTAGGGAATCCCATTTGCATGCCTTAAATGAAGAGTTGTATAAATACAAAGGTATGTTGAAGAGAGTATCATTTTAGAAACTCCCATAAAGTATTGAAAGTGGAAGGTAACATTTAGTACATTTTTATTGACCTTTAGATTTTGAATTGAATTTTTTTCGGGGCTCACATTACTAGGCTACCTTTGCAGACCCATGCACTGCATGTGTGTCCATCATGTATATTTTGTGAAGAAAGTTCATCAAAACTTACAAACATTTTTATATACATTTTTGCCACACACTCTATATGTTATTACATCAGCTCTTATACTTTTAGATTTGTGTTTATAGATAAAAAATACAGAAGACTACAACAAAAAGGCTTAAGTGTGGCTGACACACAGAACTACTGAGTAGTTGAGTTTTGTGCATTATTCAAATTGTAGATAACTGTTGACTTCCAAATTTCTCAGCAGTGGACTAAACAAGTCCCCTGAGGTTCATATTTAATGTTTTGCTGCATTTTGGGAGGTCTGTAAAAGGTATCCCCTACCTTTAAACTGTCTTACAAGTCCCAACTTGCGAAATATTTCACTCGCAAATTATGTGACCCACACAGCACAATAGTCTTGCAGTTCACTCTCATTGTTTTATGTATTACATGACATCATTATAAAACCATGCAAGAAGCTGCTTATTCTACCAAATAAATACTACATCTCGCTTGAATCATAATGCTGTAATTTGTGCTTCCATCAGTCTTTTTTTGTGACAGGGCTGATATTCTAAGTTGGAGCTAGACCTGCCAGACCTATTGCGGTAAAAGGTCATAGGTGTCGGCATTATTTTAAGGTAAAGTACTGACTTCATTTGAATGCTGTTAAACCACGAATGTTTGCGTGCACGAACCTATCACAAACTTCACGAGGAGCCACGATCCGCGACAGCAAAAATTTTGCCTACACAATCTAATACATACGAGTGACACTTCGTAAAAGTTTCATCCCTCGAAAAAGGCCGACGGCTCCAATTTGCAAAAGTTTGATGCCGCCAATATTTCTGGTTTTTAGAGTAAGAGCTTTCCCCCACCTTGACAAGGGGAAGCAGAGTGCCCCTCTGCAAGCCACTGACATACTCCGTCACCAGGTAGATTCCATACTGAGACAGGTCTTGCTTCAGAGAGGCCAGGAGGGAGTAAAGCCTGTGAAATACCACACCGAATACGGATGATATGATGGGTGAAACGAGTGACAAGATGAGCAAAGGTCAAAGGTTTCAAATCTGCTAGCAGTAGCAGTTAATGCTCTTGTGCAAAGCTTCTCATTATCTTTATGTAATCCTCCACAGAGACTCCAACCCCAAGCATCTCTCAAACTGGAGATTCTCCCACCTGGGCCCTGTTTCATAAAGCTGTCTGTAAAGTTATGCATGACTTTACAAACAACTTATATACGGCAAGCCAAGTGGGTTTCCTAATCATTGTTAATTTCAATGGCTATTTTGGCATTTGCAGATGATAATTATTATTCTTTCATATTTGCACATGTTTTTAGTTGAAAGTGTATTCTTGCCCCAATGTAGATGAAACATTGACAGACAGTCGTACTTTGTTAAAATGTAAAGAAGAGAAAATGGGAACACATATTGGCACTTCATATTCCAGTCATTCGTAAAGCGATGCGTACCTCTACGAGCAACTTTATGAAACAGGACCCCGGCAAATGGACCTCCCTTCCAAACTGAAGAATCTGATCATGTGAATGTGAACACAATATGATGTGCAGGAAGGGCCATATCCTTTGATAATGGGGTCCAGGGCCCCACCTAAGGGTCCTTGAAGTTCTAAGTCTATACTAGACGCTGATTGATTTCTTAATTAATCTATACTAGATGTTTATTAAGTTTGAACATTACAACCAAAGTAAAGTTTGGACGGGAGAAAGCAAATTTTAAGTGGAAAAATACCTTTCAGGCAGAAGACATACTGCCAGCATGAAAAACATAAGAGAAGAACAGGACTTTTTCATGAATGTTACATTCTCTCCCTTTTGATCTCATCCCCGTTTCATATCCCATTTTATACAGCGTCCAAGTAGATCCTTGTAATTTGATTGGAGGATTGTTGGTGACGTGATATTCAATAAGTACTCCATTCAACGCGCCGTGCAATTTTGGTTCTATTTCTGTGTGCAACTTGGTTTGATTTTTTCGTTCTATTCTACAGTTCGAGAAATTGTACGGTACTGCATGTACTCTGTGTTGCATATTGAGGATCGCATGCAGCTAGCGCAGTGTACGTGTGCGGTACATGCATGCGCGTATGTAGGCTACGTAGTGCTAGTGTACGTGTATGTGAGCGCTAGCTGTGACCTGTATCTACACTGATTGCACAAGCCAGAAAGAGAATCGCAGTGGATCCACATGTAAGTATGGCTATATTTTTCATACATATATAGACTTCTAGGCTTACTTAGACCTACCCAACAATCCTCCAACCAAATAACAAAGATCTACTTGGACGTTGTATAAAGCAAATAGTGTATGGTTTTACTCGTGCAATGGAACGAGATTTCGCACTCGGTGAAAGATGAGGCGCACTATTCAACTCGGCTTCGCCTCGTTGAATAGAACGCCTCTATCTTTCACCTCGTGCGAAATCTCGTACCATTGCACTCGTGACCATTCACTATTTGTATACTATTATTCAGATTTCTGTGGCAGTTTACTTGACTCTTTTAAAGAATGCTACATCATGACTATAAAAAAGACAAAGTTTCAACTGTGGATTGTAAAGTCATGCATCAGAACATCAGCTGATCAAAACATCTTTTGTTCATGGCATCCCCCACCATCACGAAACAGCCGTGATTCAGCTTTTTGTTTGGGACATCCCCCAACCACCACCACCCCACCACTGTGCTAGAAAGGGTCTTTATCTCCCTCCCCCCCCCCTTGATCTCACCTCTGCATGTTTTCAGCACACAAAAAGAGTTGCTCGTCTGACAATTCTCTTCTCCTCCCACTTTGTTGGGCACTCCGGTCCATCAGGGTGGATAGCAGTCGTATGGGGGTAGCAGTCAAGAAAATAACAACATTACGAATGATAATGAAGCCAGCAAGATCATATCATGTAGTCACTTCAAACTCTGGTTGTTTTATTCTTTTTGTAATTACACAAAGATCGATTTGTTGGACACTCTTTCAAGGGGATGGAAGGCTTTGAAAAGAGAAGCTCATACACACACAAATATTGCAGAGCCCCTCTTCTGAAGTTCAAATTGTATTCCCAATGTTATTCCAGCTGAGACATCCCTTATTACTCTGAAAGTAACTGGCAGACACCTATGTGCATGTGAAGAAAATCTTCCGAATTATGGAAAAATTCTAGTCTGTAGTTGCTTGATATACAACGTGAGTGTAGGCTTGAGGTAAGGTATGTTCTTTTGCTGTTCTATGGCAATATTGATCCTGTCAACTACTGTATACACCGAATATTTCACGAGGTTTTCATTTTCACAAATTTCGCGAGTCAGGTGCTATTCACAAAATTAAATACACGCGAAAGTATTGACTCTGATCCTGATGTGGATGTGACATAAGCATGAACATTTTCTCCGGTCAGCGAAGGACTCCATGATCACGAATTTAACCACTCGCAAAATCGTCAGGATTTCAGATTCGCGAAAATTTAGACTCGTGAAATATATGGCATATACAGTATTGTTAATCCTCTCTGGAATGGCCAACTAGTGGTTGCTTCTTATTCTCTGATATTCAGTATGCATGTGATCAAGGGTAGGTAAGAGCTGTTATTGTAGAAAGCTGAAACTTGATACTTATCACAGTACATGCCCTCTCTAGGCTTGAATTTGGTGTGCACTCTGAAGGGTGTAAGTGCAAAAGGGGCTATTGTGGTTTACTGAGTATGTGACGTGAATGAAAGGATATGATTGACACAGCTGATGTAAGCTGGCAGAGCCTTTAGGACAGCACCAGGGTAGCACAAGAGGAGACTGTTGAGGATCTGGAAGGCTGCAGTGAAGCATGCTGGGAAGAACGCTGCCTCCATGGTGTCGAATGGCACTGCCAGACACTGGTGCATGCTGGGAAGGGCATGTTCCACAGGTAACAGGTCCTACAAATGTGTTGAAAAAAAAAATCATATCTCCCTCACCTATAGTTACCATCAGATGCTGAAGCATAACATTTTCCTCACAAATCAAAATGGCGGTTCTGTATGGACCCTATTTTCTTGTCTAAACAGTATTATTAATTCCTGTTTACAATGGAAAATCTAAGCACAGTACATTTGGTTCGCTATTGCAGGCAATTATGCACAACTGGGTGCAAATGTGACCATTCAATAATGCCGGGGTGGCACAACTACATCATGACTACAATTTGCTGAAAGAATAAGTTACAACCCTTTAAATTCATGCTTATGATAATTGTGAATATAAAAGATTACAGATAAATCCCTTACAATGTACTTTTGGCATATCACAGCCCGGTAAGTTGTTTAAAGGAAACCAAAACCCAAAGAGCAATGTGGATTGAGTGAAAGCAGCAACATTAGTAGAACACGTCAGTGAAAGTTTGAGGAAAATGGGACAGTCGATGCAGTTATGCAGTTATGAATTTGTAAGGTTTTGGTGTTGTAATGACTGGATAAGGAGACTAGTTACTAGAGTTCATGACGTCGTGTGTGGACAACAATATAAAGAAAATATGAAGATAATTCCACAAAAATGTATTTTTCATGAAAATTACACATTCCATCAGCTTGATACTGACATATGTTAAGGGTAGTAAGTATTCCCCCGCTTTCTAAAAGCGGTCAGTCAAGTGCTCTTTCATTACGCTAGAAAAGTGAAAGCATGTTGAATTTTCTTAATATTTCCTTTATATTGTTGTCCACACCTGATGTCATAAACTCAAGTAGTCTCCTTATCCAGTGGTTCCAATACCAAAACTTTAAAAATTCATAACTTTTGCATCGAGCGTCCGATTTTCCTCAAACTTTCACTGACGTGTTCTACTAATGTTGCTTCTTTCACTCAATCCACATTTCTCTTTCGGTTTTGGTTTCCTTTAACACCATCACTGCCAATGATGGAAATATAGATACACAAGCTTGGATCTACAATACTCTGTATTATAAAATGCAAAATCAGGAGGTCAAATGAAGCTCCCCACTGCCCTACCTTCCCTTGCCCAACAAATTTTGCCACTGTGGAGAGCAGTGCAGCAAGGAAGGCGTCCTCTGCAGAATGTTTACCCACAGTCTGCTGTAGAATTGTTTGGCAACTCTGGAGTACCTAGAAAGAGTAACCAAGACATACAAAGATAGGAAGTGCGGATGCAATCATCCATTTGTCAGTTGAGAAAGAGAAGGGTGTTAAGTTGTCTCAAACACTATGGGTTTAGTGGTAACTGAATGCCCTTCTCATTCTCACCTGACGAATTGTACTAGTTCTACTTGCTGCACAAGTTTTCAAAGCATGTTATCACTCACAGCAGCACTGTATGAATCTGGGTGCCAAATGATTGAGAAATTGAATACATACTTGATGCTAAGTCTGCACCATACTCCCAATGACCACAGGAGTCACGGTTGAGGCCACAATGGACAAAATGGAATGGACGTGAGACAACATCGTGGGAAGGGGATGCGCAAATGTGACAGACCATGGTTACCTTGGATGCTTTAATAGCAGATTCTTAAACTGTCTTAAATTTTGCCACAGCAGTCATGGTGCTCATGAGAAACCTAGTAGGCTGTAAAACATGGTGAACGAAACGAAACGTGACAGCCTGTCAAAGGATGTAACAAACTTAGGGGGCGGTTCGCAGTGGGATGCAACAGGGAATATTGTGAGGTCTACCTTGACCACATGCCACGGGAAAGGGGGTCTGATAGCTACATGTTCACTGGAGAGAGGACTGGAACGAACAAGACTAGAATATGGGGAGTGAAAAGAAGGAATATATCCCACCTACCCAAGGTGCACTACATTTTGGGCAAACTGGGCTGTTGTGGCTGCCAGGATGGTGTAAATGTAGTATCATGAAATATGTGTGAATTTATATCTACCTTCTTGACAAAATTATGCTTGCATTGAATTTGTCAAGCTAAAGTTATGGCTGCTTTAAAAAATGTATGAAAGTAATGCAGGGTGCACAAACATTCAGAGTTTTAGTTACATTATGTCTCAAGTACCATGCACACTGACACACAGGTACACACATACAAGAACAGACAATTGTCAAAGAAAGAGAAGTGTTGATAACTCACCCTTGGCGCAAATTCAATGACTACCATGTAGCTCTCCTCAGAAAGTGTTGCCGATGGCAACAGCTGCCAGGCTGCAAGAAGAGACTCCAGTTTCTGACTCTCTGTTTCCATGTCCTGGGAAATAAAAGGAACCATGTCTCATTTCTGTCACAGTGTGATACCAAGCTCCTCAAGCATGAACACTATGTACATGGACTATTCTAACCAAATCTTGTATGAATCCTGCTTCATAGTGGTGTTCCACTGACACTTAGACAATAGAATGGGATCAACAACTATCTATTCCATACTGGATTTGCAGAATTTCATGTGAGTTTTATAAAAGTTTACAAAAGCAGACATGCAGCTACACTTCTTTGATTTGAAATTGCTATCGAAGAAAGGACTGGACTGCAAGAGACTTAGAAAAGTCATCAGCGTGCATCAAAAGTCGAAGTAAGACAAACACTTACCAATTGAGTGAGCAACGTTTGAAGGGTTGACCTCAGATCATCTGTTGCCATGGCATTAAGGGTGACCAATAGCAGGCCTTCTAGCTGCTGCCTCACTGACCGACGACCTTGTTTTGGTGATGACAAAGAATTAATTTGAAGTGCGCCCTGTCCTTATCAAACTTCATCAGCCCATGGAATTTTAAGTTAGAACCTAGAACTCTTAAAGGGAAGGTAAACCCAAAGAGCAATGTGGATTGAGTGAAAGCAGCAACATTAGTAGAACACATCAGTGAAAGTTTGAGAAAAATCGGACAATCGATGCAAAAGTTATGAATTTTTAAAGTTTTGGTGTTGGAACCGCTGGATGAGGAGACTACTAGAGGATATGACGTATGAGTGGACAACAATACAAAGAAAATATAAAGGATATTCAACAAAAATTCACTTTTCTAGAATTATGAAAGAGCAGTGGACCAACCGCTTTCAGAAAGCAGGGGGAATAATTGCTACCCTTAACATATGTCAATATCAAGTTGATGGAATTTGTAATTTTCATGAAAAATGGATTTTTGTAGTATTTTCTTTATATTTTCTTGATATTGTAGTCCACTCATACGTCATAACCTCTAGTAGTCTCCTCATCCAGCGGTTCCAACATCAAAACTTTAAAAATTCATAACTTTTGCATTGATTGTCCGATTTTCTTCAAACTTTCACTGATGTGTTCTACTAATGTTGCTGCTTTCACTCAATCCACATTGTTCTTGGGGTTTTTCTTCCCTTTAAGGCTTCTTTGACTACTTTACCCACATGTACTCTATCTCACCTTCTCATTAGGCAATGATTTTCAACTAATTCCGAGCAAAATTTATTGAGCCTTGAGAGGTACAACCAATGCTTTACCCTGAACCAGTAAAACAATGACACATCACAAACAAATATGTCATGATTAGCACAGAATGCAACAGAAGTATATTTTTCATTCACTGTCCATTCAAATTTCTACAACCTGCATATGAAAAAATAGTCTAAATTTAGGCACCTATCACTTGTCTTTTGACACTATTGTTTGGAATTCCTAAATTTGTCAAGTATAATTTGACTCAACTTTTTGTGCGCAAATCTTACTGAGAAAATGTATACATTTTCTTTCTTTTAAATGACATCAATTAAATGAATGAAACACAGACATATTTTTGAGATAATGATTACCAAATCTCTGGATGGCATACCTTCCGGAGACGAGGTGATAAGACCCGAATGTAGCGCATCCCACACTCTTTTAGCCACTGAAGAAGTTTTTCTGACTGTACAGTAAGATGCCAGGTACTCCAGGCAAGAAATTGTCACACCTAGGTGACCATCATCATCCTCATCCGTGTTCACGAGTCTCTGCAAGGACAGTGAGAGCGCCCTCTCGTGGCAGTCTGAGAAACATTGCCAGTGGCTCTCGCTGGTTTTGTGTAAGTCATCGGGACTGTCTCTCTCCTTGCCCTTTCCCTCCTCCTCCTCCTCATCATCATCCTCCTCAACATCCTCATCATCAGCAGCATCATCGTCGTCAGGCATCACTTCAGAGATTGATTGTTCTTTGTCCATCTTCTGTGGGGGTGATGTTGAGTGCCGAGACATGAGGAGTGTTCTCGCAGCCTTCATGACACTCTTCATCCACCTCTCGTCAGGCACGACCCCCTCGGGCGTGGCCAGCAGGCGTTTAAGAATCCCGATGAGTGATGCCTTCAGCTGGCTGGTTGGAATGACTGGAGAAGAGCTCCTAGACTCCCTGTTAGGAGTCCTGCGCCGACAAGCATTGTAGCTTTGCTGTAGAAGCGTGGCTCCAACTGAGAGTAGCAACGCAGCACCTGGTGGTGAATGTATAACTTTGGAAGACCCAAGCTTCTCGACGCAGGGTGTCAATTTATCACAAATCTGTGTTTGATACAAAAACCACGAAACGAATAGTACTTGTTGAGGAGAGATATTGTTATAGCTTTTGCATGCTGGCAAGTGAGACACCTTGAAAATTACATATTGGAGCGCTACTTACCTGGAGTCAGAATCAAAAGCATATATCATTCATGCATCCACAGCATTTCAACAAGTGCTCGCATGAATGAAAGCACGTCCAGCAATACCCCCAGCTGATTAGCACTGCAGTTTTCATTATCACGCCAAAAATACACCATCCAGTAAACCCCTCCCATCATTCCATGCTTGCAACAAACTATAGCCAGCCAATACCATACCTTCACCAGGTAATCGCTGAGAATGTCCGAGGCTGTGCTACACCTGACCTTCTTCTTTAGCCACAACAAAGCCAAGTTCTCTGTAGCATCAATGAACTCAGCTGGACCATCATGCATGGAATCAACCTGCACACAGATGCAGCATCAGAAGAAATAAAAAAAAATGTTCATAAGTTCAGGACAGATATTCATGTTGTGAAAGTAATAAGATGCTACTAAACCATGTTTACAAATGAATGCAATGTATTCTGCAAACCTAGGTACATTTACATTCCATCAGGCACTTTGCCATACATAAAAAAATATAATACACTAATTGTGATATTTCTAGTTGCTTTATCATGGAATATGAATATGTAATACTTTTTTGCAGGTTGTTTTTCTATTGTTCTTCTAAAAAAGGTAGAAAAATAAAATTCCAAAGTAAAATATAAGTCAAGCAACTCTATAAAAAGCAATAGTTTACCCTGATTCATCCACACACTTTTGATGCTGTCACAATTGTATTCTTGACTGCCCCTGCATGATTGTCTCATTTTGATAATTCCTAAACACTTCGCAAGACCACTGGCCTCATCTTTATATTTCTCAGTTTGCTTCCAACAACAAATCAACATTGTAGACATTCAAAATATGAGGGCAAAAACGTGAAAGTATACCGTCGCTGGGGCGATAAGACCTCGTATCTACAAAATGTCAAATGTTCAGGAGAGCCAAAAAACATGGCGGCCAAAGCACTGTGGCGAATGGGATAGCCTTTCCTTTGTCATGCCGTGGTGGCTTCATTTTTGGAGTAAGACAGTTGGGATTTGGACAGGACATCACTTAACCCATTAATTGACCATTAATCCAAAAAACTCATTTTCACCAAAATTGCAGATACAAGGTCTTATCACCCCAGCAACGTGATTACTTCATTCACAGTTTACCAGAATGTGTTTGGGATGTAGGTGGTCTTACCTCCAGACTGGTTTCAGCCAGGATAGCCAGGAACCGAGAGTACAGCCCACTCAAATCATCGTCTGCTACGACCTCCACACTGTGAACCCCTCTCAGGATGACCACCTGCAGGTTTCTGAGTGACGCAGACAGCCCAAGCAGGTCACCTGACCTCGTTGTCTTCCTTGCCGAACGCAGGAGATAGGTGACGTACTGATCCACAGCTCCGAGCACCACCAAGCACTGGGTCTGGTTGCTGGGAGTCAGGTGGGCTAGGGGAAGGTGTCTGAGCACCTGTGCAAAATTGAATTCACAACATACCAGTATTAAATTGATTAGTGTGCCTTTTGACTTTCATTTATGTTGTACTAAGGGCAGGCATTGTAATTTCGAAACGAACCAATGGGGATTTGGCCAATTACTTCTCAACCAGACAACAGTCATAAAAGTAGCTATTAAAGTGAAATTTTAAGTTAATAAATTTTCTCCATACTCGCTCAACATGGTAATGAGAAACAAAGACTGCACATTCACACACGACATGCATTTTAGCAATACATGCTTCAAGGATATAATGATTTGATCCTTCAAACAATTTGCAATAACAAAGCGGGGGGGGGGGGGGGGGGGGAGTACAGTTCAGCCAGCGATCAAGTTCCCCCTAGATCACGATCACGGGCGATCAGTGATTGTATGCAATTCGGAATACAATCAATTGATTGCGACACATTGCGCATGTGATCACTGATCGCCCATGATCACGATCTAGGGGGAACTTGATCGCTGGCTGAACTGTAACATATTTGTATCAAAGGTAGCACTCCCAAGGTCCAGAAATGTAGCTCAAAATGAAATCACACCCAAAAGGCTAAACATACTACAATAACTATTAAAGTCATCTTTATACTGTAAAAGTGACACCACAAATTAGATCACATCATCAAATAAAAAGATAGTGAAGTCTAATTAAAAAAACAACATGACATTGTATGCACATTCTCAATATTAATCCTGTTGGGAGAGGAATTGGCATACGAAGTTTTTCTGGAAAATCTTTATCTAAATCTTGGGCACACTACCTCCGAGAGACAGGTTCCTTGCTCGAACAAGTCTCTGATGTGTTTCGTCTCCTTCGATTGGTGAGAGACGGAGGCAAGATTGCTGAGACACATCATGTCATGTTTGACGCCACCTGTTAATCCAACCTTCTTTGCATTCAGTGGAGATGTGCTGCAAGGAGAAAAAGGTGTCATTCCAAACTCATGCGAATCATCAGAAAAAAAGAATCTGGATGTCTTAACTCATCATCTAACTACTTTTAATTGCAAAGATAGCACATCATCGCTGGGGCGACAAGACCTCGTATCTACAAAATGTCAAATGTTCAGGAGAGCCAAAAAACATGGCAGCCAAAGCACTGTGGCGAATGGGATAGCCTTTCCTTTGACATGCTGTGGTGGCTTCATTTTTGGAGTAAGACAGTTGGGATTTGGACAGGACATCACTTAACCCATTATTTGACCATTAATCCAAAAAAGTCATTTTCACCAAAATTGCAGATACAAGGTCTTGTCACCCCAGCGACAATATGCTCGGTCAAGATCAGCAGGGCTTGAGCCCCTCTTGCTTTTCAACAACATGCACATGTATGAGGTTTCTTTCTTTACTGTAGTTTGACTGTATGAATGCTTCATTGAGAGCCAGATACCTTTACACCTACCAAAATCAATAACAACACATTGTCATAGTCCTCACATTAATCACAGGGGCTATGGAATCCTAGCTTAACCCCCCCCCCCCCAACACACACTCTTTGGGCTCTCAAGATTATCCCTACCAAAAGGGGGAAGGAGGCACTGACCCTTGACCCAACCAACCATCAGCACTACCCCCCCCCCCCCCCCCCCACTAAAAAAAACATTCTGTGGCCACTGAATCATACGCAGAATGGTGACGTTCCTCTTACAAGTGGATCACAAGGTGCAGACATCTTTGGGTGCGTTCGAACGCTCTCCTATTAAGTGAACTGAACCGTACCATACCCGTGCCAGAGGAGTGCTTGAACGTTCCTAAAGTGTACCGTACTGAACTGAACCAAGCCAAAAGTGGACCACTTCCTGATGCATCTGAAGAATGCGCGTAACATGCACATGTATACATCATAATGCAAATAGTTCATTTTCTTTGTTCTGGACAGCTGTAAGTAGTTTAAGCGGGCCAGGTGAATGACCCTCTTGCTACAAAATGCGTGACCCCCTCTAAAAATAACTCATGAGGTATGCTTTCTCAACAGAGTACTTGAACACAAACTGGCACAGTTCAGTATGGTATGCTTTGGTTTGGTTCACTTTGGTTCACTTCAGGGCACTCAAACGCACCCTTTGAAGCAATATTGCCTAGGGTGAATCACAGTGCACTCTTTCTATTTTATGTGTACAGTTCGACCTCGATTATCCGGCCATTTCGGGACCAGTGCTCATCCGGATAAAAGCGAATTTGCCGGATATGGGAGACACAATGTTAATGTACATAGCTGCCGTCCAAGCTGCCGTCCCAGTGCACTGGCAGCTAGGCAGGTAGCGTACCCCGCAACGGTGGTGTAATCTATGCTAGCCTGCGCAAAATCGTAGTCCCTTCTTCACAAAAATAAAGTATATCTTTATGTGAAAATCATCCATGTTTTACCTCATTAGAAATTGAGAAACCTATCATGCTCATCTTATGAAATTAGTGAAATAGATCCATGAAAAGATGTTAAAGTCACTGTTTTTTCTCAATTTTTGGATGAAAAGAAAAAGTCCTTCACTGCATGAACGCGTCCGGATAATAGAGATTTCCGGATAAAAGGACTTGCTTTCTCCACTCCCTCACATGTTCCTACACTAGACTGGCTGCCCCCTCACCTCCGACAGAGAATCTCTCTCAATCTTTCTCCTACAGTTTCTATCAGCGCAGTCTGCATTCCCCTAGACTCCTTGCAAGCCTCTGCATCCAGGAAACTCGTGGCTGCTTCCTGTACTGTGACTGTACCGCACTGTCCGCTGCTGACTGTCTGCGTGCAAACTGCCTGGCAGATGAGTCTAGCTGTAGCTTGGTACTGAGCATCATCAAAGAATGCCAGCAGGGTTGGGACTTGGAGCAGAGTGGAATGCAGCATCGCTGTGTAGTGATTTGACCTAGAAATATGACCAAACTTTGGGATGACAAGCAATATGAACAGAGTGATCAGTATTCAATTAAAAGCTACAAAAATGACAAGTCATTCTCGTTCCCAAAAATCATGCAATTATAGTGAAATGACCATGGGAAGAATTCAGCTTGATTGATTTTGGAAGTAGCAGGCAGGAACCAATACAAGAAAAATTCCTCCTCGGAAACATTTGTTGTGATGTTCACGATATCATCATGCACTAACATTATACAATCTCACAAACTCTATTTTCTGTTTACTATAAAGTAATAATCTGTACCTTTCTGGCTTCATGCAGTGATGCTGCTTTCATACTTGTCTTGAGGTGCATTTATATAGTAGCAAACTTTTCTGGGTAGAAACATTGTTTTGAACCGTGTTTTGTGGTTCAAATTTTGCTACAAATGGCAGTTGTGATTATAAACATGGTCTTGAAACATGGTTTTGAAACCATGTTTTGTGGTTCAATTTTGCTACAAATGGCAGTTGTGATTATAAACATGGTCTTGAAACATGGTTTTGAAATGCACTGTGGAGGTGCAATTCAAAATGATGTTTCACTAGAAGCACAGTTTTGAAAGTCTTATAAACACAACTGTGATTTGAAGCACAGTATATATGACATCATAGTTGTGTGTGCCCTGTTTGACCAATCTTAAATGCCAAGGGACTAGCTGTGCATAATGAAATGCACAATGGCACAGTCCAAGCAAGCAAGAAATAAGCTCTGCGTAAACTCTTCAAAACCCTCCTCCGTCAAACCATGTTTCAAGACCACATTTCTTATACACAAAATTGTATAAAACGCAACCCTGGAAGAATCAATGTGTCTGTTATACATTTCACACAGAAATGTGCAAGCTAAACCCTTAACATTACAACATCACGTAAAGTAAATAATCGTCTGCCATGGTTAACATCATCGTAAGGGACATCACTTCAGACTCGCTCACCAGACCATCCCAGGTTCCCGAGTCTTGAAGAGACCCTTCCTCTGCCAGCTCCAAGGCTTGTGAGATGCATCCCGATAGACTCTCCCTGACTGCAACACTCCTCACATCACTGAACAAAGACAGCCCCCTGGCTTGTTGCCACAACAACTGACCCTTATGTTTCAGATATAATGAATCATGAAAAACAAGCAAGTTTTATAAAACACAGACAAAGAAATTATGTATATGTTGGCTGTGCACAGACATTCATATCAATTATTAACCTGAAATATTTTGCTCATATTTACTGCAGTACACTAATTTGGGACCTGCAAACAAACAAACAAACAAACAAACAAACAAATGGATGAACCCATGCAAATCACATTGACCTCACAGCAGTATCCCATAAAATTTTGAATAAAGATTAAAATACATAAATGACACTTGGCAGAAGATTCCTACATGTACTTTCTTTCACGAGATTTACACTCTTAACTCTTTATGTGCCATGTTCGCACGTCCCACTCAGTCGACGGCGCTTTTGTTCCTTTTACCAGGGAGGTGAGACAAAAAGGAGTGGGCACTCTGCCCTGAGGGTTTTCCCTATCACTCAACACAGGATTACAAGGGATCAGTGCCCCAACGAACAAGTAAACGACCTCTTACGTAACGAGGTCAGTCTGATCGTTATCACTGCTGTTTGATGTTCGATCCTCGGGGCCGCGGTGATTTGGCCCTCTATCGTTTAGAGTATGGACAGGCCAGTTGACTTGTGTGTGTTCACAAGGACGTGTCTGAGGGTTTTACATTCTTTATGCAGGCTCACACGGCATATACTCTTGGGACCTACTAGTCTAAGAATTCAGCTCTCGATAGATACAAAAATTTTGAAAATCGGCCAAGAAGAAGTTGAGTTTTGACAATGTAACTGTTTCACAATAGCCATTGTTTTGCTCTTGTTTTAATCAAATTACGACGCAATGTCAAGTGTAAATCCTGACTAGTGCTGACGAAATTCACCTGTAGATCAGAAGATGTTGGGGTTTTTCTTTAGTCTGATGTATCACTTCATTGTTCGCTCTTGTTGGTTCTCTTGTCATATTTTTTGGGAAACTTGTGTACATCCGCCAAGACATGTTTTTTCTGGTCCCACTAACATATTTTTGTGGGCAAGTTTAGTTCTCCAGGGGATGAAAACAATATTTGAATGTCTTTTGTTGCATGCTGGGGATAAATTGAGGCAGGAGGGCTGTAATCTACAAGAAAGTGGTCATGATGGAGACTACTATAGGACCTAATCTTGGTGAAATAACTTGCCTCCTTGCCTGCTGGTGTATGGTGAAGACATGTGAGAGTGCAGTGAGAGCTGAACTATCTCACATGTCCTGTATCAGTATATGCATGATAAGATATTCACCATGGCGCTTTTTTGTCTGTCTGTCTGTTCTTGTTTTATTCTTATTTGAAAGCTGAATGGGTATTTTTATGATGGTTGTTGCTGTTGTGGTTGGTAGTTTCTATGCTAGCTTGGTATTAAAATTATTATCATCAGACATTATTAGGGCCTGCGTTCCACTACTCAGCTGTTCATGTTTCCTTCATATTCTTACAATCAGTATATCATCATTGGTGCTGCTAATCATTATTGTTAAATGTTTTAAGTCTGTGTTAATTTGTTTCCATTTCATGTTAAAATTATTTCACCATAATAGCATGCACGGTACATTTGTTCCCAAGAAATCTTATAGTAAATGGACATGTAATACAGTAATACTACTAATAGGCCAACAGCTAGGGCCTACCTTGTATATTAGCTGCAAAATTCAAAATGTGACCATGCAACCAGTTCACTGCACATCACAATGCACCAGTGTTGTTTGCAGGCACAGCAATAGTTAGTGCTTGCAGCCTATACCCGTCCACCAGTACCACGTGGAGTGATCCAGGTTCTGGCCAGGGAGGGGTGAGATCCACCAGCCTGTTGACAAGGACTGCGCATGTGCACTGTGCGGCCAAGCGGCAGTAATCTAGTTAGTGGAGTGGTCTCTTGGGGAGTGCGGCTCCGAGGATGGTTCAAAAGACACTAATCCAGTGCCCACTCCTTTTCCTCTCACCTCCCTGCTTTTACATACAGCTTGCATTCTATGTGGTGATTGACTCTCAAGCGGTATATGGCTTCATGTGCAAAATCATGCCTTTACAGTAATGTAGCAACTGGTCATTAAAAAATAAACAGAAATAGATTTGTCATACAATTTATATCAAAGCAAAGCTTGGAATTCCTCTTCAACTTTGCTCACTATTATGTCCAGCTTAACAGAAATTTGTATAAGTTATGTAGATTGGAAAAACAGAATTCTTTCTCAAAGCATGACTACCTTCATGTCTCAGAATAACGTGGCACACAGGGAGTTTCCACCATAGCACATAAAGAGTTAAATGCTATTAGAGTGTAGGCACTTTACTGTCTTCACCATCACATCACCCAAAAATATACATCACTGTCCTATTGAGTAACATTATTACTTTAACAATAATTCTAACATTCTGAAGTTCACCTTCAGAACAAGAAGTTCTCCATTTTCGTTCTGATCCATCACGTCAACTACATCTGCCCATGTCGCTGCATCCACATAGCTGTGAAGGTAGGAGAAGAATCCATGTTCTGGAGGGGTTTCCCCCTTGGAGGGGGGATCTTTCTCCATGAGGTTGGTGTGCTGTCTGAGAAGCAGTAGTAGTTCTCCCCAGCTATAGCACAATAGGACAGCTCCACGAGTGAGGCTCTGCACGATTAAATTCATACAAAGGGGATGAACAGGTTGGATGAAGATACCTTCTGTTTTATGTAAACCACACACAATAGATAATCAATATAAACACTGAAATTTTCTTGGCCATTTTGTTTTCATGAATATCAGGAATACACCCTCTATTGAGAAAAAAAAAAAGGTGCGTGAAAATGCTGACAAAAGTGAAAACAAAACTTTGCTCCACATATACATGACACTGCACCGGCCCTGGCAAGTCTAGTCTGGCGCTGATATAACACTATGCACATGCTGAAGTTGATGGCTACTTGCTAATATCCTTTGATTACAAGTGTTTTTGAGATAGATTTGATCTCATTTCCAGCAATGTTTTAACCCATTGAGGACGAGTCCTGAGTATACTCGGGCTAGGGTCTTTGGGAAATGCGTATTGTAGCAAAATCAGTCCGTCCTCAACGGGTTAACAGAATGATTTGAAATCACACTTTCTTCAAGAAAGTCTGTGTAATATCTTTTTTTTTTTTCAAGTTAAACAATGACTGGAAAACCAAACACCGTGAAGTTAGAAACTTGTTAAAATGTTTGATCGACTGTCATTCATCAAAATATGTGTATGTGAAAATATCAGTATTGACATTACTGAACATCAATATTTTCTCATGAAGAATGCATTGGAAAGCAGTAATTCTCTTTCTGATGAAGTGACACAGTCTGCAGTCCATGTGCTTTGCAATCAAGAGGACTTACTAACATAGGTCCAATGCCTGAGTAATGTCTTGTGTTTCATGCTGTCCCCTCCCTTGAAGCAAATATGACACTCTGTCCTTCAGTTTGGACGTAACGTAAAGGTCTCATGTGTGAGGCAGTTGTGTCTGAAGTAGTAAATGATGTCACTTCACTTCTCCTCCCAGAAGAAAAGACAGCAAAACCCAGAGAAACAGTCCATCTCACAACCACATAAAAGAAAACAGATGAAAGATAGCAACTCCTTGTCACATGTCCAAGGTCGCTAGCAAAGTTTCAGACTTCTAGTATTTCAATTCCATTTTACTCTGTAACAATTCCAGCTGATACAAACATCAGGGCCCCATTTCATGAAAGATGCTAGGATAGCAACTCTTGCTAGAATAGCAAAGTCCCGTGGCAACAGCCAATCAGGAAGCTGGAATCTTGTGGTTACCATCCCAGCAAGAGTTGCTATCACGGTATAAACTTTTCATGAAATGGGGCCCAGATTCCTAGAATGCAGAGCTCACCTGATTTTCTGAGCAGAGAGCTTTAAACAGAGGCCTCAGCACATCATTGGACATCTTATAGAGCAGGGACAACACTTGAGACTTGATATGCCCCACCTCCGCAGCGTCCACAAGCTTGGCATTCCGCAGAAAGATGTCCAAGATGGTTGCCACGGTTTCAAATCTCAAAGACACGCCCTCTTCATCATGGACTTTGGTGGAAATGTCATCAGCTGCAAGTTTCTTCTTCTTCTTCTTCCTTGCTGGTTCTGTTCGAGTCTGGAGAGACGTCACAATTTTCGGCACGTAGTTTGTCAACAGATCCTCCAGGATCATATCACATATGGCTACCGATGAGCCAGGTGTTAGCGACTCAATGGCCCGGGCAAAGCTTGTGGTGATAAAAAGAGAGAAACACACATTTCAACGCATTTTGCTGCTTTAAGTTCCTCTGCAAACAACTTAATGTTATGAAGGTATGCCAACAGTACAATGCTAACACTTTTCTTTACTCAGCACACTGCACCTACAATTCTGCAAATATTGCTAACCATAAAAATCAAGTTGACGATATAGGCGTACAAAATGTAGTTTGATTTACTATCTAAATACAGTATATTGACTAACCTATAGAGTATAGTTATTGAGGGTATGATTTAAACTCAGGGACTATGATCCTATATGGGGAAGTCATGAATCCTTAACTTCATCTTGGGACTTGGAACCTCCCTCGACAACATTTCAAAACCTTTTGAATGAATCTTTCTGCACATTCCTTTCCACGTCAGTCATTATCTCTATAAGGAAATAGTAATATCCATGGCTTTAAAACATACCTTGTATGAAAGCTGGTTGGTAGGTTAATCTTCAATGAAAATTCCTCTCTTGTCAAGATGGCAGACAGCAGCATTTTCACCAGTCTATCCATCTGTCAGGAATATCAAGACATTTCATTCTACATGAGAATTAGATCAGGTTAAAAACAGCTTCAATCTTTCGTCACATACCATTTCATCTATGCTCGCTGGAACATATGAACAAACAAAAGACCACAGTATTCAAGTCCATTTCAACCCTAAAGTAGACGTGTACCACATCGAGGGAGCGTGCTTGAGAAGTGGATAGTAACTTTTGTGGCCGACAATGCACCTCTAAAAATTTGGCAGTTAATTGGGGAGGTATGAGAAGAAAATCCAAATCTTTCTTCTCCTTTAATGATTATAAAATGGCAACAGTTGCAAAACTTTACACCACAAACATGCACATTCAGAACTCATGTCTTGCACTGTCACACTCGCACACAGACACACGCTCTCACATGAAGTCAACAATACAAAGACCACACAGCCCAAAACCTACCAGATCATCCCACAATCTCTCGCCTTTCCTTATGAATACATGTGCAGTGCAAATACATATGTAACGGTACAGTATAATGATGTAAAATTGACAATGTATATGATGGGACACATCCAAATCAAGATCTGCTTATGATGACAGTCTCTTGTATTTGCTTTTTTTTCTCTCCCTTGTTTATATATGATTTTAGTATGCAATACAATGTCGCTATTTCCCTGTATACTACGTTATCAGGGTCAGTGTTATGAATTGAATAAATTCAGATACTGATTTGTACATTTCACTCTTCATTGCCTACTTTGTTTCAAGTTGTCACTCCACATGGAGAGTAAAGAAAGACAGAAATAAACCCAACCCCAACCCGACCCGACCCAAAACCCAACCCAATCCAACTCAAACCAAACCAAAACAAACCAAACCAAACCAGACCAAACCAAACCAAACCAAACCAAACCAAACCAACCCAACCAAACCAAACCAAACCAAACCAAACCAAATCAACCCAACCCAACCCAACCTGGCCCAACGGTGAACCCAACCCAACCCAACCCAACCCAACCCAATCCAACCCAACCCAACCCAAACCAAACCAAACCAAACCAAACCCATCACTGTCTCTCCCCTGACAAAGATCTGAGAGCAGGTCCTGACCTGTCTAAGCTTGGTGTAGGTTTCTATCACTGTTTTCAGGAAGGCATCTCTGGACTCCATCACTTTCTCCACTGATGCCTTCTCTCCTCCTCCTAATGTTGCCATGGAGGAGGAATCCTGAAGGATGCTGGTTGCCAGGAGACAGGGCCAAACTTCTTGGAGATGAGTTGCCATGATGTGGTGGTCCACAGAGAAAAGGATGCAAAGGCTATTGTACCAAGCTGGATTGTGCTTCCTGTGAAAAGAATCATTCGTGGTTTCTGACTTTTTGCCTGACTTTTCAGTTGTTACTCTGAAATGCAAATCCACCTGTTCTAATTGGCAGCACCAATACTTTAAAAACTCATAATGTTTTGATGGATTTTCCTCAAATTTTCATTAATGAGTTTCACTATTATTGATGCATTCCCTCAATTAACATATATTTGGGTTTCGTTCTCTTTAAATGCATTGAGGATGGGCTGATTTTGCTACAACACACATTTCCCATAGACACCTGCCCGAGTATGCTCAGGACTCATCTTCGATGGGTTAAAGACCCACATTTTTGTCATAATATTATAACATCTTGCAAAAAAGAGATGGTGATAATGTCACGTGCGAATAGATCCATGTTCAGTTTCCACTCCTGATACTTCATCACAATAGCCAAAAAGTATGGACGTTGCTCACCTTTTGGTCTTCAGAAGAGTACTGAAGAGAGCTTGGAACCACTCCAGCTTTTTACTCCTTGTGCTGTCATCCTCAGTGACCTACAGGACACAGAGTTATGTGGGGCAGAAATGTTTAAAAGGAACCACACCTGATATTTGGCTCTGAAGACTTGACAACTACCATATATATGAATATTTTGCAAGATTTTTAATTTTTGCAAATTTGAGTCAAATTAAAAAACATACAAAATCATTAACTATGATTCCAACATGAATGTGACGTGCATGCATACATTTCTGCATTTAGTACTGTACCCCACAATCGCAAATTTAACCACTCGCGAAAAATTGCTGGAAGTCCCGATTGGCGGAAAATTAGACTCACTAAATATATAGCGTATACAGTATTTGAGTATGGCAGTATGCAGAGCAAATACTTGACACTTGAGGAGCAAAAACCTGCTCTCGTCATCCTAACAGGCACATTTGGGTTGTTGAGAGATGTTGAGAGTGGGAAATTGTCAAGAAGAAATGTCATGTAAACTATTAAAAAACTTATAAAACTCATCACAGCATGAAATTTTGTACATTTTTCACAAATGCACTAATAGGTATACACACATTTAGACACAAGAGGAGACACATGCTCATCTCTTTTACATTTCATATAGCTATTTCAAGGTGCATGAATGCTTTCCAGAAAGTTTTGTTGCCTGCATTATCTAGTTGTATGATAACCAGTGTTAAATTATCAATAGTGTACATTGTACAAGACTTTGGACCGAAATGGTCAGAACTCCAACACGACATAACTGCACTCACAGCATAGCACTGGTGGTCAGTTGCCTGTTTGAGAAGATGCTGCGTTGTTTCTAGTTTCACATCACACATTTCGTTGTAGTCAGGAATAGCTTGACTGCCGCCCTCTGTAGCCACTAGACTGCACAGCTTTTGCAGAAACGCAAATGCCAAGTTGGGAGATGGTCTGCAAAGGGATAGAGAATGTTAAGCACAGTCCACATTGCTTAAGTCAACCTCGCACAAGTCAAAGAAAAGTTATACCATGGATGGAAATAAACATACCTTGATTCTATAATGTAAGTAGAAATTCATTTAAAGTCAAAGGATTCTCTAAGGTCTCTCTGAAGTTGACTTGGACACACCTGATCATTTTGACAAAACAAGACTGGTTCAAAAAAAATATGAAAAGCAATCTTAAATTGGTTATAGTGTGAGAAAAGGAGAGATGAAAATTACAGTGTCAAACATCACAACACTTGCTTTAACAGGCAAGTAATAAGACATATGTATACAATGATATTGACATTCAGCTTGCAAGGAAAGAAAAGAGATACAGAAAGACCCAGTATCACCAACATTCATAAAAGGAGCATATGTTGTTCAACCTAGCATACTGTTTACGTCAACATAGTTGATAAAGGCAAAGTTTGAAGGCAAATCATACAATTGTCTCTGCTTTCACTGAAATACAAGCAGTTAAAAACAAGCAGATGAAAGAAAACGTTTAGAACTCCAACCTGAAATTTTCAGAACAAATGGGCTAAAATATGCGTTAGAGTGCCCACTTTTGTTTCACTTCTTACTCTTTAAAAGATCAATTTCCTTTTGTTTCTATGGCAGGAAAAATACTTTTACAAACCCTTATCCCTTATTCTTAAATGTAAAGTGCTTCATTTGCTGTCCAGTGATGCTTATTTTGCATTTGTTTTTTCTTTGTATGTGTGAATGGCAGCAAATAAAAAGCAAGTCTTGAAAAGCAATCCCCAAATAAGTAAATTTTGTGTGTGATCTAATGGGCCCAAAGGTCAGGTCGTTAACAATTAGAACACAGTCTGTGCCATAAATGTCAGTCATCTTAGTGCTGTCAAATACAAATGAAAACATGTCACAAGATACAGTACAAGAGGAAAATGAGGGGGAAGGGACAAAAATGGTTTGTCTGTTTTTTGTTTTCTCTGGGCAAATTAATAATTGAGATACATGGAATGTCAACGATGTGCGACCAAAATAATAAGCAAAGTTGGAAAAACAAGTAAGGGATGGTGAATGGAAAGCTGCTACCACGAAACTTAGCTTCACTCACTTGAAACTAGCAATGAATGCCGAGTTCAGTAGTGGAAGTCCACATATCACACTGGCGTCATTGACCTACAACATAGAAAAATGAAAGAGAGAGTGATCAAATCCAGCTACTTCACATAACAAACTTTTATCTTCAATAAACCTATTTTTTGCACAGACAAAAGACAACGACAAACTTACATGAATTCTGTTATACACTAGAAGATGATGGCAAGCTGTTATAGTGGACCTCGAGTGCACTGAATACACCAAAGAATTCTCTAGACAACAATGAGCACTAAATATCTTATCATTTGGGATAGAATTACCTGTGATGCCAGGAAGCTCATGAACTTGGCTGCAACATCAGTCCATATCCTGCCCTCTTTCTTCTGTTTCTCTCCTTCTGATGGCATCAGGTGTATTCTGTATGCTTCGGCAAGATCTCTGAAACATTAGATGCATTACAAAGGAATGCCTTCATAACTAGACAGCAATTACGTTACATTACACATACACACATGTATGTGTAACTAAATTTGATGACATTGTAAAAAAATAAAAAATAGCCACAGTGTGTAGTACCATACATGCACTGTATAATTATATTATGTTTGATAATATTGCTGAAAGGAAAAAGGAAAAAGGAATTGTAAATAAAGTACCATATACATAATAACTAACTAAATAAATAATTCATATCAAATCAACTTCAAGAATAGCGAAGCTTTGAGAATAGCAAGCTCTGAGAAACAATATCATACATGCCAATACATACATGGACATTGCAGGAGACAGTAGAGGATGCGTACCTCTCAAAATATAAACCAATCCCAACACAACATTAAAAACAGCAAAGTCACCTACCGTTCAAATATAACATTCCTGATGAAACTACCCAAGGCATTCAGAGTAAGGACCACTTGCTCACTCTTGTTGCCATGGTGATGTAACCTTATTGCAGAATGTAGCTTCATGACTGGAAGGAGTAGCTTCTCATATAGCAAGCAGTACGCCTACAATGAGAAAATACAAAAGTTAAATTTTCATACAATTTTGCGTATCAATTTTCCTTATCACGGCCCATCTTACAAATCTAGAATTCAAATCTCCAACAGAATATATTTCAAAAATGTTATTTCATTGTTCATGTCATCAATTTCAATCAAGTTTTAACTCTTTATGCGCCATGGTGGAAACCCCCCCCCCCCCCCCAGTGCCACATTATTCTGAGAAACCAACATACTCATGCTTTGAGATACATTTTTTTTTTCAAATCTACATAACTTTTGTAGATATATGTTGAATTTGACATGCAGTGAGCCAAGTTGTAGAGAAAATGTAAACTGAAGCTTTTCTTTTATGTAAATTGTACAACAACTCTTTGATTGCTTTTCTTACAGAAGCCGACTAGCTACATTACTGTAAAGGCATGACTTTTGCACACAAAACAGTGACAGAAACTTAGAATTTATCGTCAACCACAACGTAGAATGCAAGCTATATGTGAGAGGAATCACAAGAAATGCTGTCATTGTACTGTGACATTTGGCAATTTATTGATCGGTTTTGGCGGGTTTATGCGTTTGAGCAGAATATGAGAAGTTGCCGCGCCGTCGATTGAATCAGGCATGCGAACGTGGCACATAAAAAGAGTTGAGGACCATCAGATAATCATGTACAAAAACAGAGAATGCAAACATAATCCTGATAGCATCAAGATGACATGAAGTGGCATTTGCCACTTGGAACATTTAGGCGTTGCTAGGAAGTCATCTGCACCTAGGATGGGCAAGGTTTATTGAACATCATTGAATGATGGAGCATGTCAGATATTTGTTGTACCGGCTTGCTTTTCGGTGATTCATATTCTTCTGGTTTCCATCTTAATCTGCTTGTGCCTTGTCAATCCTTCAACTAGAGATTTCACCAAACTTTGTCTTTTGTTTTTGATAAAACTAATAAACACAATGAATGTGCATGTGTTTATAAATAGTGCAAAGATTTTCATGTAGTGAAGGACAAACTCTAGAGCTGAGAAGAAGGAAGAGTAAAGCAAATGTGACAGGCCACATGAATTCACCTTCTTGCCATTCTGCTGCTGTTGATAGAGAGTTGTGCATTTTGCCAGTGACTTGCTCAACACCTTCAACATTTGAGCGTGCTCTTCTGGACAAGTGCCATCACTGCAACGAGCCGCTGACAATTCAGTCACAGTAACAGTGAGGGAAACCTGTGATTATGAAAGATGACATCAGACCTTGTAAAGATTATTGACTTACAAACAGCTCTTCAAATAGTATTCCCCACATCATTTATTGAAGGTATCATTTCTCTCATTACAAAATAGTTTTGATTGATAGCAGTGTAAGAAACTTTCAACACTGAGAGATTTAGAGTGAAACTTCCATGAATTCAAAGATGAATTAAAGACTTACTGTCTTTGATTCCAGATCTAAAATTGGCACAGGCATTTCAAGGGGACATAAAATGTTTAATGCTCACAAGTTCTACACACCTACACGTAACAGTTTCTCACATCTCACTGGTGTGTTTGATTATTTGCATCTGGTTCAATAGTTGTGGAATGTTCACTTTCATAGAATGCGCTCATACTCACAAATGAGTCAAAACTGGTGTTCTGGACAAAACGAAGCTTGTTATTGGCCAGAATCCTATCACAGCAGCCAGTGACAACGTCTGATAAGTCTTGTCTCCCAAGGGCACTTGTCAGAGCCTGGAGAGAAACAAAACCCCCAAATAAACACATTCAAGATATATAAACCCCCAAAACAGGTACACACAAAATGAAAATATGAAATACATGTATAAAGTAATGTACAAGCTACTTGCAGTAGCTCCAATGCATGGAAAATGATGTTGGATCTCAGCAATTTAATAAAAAGAAATCCTGGAAATGTATTAGAGGAGAGCATAACTCAGTAAGCAGTGTAGCATAAAAATGTTATCGTGTCTGTGAACATACCCTCATTCATTTTCTTCACAAAATAATTATTGTGCAAGATGGGTTTTTTCCTGTGTGTATTTCCTTGTCATTTATGATACTTTTCTTCAGCTTTACAAGTCCTGGGAAATTTTGATAGAGATATGCAAATTTTGTTATCATTAGAATGGTATCTCTGAATTTCATTGTATATCACATATTACTAAATGGAACTGACAAAACTTACACCTGCCAAAAATCAGAAAGATATTTCCAAACCTTCGCCAATTAAAGAGCAAGACAGGAATGTTTATCTTTTAAAACGTGTTGCCAATTCACAACTATGCAAATAAAGAAACCATAGTAACCATAATGAGAGTCTGCAACCAGAATAATCATTTAGGAATAACAAAGGGCTCAAAATTGAATTATTTTTGTTTTTCTCTTCCATATGAAATACTAACAATGAATAGTAAAAACTAAAATTAGGAGCTGTGAATAACAGGTCTGTGAAAAAAAAAAAAAATTAGAAACCTAAATCACAGCAAACTGACTGCTGTGCAAAGTCACATGGATGACTCTCCTTTTCCAACGATCAATATATCTGCTGTACATGAACAGCCCTTCATGTTCATTTTGATGAAGATCATTGACCTTGACTACTGACAGAATTGACCTTTACCCCTCACTGCACAAAGTAAATACATTTTAATATATTGCTTTCCATTGCATCAGAGAACATTGTTATTGGACTGATACCTAATGGACTATACAGAGACTCCAACTCTCCCACTTTCGATGGGAAACCTCCTGTCAAAAGCCCATTTTTGCAAAAATCTCCCGTTCTCCCATCCTGGCTCTGTGTCTCCCGCTTAACATGTATTTTCTCCCACTTGAAATTACCCTATCTCTTACATAGTGCATCATATGTTGAAAAATAAGCCTGAGATAGCACAAGAGAGCATCTAGAACCCTAGAGCTTCCAGGGCCCTTAAGCAGGCCCTGGACCCCGGCTGTAAAGGACTTCACACACATCAAGTTGGAGTCTCCAGTTTGCTCAGGATTTTAGGTGGGAGAATCTTCAGATCAGAAGGTGCTTGAGGTTGGAGTCTCTGAATGTATAGCCAGAACAAGATATTTGGGTTAAATTTGGGTGCATACAAACTTGACTTCTTTCAATGCAATGAGCTATACTGCGCATCCCAGAGAGCAAAAGATCAAACACTCACTGAGCACAGGTTGCCACGGAGATTGAGTGACTTGCCCTCAAGCTGCATCCCTTGTATCTCCCGACTCTTCAGTGCATCATGGAGGAAAAGCCACAAAGACTCCTCTGCAGCAGTCTCTGCTCCAGACCTAGCACAAATTGTGAAATGATTTCTTTTATTTCAGGGCATGTTCTATGGCCTGAATTTACGAAGGTGGTACAATTGAAACCATGGTTTAAACCATGTTTTATGCAAATTTCTTCTGCGTAAATATGATTGACAGACTGCGTATTGCATGCAAACAGACGTCCAGTAGCAAATGCGCATTGATACGCGCATGTCAAAGGTACACCTATTTTACGCTTATTTTAGACCATGGTCCAAGTTTAAACCACCTTAGTGAATTCGGGCGTTTCTGTTTAGATTTTAAAACATTTCCCTGAATGACGATGAACGATGATGATGATGATGATGATGATTTCAGCATTTGTATGACACCATATACCTATTTCAGAAAAAAACCCCAGATCAAATCAAATTTAAATCAAAATCTCTCTCTAAAATATTGCACTCATCAAGTAAATAAACCACGAGCATCCAGTCTCCTCCAGTGCAATGATAGTGATGACTTTCAGTCAAGATATCACCTCTGGGTTACCTTGACCCTTTGTGTGCTTGGAGTACTGACTGGTGTAGAAAAAACCCCATATGTAGCATTGTACACACTGTCTAATGTTGCTGGCACAAAAAGGGTTAAATCATTTCCTCTCACAAATTCACATCAAATGATTGAATCACACTACTGTAAAACATGATATATTCGCGGCACGAAATTTTCGCGAATTGGAGCCGACGGCCTTTTTCGTAGCAAGAAATTTTCGCGAATTGCCTCTTGCGTTCAATGCATATAGTGTAGATAAGAAATTTTGCGTGCATTTTAATTTCGCGAATCTTGGCGCTCGCGAAATTCGCGAAATTAAAATGCAAGCGAACATATCTCGTTTTACAGTATTTTAATGTTTGTACATTACATTCCTTCGATGACTACAATATGTCTGTCATTACTCTCATGTAATTCCATTTTATTCATTTTTTTCATTTGCATTTTTTCTTTTAGCTCTACAGACATTAACCAATTTCATAACACTAGATAATACAGATGCACTACACTTGGTTATGTCAAAATCAGTGTAAAGGGTGGAATAATTGAAGTGATAGTTATGGTTGCCACCAAACAGCCTTTTGAGCAGAACTGCATGAAAGACTGCACAATGATTTTAGCCATTTGTTCAACAGATTTTAAGACACAAACAGAACATGAACAACCTTTGAATTGTTGGCAACATGATAAAAATCTTCATGATGAAGAATTTCATGTTCTGGCATATGACCAATTAGCACAATCAGCAATTGCTATTAGTACCTCTTGACAGAGTAGTCCAATTGTTGGCTGAAAAAACAAACAAACTACTGGACCACTGACCCTTTCAATCGGAAGTAGAAGACTTCTCAAAATCAGTCTCCTTCTTCTCACTTTATCACTCCTCACCTGTCTATGGTGGCCAGACCATGGCACATCCAATCAAAGAGAACTTGATGCTTGTTGGGCAGGAAACACTGGTTGGAAACCCAGCCAAACCTGGCTAGCTTGACTCTGTCCTCCCATGGCACACCGCTGTCCTTCAGGTGCTTGTACAATCCTAAAAACAAGAGGAGACATAGACCAATAAATCTGCCTCTAGTTTGGGGACCTTTTATTACATACAGGTGGCACACAATACGGTCGGCCCCTCACAACAGACAGATACACTTGTAAAGTTGTATCTTGCATTCACTCTGCTTTGTAGGCTCACTTACATTTCGATAAGCAATGGGGATAGAATTCCCCCCTTTTTTTTTTGCAATGAAAATGATCACAAAACTTAGCATGCACACGTTCGTATCATATCAGGGCAATTACCCTGGATTTTGAAGTAGAAATTTACGTCAGAAATGTTACATTTTATGACATGACAAGTGGCTTTGGAAATAAATACAAATCTATGAAGCAATGACCAATATAATGTTTATAAATTTTACTTTCTGTCTGGTAATCTGGAGTTCTAACATTTATGGTTCACTGAATATGCGATTGTGTGAATTGAATGCTCATTTACTGCCTTAACTGGTTACATACCACAATGTAAAACATCCATTCATTTATCAGTGCGCAGTGTAACTCAGCTCAGGTTACTAGTAGTATTAAAACCAAATGTAATCAACAATGTCCAACATTCCATTTTCATGTACCGATATCATTTATTTGAACCTCTACTAGCTAGAACCTACGACAGGGTCAGCCTGCTAGTACAATATACTATCTCTACAGGTAAACTAAATTACACTCACACTACACAGCCTCGTCTAACACTGTTGTGTTACAGTGTTACTGTTACATACTTGCCAACTCTACCGCTTTGGGCAGTAGACTACCGCTTTTTAGAGGTTTTGACCGGCTACCGATTTTCTATTCTAATCTACCGATTTTGTAGCAAACCTACAATAAAATGAAATGGAAGTCATATTTTCCCTTCATTGTGCGTTGATTCCCTAAAATAAGCTAATAATTAGAATACTGATAATAATTTCAAGGAACTCGTTCCTCAAAAACGCAGTATTCAAGTCCACACCCTCCCCCCCCCGCACGCAAGCGTGCTCGGGCTTGGTCGCTTCACTCCCTCGCAAAATCTACCTCTTCAGGATTTCAAAATGTTGGCAAGTAAACTTTATGGTGTTACAGCCTGCATAGATTCTAACAAGTGTTAAATCTAATAATTAGTAATATAAGCGATATCAACAAGGTCACCGACACGGACAGTGAGCAACAAACGTTTCAGTTCGGGAAACCCAATCACAAGGGGGGCCCCTCCTTATAAGTAACCCGTCCCCCTTATAAGTAACCCTGTCCCCCTTATAAGTAACCCCCGGGGCACCCCTAATAAGGAGTCTCCACGCTTTTTTGCTTGAGTGCAGACGTGGCGACTGAGTACGGAGACTTTCGTTCATTCAGGTGGCTTTAAATGAAGGAAAAATAACAAAAGTAACGAAATAGTCAACCACCTACCTTTGCAATTGGTATGCATATATACAAAAGGATACGTTCCCATAGGGTTTTCCAGTTGAAGTCGTCCCTAAACAAAAATTTTAAGTTGAAACTTGCAAGTTTCGCCGATGAAGCTTGAAATTTCCAACAGCTCCCGCATTCAGCAAGTTGTTCAGCGAGAGCGCGCGCCGTGCCTGGCGACACTCACGCCAGTAATCGCTCGCATTTCAGCATTCGCATGGGTCGTTTGACATCGCATTTAAATCCATGATTTTAGATATGATGCCTCGAACCGATTTTGCTCAAATTTCGTGAGTAACTAGGAAACTTGTGAAGCTTTATGGACATAATCAAGTGAATTGCCGCAGTCCTTTCATATTCGCGTTGCATTGCAAAAAAGCGTGGAGACTCCTTATAAGGGGTGCCCCGGGGGTTACTTATAAGGGGGTACGGGGTTACTTATAAGGGGGACGGGTGTAAGGAGGGGCCCCCCTTGTGAGTGGGTTTCCCGAACTGGTTTGTATAGACCACCTAGATCTAGCAACCTCGTGCTATGTAGCTAGACCTTTTACTCATTTATTACACGTATAGACTTGTCTGCGACCATCCGAAGGAGAAACGTTCATAACTGTTCTGTGTAAACTTAACAACTTCAGCATGTTACATGTACACAATGTATGTCACGGTTTATATAGACTATGCAGGCATAGGCCTACATGAAAGAACATATATGGGACTAGGCCTTACGAGTCTAGGAAAGTGAAAGACATTATTTGTTGAATAGACTCTATGATTAAGTTCAGCACTTTGTGAGCAAAGTCCACGCAGTTAAACAAGTTTGAAAAATACATTTAATATCGACTGGATTATCGAAATAATTGTCAAATCGAGGCAAAAACTGCACGCCAACACTACCCACGTGTTCTTTACCTGCATAGCGCGCCGCCATGTTGAATTCGATCGCACACTCTACGATCTTTGCTCGTGCCAAATATCGTACGGAGTGTACGATCTTTGCTAGTACAGTGTACGATCTTTGCTAGTACAGTGATCAGTGTACGCGACTACAGTTGTAGTAGTACCTTACCTGCGCGGTATGCTAGTGTTTCTTTTTATTAATTCCAACATTGTGACATACATGTACTATTGTTGATTCATCCTGAATAGGGTGGGCCCTATGTCCACTAAAAACGTTATTGATGATTCGCTCTACATTTATTTTCTGAATTTACTTAGTTAGATAGTCTTTATTTCTAACAATTTTTATTTCTGAATGTTATGAGTTAGGCCCTGTAATGTACTATTTCAACAGTAACTATGACGCCTTTATTTCACAGCCACAGCAAATTTCTCACCAAATACACCCACGTTTAGAATTACAATTGCAGTTGCACTCTCACTCATGCACACAATGTCTAAAACTTCCTCTAGGCCTAAATTCTCAAGTTGAAGTCAATTGTACAAACGATTCTATATAAAAGTAAATTCACAGTCAAAATCTACCCACCTGCACATAGACATTAAAAGCATAGTTTACCATTTGCACATGAAACAAAAACCCAGCATTAGTGCTTTAAACTAGTTCTGAAATGCGAGTTATAGATAGAAACAACCACTGTAAAAAACTGAATTCGTATAATCGATGCTAAGTATTGTTAAATACACAAAATTTAAACAATAGTTATAATAAGAATACTTCCAGATTAAACCGTCTACAGTTACGGTTTATTGAGAAAAATACTGATATGTCCTTATATTTTAGGCTTTATTGCAAAAATTTTATATGGTAGGTCGTTTTGTGATACAACAGACCTACACATATGCATCAAATCTCAGTTTTCTTTACATATGCCTCATTCTTGCGCACAACTTTCACAAAACTAATATCAAAATGTATATTATGTCACTGCACTGTCATCAAGGTATGTATGCTTTTCATATTTGTTATAAAAAATTTTGCATTTTGCATTGCTCCAACGATTATGCGCAGTTGGACATCAAAACTTTAAAGGCTGTGGTATTGCTCTTCAGCTATACTGTCCAATGTAGTTCTAACCACTATACATGTATGCTTATAGATCAACAGCTATGACCTTGGATACTCCAGACGACGAAACGCGATATGAGTACCAGGATAATTTTGAAAGTGTATATATCCACTCCATATTCATGCTATTATACATGAGTGAATATATAGTCAAATAGTGTTCGATATCACGTTATTCTTGAAATCATGCAAAAAGAGATCCCCCTAAAGAATCTCCCCGCTGTTCCACTTAATCATTGTAGGTAGTTTTGTCTAAAGGACCATCGGGTTAAGGAGGGCGAGGGGTTTTGTTCAAAGGGACATTCTAATGCAATTGAAAGTAAGTCTGACAAGCAGGAGTAAATTTCCGAGTATAACAAGGAAAAGGTTATCAAAATCGAAGGGAAAATAAGGAAGTTATACACCTTATTACATTTTGGACTCAAGTTTCGCTAATTTTTCAGGGAAAAGTTCTTGAACAGTCAATATGAATACGTAAATAGTAAAGTGATGCTGTCATCCCCTAAAAAAATTGGCATCTATAGTTTGTACATGAAAAAAAAATGATGAAATGTCCAATTTTTCATTCAAAAGCAATTACGCACCAGTATATAAAATTGTGACAACTGATCATCATTCTGAAGTTATTGAACCAGGAATAACATCATGTTTTACACTAACAGAAACAATGAATTTTTGCCATTTTTTAAAACAGTCTATGTAAAATTGCGAGGAAACGACATCATCCGCTCACTCATTTGCATATTCATATATCAAGTATATTTTACGAGAACTGTTCTGCAGAACTTAATGAAACTTCACAATTTCATGACTGCCCTAATTTTCATCCAATTTTGATCACATTTTTACTGTTGTACTCGTGAGATTCTACTCTTCCTTCCTGGACTGAAATTCCTCTTTAACTCTTTGAAGACAAGTCCCAATATTAAGACTATTAAGTATTCTCGGACAGGTGCCTATATGGGAAATATTATGTTATAGCAAAATCAGTCCGTCCTCAACGGACCGGGAAAGGCCTCGAGCGTGTGACGAGAGGTATACAACCAGAAGAATCTGACGTGATGGAATATTGGGTGAATGAGCAAGTGGTCTTGACAATGAAGTTGATATATCCGCGATGCTCAAACTTATATATTGCTAGAGATAATGATAGATCATGATAATTAATGGTAGCAGAGGCTGCAAAGGCAATCTCCTTTATACACGTGCACGGATAGTGGTTGGGTTTGATGAGAATGCATGTAAATGAAACAAGCTAGGCAAACACGCCCGATATCCACTTCTACTATACCACGCTAGTAAGATCTCTTTCGAAATGCTCCAGACCTATGTAATTTCGCCGAAGGGAACACAAAATACGGTACAAGGTATTTTTTTTTTTAAGAGTGTGCTCACTTCGTTCACAGACATGATAGAACAAGAATAAGATTACAATGTTTTGATTTTTCATACTATCACTGTTATCAACGATATCATATTGATATGGCAGTCCTTGCGGTCTTTGCTTGTTTGGTTTGTTTATTTATTTGTTTGTGTGTGTTGGCGTGTGAGTTTGTATGTCTGTGTCAAAAATATACAGTAAGTTAGTCACAGCCACACAATAAGGAACATTGATCATCGATTGATTCTTGTTTCGCTCGAACGCTCGAAAAGAACGTGATGCACGCTTATACGAACGCGATATCGTCTACAGTTCGGCTCTAGAATTAAGTGGCAGACCCTGTGTGTGTGTGTGTGTGTGTGTGTGTGTGTGTGTGTGTGTGTGTGTGTATGAGTATGTTAAGAACCTTTCTGTTTGTGTTGCGAACTTTTTAGAATTTGCGCTCTCGATGTCATCATGATCATGTGGGCTTGTTAAAGTATAAGGACCATGTGGTTTCTGGACGCTGTTACATTTTGTTCACGATACAAGAAACGTATTTTATTTTCATTGTACAAACATTTTTACTTCCTGATGAAAAGAAACATATTGGCAAAATCTAATATTCATGAAGATTTTTGAGTAATCCCAAATGTCGTCGGGAATCCTCCTTAGAGATGCATGGGAAAATAAAACGGTTATCAACAGCAACAACAACAAAAAAATGTCAAAATTCTTGTCCATTTTGTTGTAAATAGGCTTGATATTTTAGACAGACTTTGAAAGTCTGATTATCTGTCCGAACAAGATTTTGCAAAAAAATCTTTCCTTTTTTTGTGCAGTGTGTGCTCTCATAGTAAATATTCTGCGGTTTATACATAGCATCTGTTACAGTATGTATTTGAGAGGAGTACCATTATCATGAACAACCATCATCATGAACAAGCTGGTAGCTGGTAGCAGCTATACTGTTCAACCAAAATCATCCAAACTGTCAGATTAAAGGCAAGTGACACCTAAAATAAAGAGCCATTTTTGTTTCTTTAGGAGGTTTTTTTTTTTTTTTTTTTTTTAACGAGAGGTCATGCCCTTTGACTATTCCTAAATGCAGAAAACTGGCTTTCGTATACTGGACTCGCCGGGACGGCTGGATAATGACTGGATCAATACTTTCCCTGGTGTGCAGAATGTTTCTCCTTGTGACGTAAGCAGTCTTTTGTCATTCCAATCCTTGCATCGCAGGATAAGTGCCACGGCAAACGAGCGTTAAAAGTGTATTTGTCAATATGCGATGCATTCCAAAAGCCTGACCGAGGAGGCGTGTAGCACTCAATGAGTTGGATTAGCTTCTTCACGTTTGCATCTGTCCCTTTTCGATCGGATGGCGTGCTCATAAACATGGGAATAGCTCATAATTTCACTGGGAGCATGTAGTCTAGTGGAAGTTTTGAACTAAAGCCGATCCGCAGGTCGCCTGCCATTTGCCACGTAGGAAGATTCGTTGATGTCTTCCACATCAGGACGCCGGTTTGATTGACTCTGGTACGTTGTATTGTCATTGGTCAGTATACTGCTTCTTTCCAGCTTGATGATCACTGCAACATACACGTTACGAGCTGAGTATCATAATTTGAACCCTTTGTATTTTACGAAAGATACTTTGCTAAGATACTTTGCTACGATGCCTCGTCACCAACTTCGAAATTAGTTTGATGCCCAAATAATGATATGTAATATCGGCGATGAAACGCTTAAAAGATACAATTATGCGCTTGTCTTTAATGCATGCATGATATTTCTCATTAATGTACATCATTGTGTACAAAGTGTTCGAGCAAGAGGTACATTGTGCGGGGTTACATTATGTTTCACTTTATTTAGTCTGTCACTGTGTGGGTATGATATTTATGAGAGTATTTGTCTATGGGAGAAAACGACGAGGTATTCTCATATATTGCTAGTGTATGTGTGCTTGTGCGTCATTTTTTTTTATTCGACTCTTATTTTGTTTTATTTATTTGTTTTAAGCCTATGCATATTCATTGCAAAATGTTAAACTATATAAGGCACAACCTCGAGTCTTAGGTATACATCCAGAGCGGCAGTCAAATAATACAGTACAATAGGAGATTCAGGCTTCTGCTACAACCTCTGGGCTGGCTATAGCTTTCGTCCACTCCTGTGCACGGACTTCTCCAAGTCAATTTTTGAAGAAAATTACCAACTTGCCCTGAAGAAGTTCACAGGAGTAGACGAAAGCTAGCCAGAAAAGTACTAAAGGTTGGCATATAGAAGCCTGAATCTCCTCAACTGATGAAAGTTTTCTGCATCATTCGGGAACAGTGAGTCAAATAACATTTGACATTATCTTTGTGATGATGATGATGATAATGATGATGATTATCATTATTATTATTATTGTTATTATCATCATTACATTTATCAATTATTCGGCTATTTAAACGTCTCTGCACAGGTTTACTAGTAATTAGTATATTATTTGGATTATGCGTATAGTAACCACGACTTTTTCATTTGTATAATATTATGTTCTTTACAGGACTGTCGATCTGTTTTGTGATCCACAACCAACATCAGGAAGTATGGCTGTGTCGTTCTTCAGGCTTTTTAGCCCGAGGAGCGGAAGACTCTGCAGATGCATTTTGACTGTCATGGCGGTCACAGTCATTATGTACACCCTTCTGACTTTAGAAGGAAAAGGTTAGTAATTTTCTATCAAAAACAATGGTATTTTATTCGTTCAACCCACAATCAAGATTTTGGCTGGCTTACGGTGGCTTAGTTTGACTCTTCTTTGAAATATTCATGTTGCTACCAATGTGATAAGCATTCATTTCTTCAGATTTCTTTTTTCCAAGTTTGCCTTGGATGCAATGCAGAGTGCCTATATGTCATAGTGGTCTATATCAAATTGACGACTGGCTATACACCACTTTGGGATAACTAACCCCGAGAAAAATGTATGTTGATTGTATAGTATATAGAAACAAGAAGTCGAAGAGCAACAAACAGTTACAAAATTCTTTTAAAATCCCGACATTCTGATCGATAATTTCTAGACATGTTTCTGTAGTGTTAGTCATCCATTATAAGGCATTCGTGCACACCTCGTCTTGGTCGTTATAAACTATAGCCATTGGACATTTTTGTCACCATATAGACGGTGACATAATTTGCGGAAATCATTTTTTTTTATGTCTCAATACTGCATAATTATGTAACTCTGATGACCGTGTATAGTCGTAACTTCTGATAACTAATGTTGTCTTTCTTCTTCTCCTTCCTTTTCTTCTTCTTCTTTGTTCTCTATTCTTTCATAGATGAATCAAACCCAAATGATGATAGAGAAGAGAAATCGGGGCAGGATGAGAACGATCTCAGGAAGCTACACTTGCGGCCATATTTGGTAACTTTATTTTACTAGCTGAATGAAATGAAGTGGCCAAACTGACGTGATCTGGTGTCGAAGTGTGACGTCATGATAATATTGTCTCGTTGTCTCTGTAGCTCATAAAGCCGATGAATAGTTCTGTATTATCTTATCAAGTATATAGAGGAAGTTTTGATACATAAAAGATTTTTGTTCTCGTAGACTTTACACTGATAATAGCACAGCTAGGGTACTTTGCAATAATCACGATGCTTAGAATTTATAGATAGCCTCCATTTAACAATACAAGTACTGTATTTCTCTATAAAAGCAAATAATTCTATTTAAACTCACGTTTTAACACTAAATTGGAAATTATATATATATATATATATAACACAGTGCTTATATAGCGCATATCACTACCGTGGTGTCTCTATGCGCTTTAAGGAGAGGGATGAAGTAGAAAGAAGAAATGCAGTGTACAATATGTGTACCATAAATGCAGAACCAAACTCATTCATAATACTTTTTGAACAGAAATGTCTTGAGAGCAGTTTTAAACTTTAACACTGTGGGAGCTTCTTTTATATAACACGGAACAGCGTTCCACAGTGTGGGAGCAGCATGGGCAAAAGATCGCTCACCATAAAACTTTGTTGTGATAATAGGACATTGGAGAAAATTTTTCTGAGTTGATCTTAAATTACGAGAGGGAGCGTACCTGACCAAGAACTTACTGAGATATTCTGGTGCCATTGAATGGCGGCACTGATAAGTCAGTAACAGTATCTTGAAAACTATACGTGACTGAACAGGAAGCCAATGGAGCTGTTTCAAAATGGGGGTTATGTGAGAATTCTTCTTTGTGCGGGTGATCAATCTTGCAGCTGCATTATGAATTGCCTGGAGTTTATGTAACTGTGAGTCAGAGATATTATACAACAGACTGTTACAATAGTCTAAATGACATATAACAAAAGCCTGAACAAGCTTCTTAGTGGTCTTAACATCCAAAAACTGACGAACTTTTCCAAGCTTATATAAAGCGAAGGATGCTGATTTACATTTCTCTGAAACAAATTTGTCCATGACCATATTCTGATCGAATATCACACCAAGGTTTTTGGCTGTTTTACCAGGTATAATGGAAGTACTGTCAATCTTTATAGCAGGAAGTTCCATTCTTCTGCGAAATCGAGATGTAAGATGTAAAATCTCAGTTTTTTCATCATTCAGTTTAAGACCATTTTGGATTGACCATAGTTTAATCTCTCTGATACAACATTCTACTTGAGAGATTGCATCCTGCATGTTACAAGGTTGAAACGAAATGTATATCTGAGTGTCATCAGCATAGCACATCCCTGACATTCGGTTGGACATGATAATATCGTGTAAAGGAGAAGAATACATGGTAAACAACACTGGGCCAACCACAGAGCCCTGGGGGACACCGATATCTAATACATGAACATGATTCTAACTTCTCTATTACAACTGTCTGTCTTCTCTGCTTCAAGTATGATTCAAACCATTTATAAGCAAGAGATGTGATACCAAACTTGTGTTGCAGCCTGTGCAGTAAAACATCGTGCCTGATGGTGTCGAATGCCGATGAAAAATCAAGCAGAACAAGTATGGTTTCATTGCCATGGTCTAGAGAAAGATTAATATCATTTGACACTTTGAGTAGTGCTGTTTCACAACTGTGGAATGGTCTGTACGCAGACTGCAGGGGAGAGTGTAAATTGTTATCAGAAAGATAATGCTGAATCTGCCGAACCGCAGCTCTCTCTATAATCTTTCCAAGAAATGAAAGATTAGCAACTGGTCGATAATTCTTCAACTGCTCGGGATCCAACCTTGACCCTTTCATGAGGGGAAAAACAATGACATCCTTCAGACTTTTAGGAAATGTACCCTCTTCAAATGAATTATCGCGTGGGAGGGGAACTTGCATTCAAAAGAGAGTAAAGTAAAATATAAAAATAGTGAAACTTTTGTAATAGGCTTACTGTGAAAATCATTGCGATTTCTTCGGTCAGTAACGTCGCAGTTCTACTCCCTTCTCCTGAAAAGACATCATTTTCCGCCTTTGAAATGATTATTCATCTATAAATACGTTGGCTATGTATTTCTTTCACGTTTCTTGAGATTTGATTATTCACCATACATGTAATTGCAAAATTCAGAGACTGTGAAATGGTATATATGTTGAATGAACCAGTAACTGATCTAAATGGACTAACAGTTTTCCTGCTTTTATGTGTCAAACAGGTAAAGGAAATCAAAAGTCGCATAGAGCAAACGCACAGCTTGCGCAGAACGGGACTTGAAGGCGAAGGCAGCGTCAATGACCTGCTGCATGGCCTGAACGTAGAGTCGAAAAGTGATGAAAGGAATATCAAAGCAGATGAGGACATTCCAAGATGTCACGTCTGTGGTGAAGGGTCTGAAAGTGTAACCAAGCATCAAACCAATCCAGCAAACCTATCTGACAGTCGCACATTCCAGGTCGTGACATCAAGGTATACCATCAAAATTGTTCAGAGCAATGATACTGATTCATTCCCGCCAAAAGTCTTGGACACCAGCATCCCGACAGCGACTAATGGCTCCAAACTGCAGGCAAATACCACGTCACACACTGTGAAGCGGATCATTCCTCCCAAAGAGTTGAAGATTAGGAAGGAACAAGAAAGACGAAAGGCTCAAGTGGAGCATACTTGCAACACATCTCCGAATCTTCAGTATCAGAAACTGCTCTATCGCGACACTCTTTCGCATGTATTCGTCCTCGACAAACAGAAGCTCCTATTTTGCTATGTTCCCAAGGTCGGATGCAGCAACTGGAAACGTATTTTGATGGTTTTGTCAGGACGTAAGGTGAGTATGAAAGACATCACGTCAAGGGAGGCACATTCGCGCAACAAACTGACACGCCTTGGTACCCTCTCCAAGACGCAGCAGTTGGAGCGAATCTCCACTTACCGCAAAGTAATGTTTGTTCGTGAACCTCTGACTAGGGTTCTTTCCGCCTACAAGAACAAATACCAGGATCTAGATGTCTATCGACTTGCCCCGGAGAGTCTTCAGAAGGTTGCGAAGCACGTTATGGAAAAGCACCGCCCAAACGCGACGCAGGCAGAGCTCAAAACAGGGGAGAACATCACGTGGACAGAATTCACCAATTACCTCGTGGACCCCATTGAGAGACCCAAATTCGACGAGCACTGGAAGGAGATGTACAAACTCTGCTCGCCTTGCAGGATCAAATATGATTTTATTGGTAGACTGGAGAATATCCAGGAAGAAGCCAACTATGTCTTGAGTTATTTTAACTTCACCCGGAAGCTGTCATACCCGAGTTCGGCCAACAGTCACCCTACTAACAGCGCGTCTACCAATGTCACCAAATACTTTGATAGATTTTCAAGAGAAAAGTTAAGAGCCTTGTGGAACATTTACAGATTTGATTACGAGTTATTTGGATATGATAAACCAGCTTTTATTGTATGACACCCATTACCTATTTTATTGCGATTTTCATAATTGCACATAAATCAATAGCTCCATGTATATAGATTTGTGGAATTTATTGTGGTCCTTGAACAGAGAAACAATGTTTTGAAAAATCTTAAAACAAATAACACTGCACATGGTTGATGACATAGGAGCCTCACATACTTCTGAAATGTAGCTGTGTAATTCCATTACAATATCACTTGCTTCACAAGTTCTCCTGTGTAGAATGTATGCATGTCATCTTCTTTTGTTCAGCTTCCTTAAGCCCCAAGGAATTGTGAGGCTGTTAAGTCATCATCCTTGTTCATTGCAATTTGTAATAAATTATGAAAACGTTCTTATTCCTCAACCCAGTCACTATAAATTCTGAAACTGTACTCTGTATATATATATATATAAAATACAGTTGTTCAAATGTTTAAGTCTGAAAATCATCCGGAGATCTCCTTCAAATTACGGGGGCAGATCTTTCGCAGTTGCTGGACCTACGCTTTGGAACAATTTACCGCAAAAAATTCGATGTGCACCCAGTTTTGCAAATTTAAAATCTGGTCTTAAAACTCAAATCCCTGTAAGTTTCTTGATGCCGTCTACGTTTGTGCTTGTTTGCATCGACAATAGATTGTTAATCGAATGATAAGATACTAATACAGCTATTTGTCTTCCGCAAAATGTTGCATTGAACGTTTCTATATTATCAGTCCACATAGTGGATTTGAACTTCCTTTAACATTTTTGAACCGCATTCATGTAGTCACTCATTTCAATACATGTACTTATTCCAAAGGAATCTAAAGGTGTGATGACAATGACATTTCGACGTTCAGCGATAGTTCGACCGATACGCTTTCATCTAATCTATTTGTTTATGTTGCTTTTAAAAATATCAAGATGAGAACAAAAGTACTCCTTCCGAAGCGAATCTATTATTTGATAAAATGTCATTCATATTCAGTCATTCATTTATACCGTTTTGCAATTTTAACCACCCAGCCAGCAAGGAGATTTATCCGATTCATAAAAAAATATCATGAAAAATATTTATCATACATACTTACAATGGTAAAGGACTGACTGCAGTATAAGAATACGTGCGTGTGCTCTGTTCTTTGTATTTTTGAGACAGATGAATGTGGATAGCGGTCACTAACAGTGACAAAGTAAACGGCAAGTGGGTGGAGTGACAAATATCACAATATATGCCACTTTTATTCTCACTTTAGAATAACGAGAAATGTGGAACTAGCAAATAGAAGAAAAAAAAATCAAATTCAATTCTGTTATCGTCACGTGATTTTGTCATTAACTATGTTAACTGAAAAATGGATTTAAAGTTTTGATTCATCCAAGTAACATTCAATTAGGCACAAAATGAAATCATTGCATCTGGACTTCCTGTTTTAATTCCGAGAAGGGCTTCACATCCGGGCTCTTCGGCAGCTCGTATGACAGTAAGCCAGCCGTCTCCGTCAGCTCTGCGAGGGCCCAACCCTTAATAAAAGAATGGGAGACTGCGACACAACCTCTCCCGGGTGTACAGCTTTGTCATCCGGAGAATTCCTCAACAACTGAATCCCAACAATAACGTCTGCAGTTCGTCTGTGCCGATCGACAATGACATTTTCCGCCACCAAATCAGACTAGGTGATGAAGCGTCCAGGATCGGACGCGAAACCTTTCCCGGAATAAAAAAAAAAAAATTAAGGCTAGATGCAATGATTGATTTTGTACCTTATGAACTGATAACAGTGATTTGAAATCCGAAATGTAATAATATGTGAGTCCGAAGAACAGATGTTTGCAAATTTCATGGGGAGGGGGGGGGGGGGGGGGAGGGTGAAATGCTCCTCCTCCAATCCTGACTCCCCCGCTGCGTACGTCTATGGTTGAGTTTGGGTAATACCGAGTTTCTCCTTGCTCATACTTGACGCTCACGGGCTTGAGGAACGTTGAAGTGTATAGTGCTTGTTCATAATGCAGAAGAGCGTTTTAAGCAGCATGACATGCTATGAAAATATCCTAACAAGGAAAAGAAACTATTTGGTGGGAAATGTGAGGATAGGCTTTTTTCACTAACATTTATAATTTTAGCAGAGTAATATCATCATTTTGAACATGGGGGACAGGGACAGCCACTTTGGGGCAGATGAGATGAAAGCTAAAACCTGGGGATGCTATGTTGACATATAGTGATAGTTATGTTATTATTTTTTTTTTCATTTTGCTAGGCTATTGAATGGAGAAGTATTAAATGAAAAGAAATGGAGATAATGAAAACATAGAATTAGGTAGGAAATAGAAAATACAGTAAAATATATTAGTATGCGAGTATTTTGGAACATGACATGTATGCAAAATAAGCAAAGAGATTTTGGGTCGTCGCTCAGAGTTGTGACCGTAGACTAACAATGAAGAGCACAACCACTTTTCACACTTCACACACGCACACACACACGCACACACACACACACACACACACACACACATTACACACACACAAAAATCTTCATCTGCCAGTGATAATGTCTGCGGTCATTCTGTCATGGGCAATGGTACTTGTTCACTTGAAGAGTTTGTTTGCAAAAACCGATAAGTCCATATTTGCCAAATGGAGATATTTGCGATTAAAGGTCAAGAAAAATAAAGAGAATAATAAGAAATTTTTTGCTTCTTTTGACCATAACTTAAAAGATATACCTGTATATGTAATGACCTATATATCATTTAAAAGATATTATTTTGTACTTCATGACAGAGATCGTACTTCAAAATCTTCAAAAATGGACTTATCGATTTTTGCAAACAAACCCTTCATTGTAAAATGAAATTTTAGAGCGACATGAAGGCAGCTGAAATAGCAGTAAAACCGAGTCGTTAACAAGAGAAGAGCGCTTCAGTTATCGTCAACTAGTCTCTCAGATTTTATCATTTTGTTTTCAGCTCGGCAGGCGAAAGCCTTCGCTACTCATTATGAATTGGTCCTCTGAAGTTTCTTCGTATTTCCTTTCTGTGGACTATTCCAACCCATATGATTCTTTCCTATTCATTCGGGCTATTTGTCAACCAATTGCAAGCGTCATTGGTATCCTTGGAAATGGCAGCATCCTTTTTCTAGTGATCTCTGTTAAGGATCTTCGAACTCGATGTCACGTCTTGCTCGCTAATCTCACTATAGCCAACATTTTGAATTTGATAGCAGCACAACTTTTTACTATGTGGTCAGCGAAGGATATCATGGATATCACTACGTGGAAAGCAATAAACATCACCATGCCTCTCAGATTTGGCACTTCCGCTGTCTCCATCATCACTCTAACGTCGCTTGCGATAGAAAGACACGTGACCATTGTCAGACCTTTTCTCTGTCTTCGACGACGAAGTGTTCGGAGATTAATCTGGGGTTCCATTTGTGCCTCTTGGATTGCAGGACTGCTAGCTTCCGCCTGCTCTTCCTTCCTCTTCGCACATCCCTCAAACGACTCCATTTTTCTTGCAATGTTAAGTCCCACTCTCCTGTTTGTATGTCCTGTAATCTGTATGGGATACTGCTACTCGTCCTGTGCTTGTACTTTGCTCAATCGTCGAAGGCAGCTGATGAGAACGGGAAGCACGCGATGTTCTGCGAAAAAGCAGAGAGGAAACGTTTGCCTCGTAGTGATGTTTGTTACCACCACCCTCTGTTTTATAATTTCATGGATCCCAAGCTTAGTGGATTTGGTTCTATGGATCACAACTGATATACCCTTTATTGTCCTCGATCATTACATCGTCCTTTTCTACTTCCAAGAGGTTGGAAATAACCTAAGCCAATGTATAGAGCCAATCATATGGTACACAATGAGCACTGTCTTTCGACGTCACCTAACAAATTTGCCTAAAGCGAGCAATTCGCAGGCTCGTCCGTTGTAGGCGGTGAGGTCTTGGGCATTTTATTGGCAAGTTCGCTAGACACCGCTGTTTGTGCTCCACTTGGAAACGTTCATTTGATCAGACTTCACGTATAACTGGAATAGAATAATTTTATATCTACAATTTGTTGTTATATTTTGACATGTACTGCTGTGCTTCTTTTAATCACTTGATATCAGATATTAATACCACTTTAACATTCATTGCGTATCACATGGGATCATAGTATGTGATGTTACTCCTTTGGTCATAGAACACTATGGCTTCAAGAAAAATCGTAAATTTCGCTTACTTCCACACTTCTTAGTCGTTTTAATTGGATATGTGACCATGTTACTGTAGGTCCTACATGCTTTCGTCGCAAGATCTTCAACTCTTGCGACAAACTACACATTTTTTTTTTCTGTGGTAACATAAGTGCAAGCTTAAACTAAATTCTTTCGAATGTGCTTGGAAAAGTTAACAGTGATACGGATAACAAGATACCGATCTCAGTTAGCTGTCTTTACAAGATGACTAGGTGAAGCTACATTGCAGGACTTGTAAAGTGTCAACGTCATACACAAAGAACCATGATAAAGAGTATTGTTACTAAATTCTTTCGAATGTGCTTGGAAAAGTTAACAGTGATACGGATAACAAGATACCGATCTCAGTTAGCTGTCTTTACAAGATGACTAGGTGAAGCTACATTGCAGGACTTGTAAAGTGTCAACGTCATACACAAAGAACCATGATAAAGAGTATTGGACCACAATATTGAGATAATCACAATCTAGTCTTCTAAAATAAACAGAAAATGACACAGAGAAGAGAATTGCGACGATGGTACGTATTGTTACCAATCAGGATAGTTTACTTTGAGGGCAGAACGCCCTTAGTGGAGACACTCGTTGTTGTACCGATTTATTACGTCACATCTGCCAACATTCTGGAATAAAAAAAAAATGAATCGTGCAGGTCATGGACGGAAGTTTAATTCTACAGGCGAGCACTGCATCGATATACCACATCTCAAAGAATCCTAACACGCAGGAGGGCGTGTGCACTGTTACTTCTGGTATCTGGTATCTTGGGTGTTATTTTATCTGACAATATTTGTATCAATGGCAAGGACAGTAAATCGACAACTCTGATTACATTTTCCAGAAAAGTAGTGAGCGTAAACGAAACTGAAGTTTCCTGACCCAAACTGAAGTTAGCTGACAATATCTGTACCTATCTGGCAACGATCGATTATGACAATACTGTATGATAATATGATAATACTGTGCGCGTGTTGCAGTATTTTTTTGAGTATGTTTAACTTGATTCAACAAAGTATTATACTTTTTCTTTTTCTCCATACATTAGCAACTGCTTCACCTAAGGGGAAAAAAAATGATTTTAATCCATTCGATAGTTCAGGTAGCACTTTTTGTCTAAACTTTTTATCTTGTATCCGTCTTTCATTATATCATATAAACCTATGGTCGAATTGTTTCATGTATTAGCATTCGGAAATTAAAGGGGAATGCTACCCAGATATGTAATGTAGATTTAATGAATGTAGCAAAAGTAGAAAATTATCACTTAGATTTGAAGAAAGTCGGAAATTCCGCTCCATATTTACAAATATTTTGAAGTGTGATGACAACTCTGTGGGACAACGATATAAGAAAACACAAGAGAAGTTCATAGAATGAATGTTTGCTTCATGAAAAGTACACATTCCCTCGACTTGCTATGACATAATGTATGTTAAAGGAAATATCATTCTCTGTGCTTTATGAAAGAGTAAGTCCAGCGCCCTTTCATTATGCAAAAAAAAAAAGAGAGAAATAAAACACATTGGTGGATATGACTTCTTCTTTTAAGTATTTGTAAATTTCTTATCACTGTTTAACATATTTCTCTTACCTTCCCTCGAGGTTTCATTTTCTTATCTTTTAGAATATGAGATTTGAATCAGTAGCTGATCCAAATGAAATCTGAGTGCTCCTGCTTTTTCACGTGTCAGCCAGGCAAAAGAAATCAAAAGTCGCATAGAACACAAGCACAATCCGCATAGAGAGGAGTTTCAAGATGATGGCAACACCGATGACTTGCCGCAGAGCCCGAAAGTGAAATCCAAACGTTATGAAAGGTATATAAAGGTAGATGAGGGCATTCCAAAATATATTTCTTGTGATGGAACTGTTGGTAGAGTTATCAACCATCAAACCGAAACAGTAAACCTATCTGAAAGTCGAGCATTCCATGTCGTGACATCAATTTATGTACTGTTTGTGTTATCACAATTGTTCAGAGAAATAGTTAATGTTGGTTTTATTGAAATTAAAAGTAAAAATGTACAAAAAGTAGACAGTAATGCAACATGACATTATTGAGACATGAATCAAAAGCTAATTGACAAAGTATAATGGAATATAATGTAGAAAATACTAACATTTTCGACAGTGGATAGCTCCATTCTTTTGTATCTACATGATGAGGTTCATTATTAGTAAACTCATTTATAAAAATATGACTTTCATTAAAGTAAAAACCTCTAACAGTCTACAGTCATATTCACACAATGCCCTCTTGAGTAGACTCAAAACAACTCCTCCCCTCCCCATTCCATCCAAAGTATTCATCGGAGGCCTTTGATAAAGCATGTCTATATTACAAGGGAATAAAAATAGATAAAACAAACAAAATACAGATAAAAACAGATACTTAGGCAAACACACACATTAACACACACATTAAGTCCTGTCGTCACTATAAAAGTATAGTAATCAAGGACTTCCTAACCACGTCATCTTCTAGTATCCACTCCAACCCATCCAAACAACAATATGCAACCCTATTACCTAACACAACCACTCTTCTTACCACACACAAAAAAAAATCCTTATATGCCTATGGAAATGTCTTTCGTCATTCTAATATAGGGTATAGTATTTTTACACTAACTTGTCCCTGCATATAAAATGAAATTTGAGAACGATATGAAGGCAGTAGAAATGGCAAGGATATTTTATTATGCATATTTTGTTTTATAGTCAGCCAGTCGTCAGGATTTTATCATTTTTTTTTTCAGCTCGCTAAACGAACAACTTCTCTACTCAAGATGAATTGGTCTTCTGAATTCTCTTGGAATTTCTCCACTGTTGACGATTTCAACACACGTCTTTCCTTCTTATCAATTTGGTTTATTTGTCAACCAGTTGCAAGCGTCATTGGTATCCTTGGAAACGGCAGCATCCTGTTCCTAGTGATCTCTGTTAAGGATCTTCGAACCCGATGCCACGTTTTGCTGGCTAATCTTACAATAGCCAATATTTTGTATGATGGTATAGTAATAGCACTAGTTTTTACTCCCTGGAGAGCGTTGGACATTACCTTACCTCTCATATACGGCACTTCCACTGTGACCATCATCACTCTAACATCGCTTGCGATTGAAAGACACGTGACCATTGTCAGACCTTTTCTCTGTCTTCGACGACGAAGTGTTCGGAGGTTAATCTGGGGTTCCATTTGTGCCTCTTGGATGACCGGACTTTTGTGTTTCGTCTACTATTTCATCCTCATCGCACATTCCCTGCAGTACACAACAGCTCTGGCAATATTAAGTTCCACACTCACGTACATATTTCTCTTTGTATGCCCTGTGATCTGTATGGGATACTGCTACTCCTCGTGTGCCCGTACTTTGCTCAGTCGTCGAAGGCAGCTCATGAGAATGGGAAGCACGCGATGTTCTGCGAAAAAGCAGAAAGGAAACGTTCGTCTCGTAGTGATGTTATTTGCTACCACCCTCTGTTTTATAATACCATGGATCCCGGCATTAGTAGGTTCCGTTCTATTGATCATGGATCCAAATTTTTGTCTTCTAGATGGTTACGTGGTTCTTTTGCACTTCCAAGAGGTTGGAAATAATCTAAGCAAATGTATAGAGCCAATTATATGGTATACAATAAGCACTGTCTTTCGACGCCACCTGAAAAGAGCGATTTGTAGGTTCTTCTTTTGTAGGCGGTAAGATCCTGCAGCCTTGTAAATTCTCATGTATTTGATGGAAATATTCCTCTATTTGTGCCCCATTACCAAACGTTCATTCACTGACTTCAGAATCGGATCATTCCATGATATCAATGATAACATTGTGATTTTTCCTACCTTTTGTGCTCCGAATTCATCTTTCAATGTGTTAAAATTTGTAGTAACTCTGATTTTGATCATTTTTGTGCTCATTCCTTTGAAGAACAATGGCGCGTCTTCCGTTTTATAGTTGTCAACGATTGGTGCATGAACATTTACCTGGACTAAGTTTTGTTTGTTTGTTTGTTTGGCTGCAAGTAAATCAACATTAAGCCAGTGAAATATTTTGGACATTGGGCCAGTGACGGATACGTTAACCCTTTTGGAATATATTCATGCTGATGTTGGACCCCCATTTCGTATTTTGAGGCGTATCTGTGAACCTTCCCAATCATGTTACTATGGTTTGGACCCGTGTAATCAACCTACGTACCCTATCCCTAATCCGGAACTGTCCACTGGGGAGATTATATGACGAACAGCAGCAACAACAGGTCCTCTTCAGACCGCCATTTTCGTTAAAAAAATGTGTCACTAAATCAGCTAAGGAAAATAAACTCTGTTATATTGTTGGTGATTTAATTATGATCTATCAAAATATTCTACACATACCGGCACTGGTGATTTCTTGAGGAAAATATCGCGTATGAGAATTGTTTCAGGCCTTTGATTACTATACCAAGTTGTTCGACAGAATCTTACACAGGCATCAATGATATATTTACAAATGTTATAGATAAATCTATAACACCTGAAATGCTTTTGTCAGATATAACGGATCACCCGCTGATCTTTATTATTATAATCTTTGTTATTACAAAGTAATTCACATTATGCTTAAGATAGCTTCTGTCCGAAAAAACCTATAGGCGGACTTCGACAAAAACCACTATTGATGATCTCTCACGTGAATTGTACTCTACCAACAGGTCATGTACAAGCATTGAAACTAGTGGAAGCCCTATATACTACTACTTATGAAGCTTTTACGAAGGAATGTACATTCATGTGTGAACAACATACTGTAGAGCGCAATGTTGCAAGTAGGGGAAAGTGTATTACACGTCTATAGAAAACCATGCATAACAAAAGGATCATGTCGTTAATTGCAAAAAAAAAAATAAAAAAAAATGAGCAGGAATTTATCAAAAACACGGATTAATACTATTCCTGATTCCCTCCAAAGAAATAGATTATTGTATATAAATGATATAGTAATGCCATGGACTTTATAGAATAAGCCAGAGTATTTTATATGTTTCCTGGAACGAAATGAAAGCGATATTTCCTATAGGTCTTGGAAAGTTATCAAAATATTTAGATAAACAAAGCAATGTTGCCTCAGTGTATTTTGAAAAGTCATAGATTCGTAGAAGATGACAGAATGATAGCCAGTGCATTCAATTCTTATTTTGCATCAACAATATGAACAAAAATCAACAGAAATATTAACAAATCCCAAAATCATTTTTAGGCTATCTGGGTAGTCAAGTACGTGAATAAATATCCTTTTCCCCCTGCCGAAAATGAAAAAGTCAAGGTTGTGAAGCGATTGAAAAATACTTCGTCGGTTGGTGTTGCATTCAATAAGTAAATTATTTTAACATTTGCTAAACCCCTCTTTAGGTATATATATTCCATAAATTATGTCGTCAATTACAGGTATTGTACCAGACACATTTGAGAAAGCCAAAGTAATCCCATGTCATAGGGAAGATGACAAACACACGTTAGAAAATTATCGTCCTATTTATCTTTTACGCATTTGCTCCAGAACAAAATATTGGTTAAAGAGCAGTTTGGATTCCGACCCCTATACTCGACTGGATGAGCTCTTTCACAAACCCTCGAACAATCCTCAATTCATTTGACAACAAAGAAGCCGTAATTGCCTTGTATGTCGACCTAAGTAAAGAATTTGATTCGATCACAACATTCTGTTGTACAAATTTGAACACTGTGGTGTTATAGGTGTACCTTTTTTTTTTTTTCAATTGGTTCAGGGATTATTTTACTGATCGTAAACAGTTCGTGTATGTGTCAATGGTACAAATTCTATGTGCCTCAAGGCAGTATTTTGGGCCCTCTTCTTTTTCTTTTCTTTTATATACGCAAATAGTATAAATACATCCCAACTTTTACGATTCATTTTGTATGCAGATGATTCAAATACATGTATGCTGTTCTCGCATAAAGATATTGCTAATTTTTATAGTACTGTAAACACTGAATTTCATGTACCTATGTTTGTGAATGGCTGCGAGTCAATAAGCTACAAATTAACATTAGTAAGACAAAATACATATCAGTTCATTCAAACAAGAGTTTTCCACAGGGGTCAACCGAATTATTGACCAAATCGACAGCATAAATTTTTTGAGAGTTGTCATAGCTGTTATCAAAGTTGACTTAGACTAAAGATATGAATAGTGTTCATGGGAAGATAAGTGTGTCTATTGGTATGATGCGCAAGCTCAGCTCATAACTGCTGTTGAATACTTTATGTTATCAATGCCTTTATATTGAATCATCGTGATTATCGCAGTCTTAACTTGCACCGTTTGTATGTTCTGCAGAAAAAAAAAACAATTCAAATTTGTGCAAATGCCAAACATCTTGACCCAACGATTAAAAAAGAATACTCTTACATTGTTTGAAAGTGTTTCAATTGAACTTGATCTTTTAACGTATAAAATCTGAATGTACAATGAATCGTATACATAAGATTAAAACTCGAAATTAAGGTAATATTGCGAGATGCCATTTGGTCGCCTTAGCACAAAGCAAAATAATGTAACGGTTTTATATTTATACGTATAATCTGTTGTGTTTTTGTTATGTAAGCTAGGTAATACGCTCTGTAATATGCTCTGTTGTTTAAGCTAGGTACACTGCCAGCTCAGCGTCTTTTCTGTCTTTTCTCTTCTCTTCATTTTAATCAGCTCGTCTATTGTCTCTTATGTTGTTCTTTGTCTCTCGTCTCGTCTCCCTCTCTCCCTCCCTTATGTTGTTCTTTGTTCTCGTCCAGTCCCTCTCTCTTCCCCTCTCCTATGTTGTTCTTTGTCCCCGTTCCCCGTCTAGTCTCTCTCTCCCCTCTTCTCCCTTCTTGTTCTTTGTTTCTTGTTTACGCTGGGTCTGGTGTGTCTAATTTGACCGTCTGCTTTGTAAACGTGATTGACAGCTAGCCACACTGACGGTCACTGCCATGTCCACTATAAATAGAGCAGGGTTTCCCTTTGTTGAGCAGATTGAGACGAGATTGAGCTAAAGACTGGGATAAGATTGGGATAAGATTACTGTGAGTGAGGTTACAGCTCTGGGATTAGTGTCAGACGTCGGCAGATCACAAGAATGACAATGTTATACCGTGTATATGTATTGAATGTTATGTGGAGCAGGCGAGTGTCATGTCGCCTTAATAAAGTCATTGTGAACCGGAATCTTGAGTCTTAGTGCAGTCTGTCATGCTTCAACATCCATTCTACAGTCCGTGAGGCCCGCTACCAACCTCATCTATCATGGAATCTCAAAGGAACAATACATGTCTTCTCACACTTCTCCGACCCAGTACACCACACTCAAAATCTCCTAATAACTATACCACATACGACTATGTTCCGGAGAGAGACCCCGTGACAATAATTCTATTTTATATCAAAGTGCTAAGTTCTACACTGATTTAGACTCATTTTTTTTTTTAATAAAAAGAATTACGTATCCACTCAAAATACTTTTAAGTCTAGGTATAAAAGGCATTTAATTATGAGAGGCTAATAACTTATAGCAAATCCAACTATCTGTCTTTGTTCTGTTCTGTCTATCTGCTTTGCTTGTTAATGTAGTCTCGCATATTTTTCCTCTTTCATTATTAATTTTTTTGCATTTAATCTGTTACTTTACCTCAAGTATTCTGAATTCGACTATGAATATATTTGCATCATTCTATGTATTTATCCCTACAAAAGGGATTACATTTGCCTCAAGTCTTTGTTTTGGCTTTCTCTGTGAACTCTCCGTCACCTTTTTATACTGTTCATCATTTATTTCATTTTTAATGGTTATCAATAAAGTGAATAGAATTGAATGAAACAAGATGTATTATAATTATGTTACAAAATATGTTATCATTTATCGTTTGGGTCTATGTATTTTGATTGGAAATGAAAATAAAAGCATGAACGAATGAATGAATGAATGAATGTAACTGAATTTACGAATTTTCTTTCTATTTCTATTAATTGGAAATGAAAATAAAAGCATGAATGTATGAATAAATGAATGAATGAATGAATGTTACTGAATTTACGAATTTTCTTTCTATTTAGACAGGGCCGATGCAGCAGTTTTTAAAAGGGAGAGAGGGAGAGAGAGAGAGAGAGAGAGAGTGTGTGTGTGTGTGTGTGGAGGGGAGGAGGAAGGCGAGCGGTTAGACCCTATTTATACATCATGAATAATCCTTAAAAAGTGTGTATGTGTGTATGTGTGTGTGTGTGTGGGGGGGGGGGGGGGGGAGATGGGGGTCCCCTGTCCCCCGGTTGCTCCGGCCCTTCAAGACTGATCAAAGATACATTTTTCAAATTCATGAAATTCTTCCGTCGAGATGTTATCATTGCAACTGATTGACAAATTGCCATAAACTTATACATCGACGTAAATAAGCACTGAATTAATCAATGTTGTAGTAGTAGCCATGATAAAAATCATGGGCTTACATACTCGAGCAGGATTCGAACCTACGACCTCCTGATCACCGGACAGGCGTCATCTCCACTAGACCACCGAGCTTTCGCCCGACAGTAAGTGTTGCTTCAATCTAATCCCTATAACATGCAGCAGGTACTGCGTAATTATTCAAATTCATGACATTCTGAAGTCGAGATGTTTTCATGGGGAAACTGATTGACAAATTGCCCTACAGGATGTAGGGCAATTTGTCAATCAGTTGCAAAGATACATTTTGTTGAAAGAAATGTGATGGTATACAAAATATTAACTTTCCCTTGAGAGTTTCTGGTTAAAACTATAGGCAGAGGTGAATTCAAAGGAACTATTCACTGAGGGGCGCAGTCCCGAAGTGAATAGTTCTTTTGGTGACATCGAGGACAGCAATGACAAATTGCACTTTTGCGAAGCTTGAGTGTCACATGAAGGAACAATGAATGTCTCACTGAATGGATGAGATCTGCCAATGGAAGTGGTCAAATTAACAGGCCGGCCTGCATGACTGCAGGTTCGTGTCTAGGGGTTCTTCTAACCTTTTCTGGTCCATGACCTTCAACATGGCCACGTTGTCTATAACTTGGTCACTCCCACAAAGGCTAGGCAATATTATCCCTTTTCTCCCGTCATATTAAAGGGCCTGGGGAGGAGTGTTCGGTTGTGCAAAACATGCGAAAGAGAAGGTGTTTTGGGTATAAAATGAAAGGTAGATATGTAACTTAACATGTGTCAAAATATCTTGGAAATCGGAGTCCTCTTACATGTTTTAAAAAGTGAAAAACAAAACATCTTCTTCTGGAAAAAGATCCTTCGATTCGATGACGAGTCGTATGTGAATTACCTTTTTGACATAGCGCCCCCTGTAGTGTAGTGCTTGTTGACTGCGAACATCAAGCGAACTTATAGCGATATCAAGCCAACATGCCGAGTGAGCTCACAGAACTCTGCGGAACTACTTTGTAGCTGGCTACTACCGTAGTCGCAGTACTAACTAATACGCGCGCAGCATAGCTAGCTTGCGCTTTAGCTCTCTCCAGCCTGCTGGCGCCGCCGGGCGGCGTGAGGTCTAGCGCTGGCCTCCCCTGCAGATGCCGGATCGATGCCGGTATGCCGCCGCACTCCACTATAGCGGTCGTAACAGTTGCCACTTTATTGCCATTGAGTATGCACAGTGTCGAGCTCGAGCTGTACGCCTAACTTTGTCGTGTAACCTTAGAGTTTTGTTTTTATTCGATCACAGCGACCTGAAATAATGGACTCCTCCTCCAATTCTGATTCAGACTCGGTACGTATCCTTATAAGAACATATAGGCCTATATCCTTATAAGCCATAAACTCCATTACATTATTCTTCATTGATAAATACCGAAAGCGGGATTAGTGAACGGGTAGGCCCTACGGTACAAATGTACAGACGCCACTAACACTAAGATTGAGCTCTAACGTTTATACGCCGTATCCCGGCCAGACGCCGTGCTATACAGCGACTGGACTTGTTTAACCCCTTAGCCAGACCAGACGATCCATGATTGAGACTCCAGAGCATGTGTTTTCTACAAACGTAGGCCTCTAGTACTACTATAGTAATAACAAGTTGGTCATTATAACCGGTACACCTCTGTAACCGTTGTCGTGAATCATTTCGATTAGAAAATGTGAAGTTGGGGTGGGAGGTGGGAGAGAATGGGGAGCATCTATCTAATCTTTAACGTAAAGTAGCCGGCCGTATGCAGGTCCTTCGATATGCAATATAGGCCTACTTTCACAATTTCACAATTAAACTTTATCATTATATGCATGTGTATGAATTGAATGTGTGAGGAAATGATTGGTTGTTATAGTTTTACTGTTTGAAATTTCCTATTGTGAGTGTGTGATGACGGATGAATATTGTAACCAAAAATAATATTGAGCACTCGGCTTCAAAAATTCACACAGACATACACATACACACACACAAACAAACACAAAATCACATTGTTTTGACTCTCGGTAACTCCAAAAGACCAATCAATCCGCATGCCCATTCACCCCACACGTTTGTTTCCGGGGTTCATTTTGACACAGACAGGTAGGACCTAGGCTTTATACTATGAAACGTGTTAGCCTAATACTAAATTAAGCAACACAAATGCTTTGGTACAACTACAGTACACAGTACTTACTGTTGTGCATTTCAAGATAGGCTGAAACAAATTCAGCAGGCATCAGCCACCAAAATCCCAGATGCTTCAGTTTCATTACAAAGCATGTCCTAACTATGGCTTTCACACTATGCTTTGCAGGAAAACTGTGGCACTGTTTAGAGCGGAAGGCTGCCGCTGAAACGGAACACATCTAAAACTGAGGCTAACGTACCACACAGCAGTCAAGATTAGCCAACCTTAGCTGCAGTGCAGTACAGGAACTACAGCCTAGTTTGTTATTTCAAAGGCACTGCAGCCGAAGGCCACCTAGAAGGCCCTACATGGTGTACCGTATAACTTTACGATAGTTGGCTGCCAGTTTACAATAGTACCAGTGACTGCATTAATAACAATGATACATAATAATGCTATTACGGATAGGGCTTACATTTTAAAAGATAATACAAAGTTTTTGCACCTCAAAAGTTTCCCCGTGTTTCCTTGTCTTAGTTTGTGTTTCAGGTTAAAGTACCTTAACGCTAGTGTGATACTTCGCCCCAAATTGCTCTCATGTACTAAACTCTACTAGTCTCGAGGTGCCAAAACTTGTGTCGTGAGGTGGGCATATGAGCACATGCTTATGTGATGCGCTGTACAATGAATACAAAGACAATCAAACTTTCAAATTGTACATCATACAGACAAATGAATCACTAGCAAACATAACATGAACAATCAACATAAAAAATACAAAAGTTAAAAGACAAGTCCACCTTCATATACATAAGGATTGAGAGAATGCAGCAATGCTAGATCACTAGTAGAAAACATCAGTGAAAGTTTGAGGAAATTTGGACAATCCGTTCAAAAGTTACGAATATTATAAGTACTTAGTATATGTAAAGTCACTGCTGGAAGAGAAGACTACTGCAGTACAGTGTATGATGTCACATGCGTACAACTAGCCAAAATGAAAAGAGAATTTCAAAAAACTTTACTTTTTGAATAAAGTGCACATTTCTTCGACTTGCTACTGACGTAATATTATTCCCCCTGGCTTCTGAAAGAGAGAAGTCGAGTGATCTAAAAATTGAAATATGTTGAAATTTCTTTATTCTTTCTTTATCGTTGTAGGGGCCTACTCATGTGACATCACAAGCTATAGTAGTCTTCTCATCCAGCTCTGCCTGAGCAGAAACTTCAAAAATTCACAACTTTTCAACGGATTGTACGATTTTGCTCAAACTCTCACTGATGTGTTCTACTATTGTACTAATATGAAGGTGAACTTGTCCTTGATTAAAAAGGGTAAATGACTGTTTACCTTACTCAAGAAAGCCGGAAAAGGAGACTGGATTTTTCAGACTGGATTTGAAATTTGCAAAACTTGGTGCATGTAATAGTGGGGCCTAGTGCTAGGCCTATCACACGATTCATAATTTAGAGTATGGTCGCTATGGAACACTAACGTTTAGTCTCTAAGTTGCTAATAATGGTAAGAATCAAACCATATTGCCGCTGAAGATAGATGAGTGGTAGCCACGGTTCTTGGACACCGACTGTGCTGGGCGTCGTCGAACGAAAAAAAAAGAAGGAACTCCCGGGCACGAATCATGATGGCAGGGTACTAGTAGTTCAGTACAAAACGTCAGTGTTCAATAAGTAGAAACCAACACACTATATCGATACATCTCAATCAGTGTAGCCTAGCATCATGAGGAATGCTGCCAGTGATTACTCAGTAGTCAAGAGCACGATGTTGCGCGTCAGCTAGGTCGATGGCATGGCCGATGAAAGCCCTGGTAGCGGCATGTCATATGATCAGGAGTGACTGCTTTCCAAGGTTAGAAATGTCCAACGTAATAAACAAATTAACGTAATCCAATATAAATCCGGCATTAAGGTGAGTGGATACGTGAAGAAGCAAAAACCTCCACAAGCAGAGCTAAACATAAGTTGTCTGTGCTAGGGTCTATGTAGACCGAGAACAGTCCAGTTGAATTTCAAAAGTCGAACTCATTACTGACATCCAAAGTACAAAGTGATACGCAAGCACTTGTCTGGGCTGATCCAAAATTGAGACGGTTACGGTACCACATGTTCGCTCTGTGAAAGTTACAGCAGAATTGACTAAATTTGGGGGCGGGCGCGGGCGCGGCCAGCTAGCTATACTAGCGGTTATAGCTAGCGTAGAATCCACAAGGGTGTGGGCGCGGGCCGGGCCTGCAAACCAAAGAGTGTAGACGCTCAGCAAACTACATGTACTAGTACTATGTACTAGTGGTAATCTTGCAAGCTCTAAATGGCCACAAAGGCTAAACTATTTTGATTGGTTATGAAATACTGCATACATTTCGTAACTGTAAAACGATTGGGCAACACTCAGTACTTATTCATGACTGCCTCATTTGCATACAAAGCAGACGTCACGTGACTTTGCAGACAGGAAGTGACCAGGTCATCCACGGTATGGTCATCTTGCAATGGTTGTATACACACTAATAAGCAACAATCTACAGTAGATGTTGAAAAACTGTGCAACTGTGTATGTGTTAAAAAAAAAAGCAACAACTACCGCAGTGTACTAGAGTATAAGCACACTGTATTCTATGCTATTAAAAACTAAAGAAAATAAAAGAAAAACAAATGCATTGCATGTGTTCTTTATGCATATTCATAATAATTGCACTACCAGGCCAATGTTGATATACTACAAATGAATAATACTATTAAATTACATAAACATGCCAAGCATTGTTCCCACTTACACCACAGCATCATGCAACAAAAGAACATCCACACGCATGCAACAATACATCCAAACACAAACCACAGTAAGCCAATTACAGGTATGTTAATATTAAACTTTTGTTTCATACTGAACATTTATGTTATGTTTCTGTGGGAAAAAAAAAAAGAAACAATTCACACCGTCCCATCCAAGATGAACCAGGATCACCAAACAGAGCAGGTGTGTCTAGCTTGCAATGGCTGTATACACACAAATAGGCAACCATCTACAGTAGATGTTCAAAAACTTTTCATCTGTGTATGTGTGTTTTAAAAACCGACTGCACTGTATAAGCACACTGCATTCCATGTTGTTAAAAACTACAAAAGAAAAATTGCACTGCATGTCTTCTTTATGCATTATCATATACTAGTAGACAAATGTTGTTATACTACCAATGAATTATACTAATTAACATACACGTGCAGAGCAATGCTTCCACTTATACCACATCATGAGGCCTAAAAAAAAAAAAAAACACCACAGGCATGCAAGAACACATCCAAACACAAACCACATTGAACTAAATCTATTAATTCAAAAGTTGTAAGGTATTTCATACTGAAGATTTCAGTAATGTTTCTTTGGGATAAAAGTAACAATTCAGAACGTTCGACCCAAGATGATCCAGGACCACCAAACCAAGCTGATGAACACGGACTCTCGACCCAGCGAAGAAACAACAAGGGAAACAATGAGAGATGTCGAGTAAATATGATTTTGTAGTATCTATTACAATATACAGTGAGAAATAGGATAATACGATATTGCCTCCTGAAAGTACAACTTTTCAATTTTCCAGTAATATTTAAAATTACAACTATCACTGAATGTGATGAATACCCCTACCTAAAGCAATGAGGAAGTTGGCTTAACCAGCAATACATTTGAATGCTTTTTATTGAAGAAAAAAAAATGAGACTCTGCACCAAAAAAACACACAAAAAGTTGCCGAACATGGATTTTCATTTAAGGGCATATTCGAAAAGAGCAGGCTCTAAGCTTTAAAATGATGTATAACTCAATTTAATTGGCTTTCTCTAACTTATATCAATATCAAACTCAGTAAAAGTGTGAACTGAGAAAAGAGGCTCTGAAGTACAGTGTGTATTGAAGCGCTTAATCTTTACCAAGCCGTGCTGCCTGTGCGATGAATGGGGAAAAAAAAAACTGTAAGTAAACCTCAGGAGTAACAACAATGAATGGTTTATCAAAGTGAACTGAAATTGAGCATGCCTTATTAACACACACTGTACATAGGTAATGCCAACTTTCAAAGGAGTAGCGACATCCTTTCAAAAGTTATTAGAGTTGAAAGTGAAGAGTGTGCACAAGGTTTCTCAGAAATGAAAACTGGAATCTTAAGACACATCTAATCACAGTAATCTACCAAAAAATGTATGTTCCACACAAACTGCTAAAAAACACACTGACCGTTTTATGATCCCAACTTTAAACATAATGTAGAAGACTTGCTCTTTCAGAATAAAATGAAAAAGTCAAGATCAGCTAGTATGACCCATATCATCTATTTCTTTGTGTGTGTGTGTGTGTGTGTGTGTGTGTTTTAAAATGTTCATTCAGGATATGTTGTCAATATTGCAAGGCATTGTTCCATAAAGAACAAAAGATTAATTTAGCAAATCTTTGTATCATAATCGTCACATGTGAAAAAAATTCAAGCTTAATGATAAAAGACGATAGAGCATGCTGAATCCAAAATATTTTCGTATGCCTTTTAGTAAAAATATCCAGTTACCATAGCAACAAATTCTTGAACTATGACAATAGATAAGTTTGGATATCTACATAGTATACCGGTCACATGTACCAAATTTCAAGACAAATCTTCAAAGACTGAGGGAAATAAGTGAATCCACAAAGATTTTTTTTTTTACAATTTTCATTCAGGATAATATATGCTGTCACTATTGCAACGCATTCTTCAACAAAGTACAAAGGACTAAGTTTGCAGATCTTTGTACCATAAACGTCACCTGTACAAAAATTCAAGTTTAATGTTAAAAGATTATGGAGTATGCTGAATACACAATTTTTTTGTATGCCTTTTATTTGAAAAATGCTATTACCAAGGAAACACATTCTTGAGCAATGTCAATAGATAAGTTTGAACATATACATACTACAGCGGTTACATGTACCAAATTGCAAGCAAAGTGCTTAAGGACTGAGGGAGATAACTGAATCCAAAGATTTTTTTTTTTTTAACAATTTTCATTCAGGATAATTATGTTGTCACTATCCAAACGCATTCTTCAATAAAGTACAAAGGACTAAGGTTGCAGATCTTTGTACCATTAATGTCACATGTACAAAAATTATGGAGTATGCTAAATACACAATATTTTCGTATGCCTTTTATTGGACAAATGTTGTTACCAAGGCAACATATTCTTGAGCAAGAACAATACATAAGTTTGGACACCTCCATACTACAACTCCATACTATAGTGGTCGCATGTACCAAATTGCAAGTCAAGTGCTCAAAGACTTGAGGGAGATAACTGAATCCACATTTTTTAAAGTTTTTTTTTTTCAATATTCATTCAGGATATGTTGTCAATATGACAGATCATTGTTTCACAAGGACAAAAGATTAAGTTTGCACATCTTCGCATCATTACTGTCTAATAGGCCAAATTTTATGCCATATGCTCAAAGATGAAGAGATTTAACTGAATCCACAATATTTTTGTATACTTTTCAGTGAAAAAATACTGTTTCCAGGGAGATTCATTGTTAAACATTGATAAAAGATGTGTTCTGCATATCTACCTGCTTCAGAGGTCACGTGTGCCAAAATTAAATTTTAATGCACAACAACTCAGCGAGTTACGTCAATCCACATATTTTTGTATGATTGACTTTAAAAAATGCATCAACAAGATATATCGCTATGGCGACTGATAAGCCTCCGCCATTATGCATGGTTCTCCTAATAGGTCTATAGTACAATGTCTTGACAATGTGTGATGACAGTTTCACACAATTGGCAAAATATTAAAATGACAGGTTTGACACAAATGTTCTGAATGTTAACTTTCCTAGAACTGGGTTAAACCTGGCCTTTGACCTTTGACCTCACAGTTCCAAAGAGAATCACTGTTAGGTTGAAGATGCATAAATATGTAAGTTTCATGATGATACCTTAAGTTACTTTTGAGATATGGAGGAAAAAGTGCTATTCAGCACTTTCACTTGACCTTTGACCTTTTTACTTTTGACCTTTTGGCAAGAAACTTCCCACAGAATATATATTTGGTAATACATGTATACATCAAGTAAAAAAAAAAAAAAAACCTTCAGGCATTGCTTAAATATAAGGAAGGTAGTGATATTTTGAGGAGTTGACCTTGACCTTTGACCCCTGACCTTTGAACCATGACCCCCAACTTCCCTAGATAATCACTACCCATTGGAACAAGCATATATACTAAGTTCAATGAAGATACCTAAACCATTTGCGAGATAGGGAGAAAAACATGAATTTTCAACCTTTTTTTATTCACAATATAACCTGTGACCTTTGACCTTTGACCCCGTGACCCTAAAATCCAAACAAAGTATTATCACCCCAGGATATATCCTCATACCAAGTTTGATGTTAAACCACCACACGGTTCTTGAGATATCAACAAAAACAAAACGGGACGGACGTACGTACGTACGGACGGACGACCCAAAAACCTAATGCCTGCGGCCACTTCGTTGGTGGAGGCATAAAAAGTGTCTTGCATTACTACATTCATCACAATACATAAATCATATATCCCAAATTCCAACTGTATTACTATACAAATATGTATTTCAATTCACATTTTGTAAGAATTCTTAAAAATCTACTGTTGCCATAGCAACTCATTGTACATTACCAAAAAAAAATATGTCTTGCACATCGTCCATCAATAGTGGTCAAACATGCCAACAGTATACAAATATACCTTCGCTATACCAACACATTATGCGATAATAACAAAAAGGGTGTCTTGCACATCTACGTTTGATAGCAGTTACACATGTCAAATTTTGGGTCAATTCCTCAAGAAATGAAATTAGTTTGATCCACAAATATATACGAGATTTTTGTAAAGGTACATGATCCCAGTGTTTTAGTCAAATGCGTACGCGGCGCAAGTTTCCAATAAAGACCTATGCTATGGACTCCTCCTTATTACCACTTGTGCTGTGGCCCACGTGCTTCCCCGATTCCAAAGAAGTCAGATTCACTGCAGTCAATGGTTCGATCACAGTTCGGCTCATGATTCTGCTGTGGGGGATGACAGCTTGTAAAATTCTTTTTTGATGTCATAATTAAAAGCACATATGCACGCACCCTGGCATTACTACACACTGCGCAGTGTAGACAACGGAGGCAACGTTAATTAGCAACACCCAGGCACTTTACTCTTGATGACAACTCAACTTCGGTAATTTTCTTCTCAATGCTGACGGTGATCGGCAGTATCATCTACCGAGACTATGCACCTTTGAAATTTTCAATTGCCATGGAAATGCATTATACAATATTAATGAAAAAGGTGTCTTGCACATCTTCCTTTAATATGGTCACACATGCCAAATCTGGGGTTAATTGCTTGAAAAGTGATAAAGTACTTTTATCCAAAAGTCTTTATGAAAATATGCCATTACCATGGCAACACATTATGCCATACAGAAAAGGTATCTTGCATATCTATTGATAGTGGTCACACATGACAAATGTGTCGTCAATTTAAAAAAAAAAAAATCAGCGATTAGTTTCATCAACATCAATTGCAATGCATTACGTAATACTAACCCAAAATTTGTCTTGCACATCTTCATTTAGTAGCGATCAAACATACTAAATTTAGTGTATATTGCTCCACAAATGAGAGTAGTTTGATTAATAAATTTTTACAAAAATATGCCACTGCCATGGCAACGCATTATGGGAAACTATCAAAAAAGGTCTCTAGCACATTTCTCTTTCATAGCGGTCTCACATTCGGAATTTCTGGTCAATTTCTCAAAAATTAAGAGAGGATTTCAATCCACAAGATTGTGCGACGGACCGGTCACCCGACCTCAGAGTGATTCCTAGATACCCCAATACATACTGTGTGGGAGGGGTATAATGAAGCAAATAGAAATCACAGAAAACTGCAGAAAACAGCATTATCATTATAGAAAGATATACCACTAAATACATTGTACATGAAACCCGGGCAAAAGGACCGAATGACAAGCCTAAATGGGACCAAAATGCTCTATAATTTTCTCATCAATGTTGCTGAAGGAGCAAGATTTTTACATTCCTGTTCTTAATGAAAAATTGTTTTTCTTATGACATTCCACTTGCTCAGAGCCAACGTGGTAGTGATGTTGTCTGGATTTTCTCATAAAAAATCTGAATTTACTGCATTGTTTTGATATTTCATCTGTTTTTCTTTGTCAAGACGTTGGCATCTATGCGATGTGTAAAAGGCGGTAAAAGAGGACGGAAGAGAGGCACTCGTGGAGGCAAGATCACAAAAAGGTTTAGGGTTGGAGGAGTTGTTGGGCGGCATGTTCCGACCCATGTGGCAGAGAGGAGGGAGGAGAGAAGAAATGAACTGAGGGTAAGGAATGAAGCATGTTATGTTATATTTTGTCCTTGTACCAACATGAAGGGCATTCCCAATGATGACACACTGCCTTCCCACATGGTATAGCATACCGCGATGGTATAGTATTGCAGAACCTGACCAGAATTCCCTTGGCAGTCCCACCACCCAGACCTATAAAAATCCGCTTAAGCAAATAATGGAGAAATCTTCCAGCCCAATAACATAAAGAATTATGATGGGATCAAAGAAAATTGATTTCCGTTGCTGTAAAATCTGCCATACTGGAAGGTAACATGATGTTACATGAAATTACTCTATTACTCACATACCCTATAGTTCATTGTACAGAAATTTTTAAAAATAATAATCATGCCAAATTTTTCATAAAATTGCAACTCTATATTAATTAATTTTTTTTAAATTGCATCATAGAAAATGATAGTCTTGAGAATGTTTGAACATGGCAACTTAAACAATGTACCTTTCAAAAGAAGGTTAATCTGTTTAATTAATTTGGCAATATGAAAGAAGTAACCACAAAGTAGACCTACCTAAACTCCACCATTATACAGAATGAATATGAATCAACTATAATATGAAAAAACTAGAAATGTCGCTACGGCGACTGGTGTATGCCTCCGCCATAATGCATGCCTCCGCCATAATGCATGGTTCTCCTAATAGGTCTATAGTACAATGTCTTGACAATGTGTGATGACAGTTTCACACAACTGGCAAAATATTAAAATGACAGGTTTGCCACAAATGTGCCGAATGTTCACTTTCCTAGAACTAGGTTCAATTGGATGAATGATTAAAACGTCAGAGTGCAGGTATTTGGGGGAACTGATGATTTTCACTTGACTTTTGACCCTTTTACAAGTTTATGCATTGAGTAATTTTCAAGGTATTGAGAAAAAGTATAATTTCAGTATCAAATGGTAAAATAGTATTATCGAAACCTGGCCTTTGACCTTTGACCCCACGGTTCCAAAGAGAATCACTGTTAGGTAGAACATGCATAAATATGTAAGTTTCATGACAATACCTTGAGTTACTTTTGAGATATGGAGGAAAAAGTGCAATTTAGCACTTTCACTTGACCTTTGACCTTTTGACCTTTGACCTTTTGGCAACAAACTTCCCACAGAATATATATTGGGTTATACATGCATACATCAAGTTTTAAACTAGATATATCGCTACGGCGACTGATATGCCTCCGCCATAATGCATGGTTCTCCTAATATAGTATAGTACAATGTCTTGACAATGTCTTGACAATGTGTGATGACAGTTTCACACAATTGGCAAAATATTGAAATGACAGGTTTGACACAAATGTGCTGAATGTTCACTTTCCTAGAACTAGGTTCAATTGGATGAATGATTAAAATGTCAGAGAGCAGGTATTTGGGGAACTGATGATTTTTACTTGATTTTTGACCCTTTTATAAGTTTATGCATTGAGTAATTTTCAAGGTATTGAGAAAAAGTATAATTTCAGTATCAAATGGGAAAATAGCATTATCTAAACCTTTCATTTGACCTTTGACCTCACAGTTCCATAGAGAATCACTGTAAGGTAGAACATGCATAAATATGTAAGTTTCATGATGACACCTTGAGTTACTTTCGAGATATGGAGGAAAAAGTGCAATTTAGCACTTTCACTTGACCTTTTACCTTTTGACCTTTGACCTTTTGGCAATTCCCCAAAAATATATATTGGGTAATACATGCCATACATCAAGTTTAAAAAAAACAACCCTTCAGGCATATTGCATTTTAAAGAAAGTAGTGCTATTTTGAGGAGTTGACCTTGACCTTTGACCCCCTTGACCTTTGACCCATGACCCCCAACTTCCCTAGATAATCACTGCCCGTCGGTACAAGCATATATACTAAGTTCCATGAAGATACCTTGAACCATTTGCGAGATATGGAGAAAAACATGAAATTTCAATTTTTTTTCCACAAAATAACCTGTGACCTTTGACCTTTGACCCTGTGACCCTAAAATTCACACAAAGTATTATCCCCCAAGGATATACCCTCATACCAAGTTTGATGTAAAACCACCACACGGTTCTTGAGATATCGACAAAAACAAAACGGGACGGACGGACGGACGGACGGACGACCCGAAAACATAATGCCTCCGGCCACTTCGTTGCGGAGGCATAAAAAGTCCTTCAGGCATTGCATGAATATAAGGAAAGTAGTTATATTTTGAGGAGTTGACCTTGACCTTTGACCCCTGACCTTTGACCCATGACCCCCAACTTCCCTAGATAATCACTGCCCATCAGTACAAGCATACATACTAAGTTCCATGAAGATACCTTGAACCATTTGTGAGATATAGAGAAAAACATGAAATTTCAATTTTTTTTTCACAAAATAACCTGTGACCTTTGACCTTTGACCCTGTGACCCTATAATCCACACAAAGTATCATCCCCCAAGGATATACCCTCATACCAAGTTTGATGCAAAACCACCACACGGTTCTTGAGATATCGACAAAAACAAAACGGGACGGACGGACGTACAGACGTACGGACGTACGGACGTACGGACGGACGGACGACCCGAAAACATAATGCCTCCGGCCACTTCGTTGGCGGAGGCATAAAAAATTAGAAATGTCGCTAAGGCGACTGGTATGCCTCCGCCATAATGCATGATTCTCCTAATAGATCTGTAGTACATGTGGACAATGTGTGATTATATTTTCACAAAATTAGCAAAATACTAAAATGACATGAATGTTTGTCACGAATGTGTTGAATGTTCACCTTCCTTGACTTAGATTTAATCGGATGAATAGGAGAGCATCTATTAGGGGATTTAAGGTCTTTAAAATGACTTTGCCCATGCATAAGTTTATGCATTGAGTGATTTCGAAGATATGGAGAAAAAGTGCAATTTCTGTATTCAAAAGTACATTGTTACAATTTTCATCTGGCCCTTGACTCTGAAATTCATATAATCAAAGTCGGGCAGAACATGCATGAATATGTATAAAGTTTCAAGATAACTCGAGCCACTTCTGATATATGGAGAAAAAAGTTAGTTCAGCACTTTCCCTTTATCTTTAACCTTTTGATCTTTGAGGCCAAAAAAAAAAAGGAAAAAAAAAGTTTCAAGAGAATTTTTTAAAAGATTATAAATGCATACACGAAGTGTAAAGAAAAAAGAAAATAATCCTGCTGGCATTGCATAAATATGAGGGAAATATCAAAATGTTGAAGTGTTGCCCTTGACTTTTGACCCCTGACCTTTGACTCCATGAACCCTAAATTCTCTAGATAATCACTGCCAGTCAATACTATGTTCCATGAAGATACCTTGAACAATTTCTAAGTTAGGGAGTTAAAAGTGAAGTTTTGATATTGTTACTTGACCTTTCACCTCATGACCCCAAACTTTCACCAGAGAATCTTAATGAAGTAATACATGTATACATAAAGTTTTAATAAACTATCTTCAGGCATTGCATAGATATGGTGGAAATAGTGAAATCTTACATATTTGACCTTGACCTTTTGACCTTTGACCTTGAGCATGTGCACCCAAAAGTTGATAGGCACAACTTCACCCCCTAATACACATACATGCCAAGTTTAATTAGGATAACTCAAAAGGTTTTTTAGTTACGCTGTTCACAAAATTCATTACGGACGGACAGAAGGACGGATGGACGGACGGACGGAGGGACAACCCAAAAACATAATGCCTCTGGCACCACTTCGTGGTAGAGGCATAAAAAACATGGAATAACGGTCGAACATGATGATTTTTACTTGATTTTTGACCCTTTTATAAGTTTATGCATTGAGTAATTTTCAAGGTATTGAGAAAAAGTATAATTTCAGTATCAAATGGGAAAATAGCATTATCTAAACCTTTCATTTGACCTTTGACCTCACAGTTCCATAGAGAATCACTGTAAGGTTTGTCGCTGCGAGCTATGTGTTGAATATGAACAATGAAAAATGGACTTATTACCTGTAACTGTAGAAAACACAACCACTTATCACACACACACACACACACACACACATGCGCGCGCACACACACACACGCGCGCGCACACACACACACACACACACTTACATACATAAACAAAACATCTGTATCGGCCAATAACGTCTTTAGTCATTCTATTATGGGCTATGGTACTTGTATACTTGTAAAATGAAATTTTAGAGCAATATGAAGGCAGTCAAAGTCGGAGGGATATTACATTACAGCTGAATGAAAGATAAACCAGTTAAATACTTCATACAAGAGGAGAGTAGTACAGTAAAAGACAACTAGTCTCTCCGATTTAATATTTTGTTTTCAGGTCGGCAAGCAAAAACCTTCGCTATTCATTATGAATTGGTCTTCTGAAGTTTCTTTGTATTTCCCTGCTGTGGACTATAATAATTCCAACCCAAATGTTTCCTTGCTATTCATTCGGGCCATTTGTCAACCAATTGCAAGCGTCATTGGTATCCTTGGAAACGGCAGCATCCTTTTCCTAGTGATCTCTGTTAAGGATCTTCGAACCCGATGCCACGTTTTGCTGGCTAATCTCACTATAGCCAACATTCTGAATTTGATAGCAGTACAACTTTTCACTATGCAGATAGCGATGGACATCACCATGCTTCTCAGAATTGGCACTTCCCATGTCTCCATCATCACTCTTACATCGCTTGCGATAGAAAGACACGTGACCATTGTCAGACCTTTTCTCTGCCTTCGACGTCGAAGTGTTCGGAGGTTAATCTGGGGTTCCATTTTTGCCTCCTGGATTGCAGGATTGTTAGCTTCTGTCTACTTTTACGCCATCATCGAACATCAGTTGTACGACACCCTACTTGTCGCAATATTAGGATCCGCTCTCACTCATATACTTCTATTTGTATGTCCTGTAATCTGCATGGGATACTGCTACTCATCCTGTGCCCGTACTCTGCTCAGTCGTCGAAGGCAGCTGATGAGAACGGGAAGCACGCGATGCTCTGCGAAAAAGCAGAGGGGAAACGTTCGCCTCGTAGTGATGTTTCTTACCACCACCCTCTGTTTTATAATATCATGGATACCAAGCTTAGTTACTTTCGTTATCTCTATCACAAATCCATATTTACTTCGCCTTGATCGTTACATCGTCCTTTTGTACTTTGAAGAGGTTGGAAGTAACCTCGGCAAGTGTGTAGAGCCAATTATATGGTACACAATGAGCACTGCCTTTCGGCGCCACCTAAGGCGAGCGATTTGTACGCTTGTCTGTTGTAGGCGTTGAGGTTTCGAGCATCGTTTTGCTGGACAAGTTCGCGTGAGCGCCATGCACTCTGTCTGTACTCCGGCCACTTGGAAAAAAAAATTATTAGACCTCGCAAATAAACAGAATAAGATAATTTCATATGTGTAGTTTATTTTTGTAACGTTTAAAGGTACAATTTACCTTTAGGAGCAGTGGTTTTAAAAATTTTCGAGTTATCACATTCGATACATAAATGTAGGTCAGTTGCATCACAAAACATCCTGTCATATAAAAATTTTAACAATACTTAACACCGATTATATACTGCTTCAAATTTTTGCATTGGTTGTTCCTAGCCCTAACTCACATCTCATAACTATTTGAAGCACTAATGCTGGGTTTTTGTTTCATCTACAAATGGTAAATTATGCCTTTAATGCCAGAATTCATTTCCCCGTACTATGTTACAATATTTGTACGAACGCTGATTGTTATGATTGTTATCTAACTTTCCTTTGACAAACGACTTTTAGTAGTGTATTTCTTCCAATTATTGTTATTTAATATTATGACCATTTTAACACACATTTTAACTCATGAAATCATAGTACGTCATGTTAATCCTTTATTCTATTGGTTTTATAATACACAGATATATGACACTATTGTATATTGCATGGCTTGCACAATGTCAACTCCATACACAGAGAACCATGATGAACGGCATTTGAACTGTAAATACTGAGACAAACACAATCTAGTCTTCTAAAATAAGCAGAAAACGACCAAGAGACAAGGGTTGCGATTATTATATATAAATGATATCAATTGTTAATAAGACATTTGACCTTTGACCTCGCCACCCAAACATCTAATTGCTTTGATCAACAGTACTGCACAAGATAAATTGAGAACAGATTGACGAATTTTTAAAACTTGTATGATGTGTTCATAATGAAGTAAGAAAGAAAAAAATACATTTGGGGGTCATGAGGTAAAAAGCTAAAGGTCATGGCGGTCATAAAGGATATGAAATAAGTTTGATCTCCTATGCAATAACACAAGAATGGATGATCACATTTTCACCAAACTTGCAGGTTGCGTTTACAACGAAGCTTATAATTGCTTATATGTGAGGAAGTTGTATCCACAACGCGACATCTTAAAAGGATGGTATAGTTTTGGCTGAGATCGAAATCAGCTTTTGAATTTTTGCAAGATACAAAACCACTCATGAAATATCAAAGAGCATACACTTCAAGTAGGAAATTCAAGGTTAATTGATTAAAATCAGTTTTGAAATGGCTGAGGTATCCAGAAACAAAGAAAAAAAGCAATCTTTATAAAAGGTTGGTCTCTTTATACCTTTATTAAAATTGCTTTATTTTGGATATCTCGGCCATTTTAAACCCAATTTTCAAAAAAAAAAATGAGTTCCTCTTAGAATTGTATGTTATTTCATATTTCATAGGGGTTTCTCATTATCTCACCAAAAAAAAAAAAGTTGGAAAGGTGAAGTCGACTACACGTCATCCAAAGCTATACCATCCCTTTAAAATCAAGAAAAAAAAATAGACTGACATGTCCCACCTCTCGATATTCGCCCCTGTATGCACATACAATGTACATAGTTGTATGTAATGCATCCAGTTGTTGACTTATGAAGTTCAAGAAGAGTAGAGTTCTTTCGGCTGAAAATCAAGTAATATATTCAATACGTTTTGATAAATGCATGTATCATGCAGTGAACAGGAAACATAATCTACTGTTGCATTCAGTCATCATTCTTATTGCTGGAAATTTAATCGACGTTGGTATGTCTTGATAAATTCATTCAAGTTCAAATTCAAGTAGAATACTGTACCACTTGCAACTTGATAACAGACCCGGTTGTATAATTATTGCTTGTTCATGCTGAAAAACATTTTAAGCGCCACGTCGACGCTATGGAAAATTGCTTCTAAACGAAACGAGACCATTTTTTTCCAGTTAATATAAGGGTAGGCTCGTCTCTCTTACTATGGGTCATTGTGGCAGTGCAAGGTTATCATTTCAAACGTGCTCGAAATATATTGATGTGTACTCGGGTTTCTTTTCTTTTTCTTTTTTTAGTTACATCCCGCAAAGACCGTGATGATAATGGGGAATCAATGTTTGCCTTGAAAAATCGCAATCTGTACTTTCAAAGCCAAGACTCATGGGAGACATACATTGTCAAATGTAAAATAGTCATTCTTATACATAAGAAGGGCTTTTCATGGAGGGGAGAGGAGTAAAATGGAGGTAGAATTCAGGGGGAAAGCTAGTTGTAAAATTGTGCCGTTATCAAAAGGGTTAAAGAGGTTGTGAATAGAACAAAAGGTGGACTGTACAAAGCGAAATGATAGTGACAAAAAGTAACATAAAGGTTGATCTTTGTGAAAAATTGTATAAGGCGTCAAACAGGCATCTTCACATGCAGTTAAACAAACAAACATGCAAATAAACAAACCCAGTATGAAAACATGTTGTCTTTTGCATGTTCACGTCTAGAAGTAGCTAAGGGACCCCAATGCACCCCAACACGTCAGCTATGATTATATCTCACTCCACCATGCAGACAGCGATATGCAACCATAATATTCCATATCCGTTGAAGTTATTTGTCTTCTTTAAAATCTCTCCGACATTCAATAGCACATTATGTACAGTATGAAGAAAGGAAAGGGATGTTAACAAAGAAGTAATGAAAAAAGGTGGTATATTGTACTTTCGGTGAGAACCAAAGAAATGAAATCGCATTTTCTATAATTCTCGAAAAAAATCTCCGCATCCGCCAATGAAATCGAGTTTAGTCATTGTAATTATATGCTAAGGTACTTGTTCACTTGTTTAATGAAATTTAAGAGCGATATGAAGGTAGTTAGAATCGCAGGGATATTGTATTACAGATGAAAGAAGGATAAACCAATGCAGTGACCCATACAATTTAGGAGAGAGATTTCCGTTGGTCAACAAGAACTCGAAGTTTTCAGTACTTCGATTCCAGCTACATGACAAAACGAACGCCTTCGCTACTCAAGATGAATTGGTCTTCTGAATTCTCTCGTAATTCCTCCATTGTTGACAACCTTAACACATATCGTTCCTTCATACTAATTTGGGGTATTTGTCAACCAATTGCAAGTGTCGTTGGTATCCTTGGAAACGGCAGCATCCTTCTCCTTGTGATTTTTGTTAGGGATCTTCGAACTCGATGCCACGTTTTGCTCGCTAACCTAACTATAGCCAATATTTTGTATGATATGGTAATGGTGCTAGTTTTCACAACTTGGACAGCGATTGACATCACTATACCTCTCATATACTGTACTTCCACTGTGACCATCATCACTCTAACATCGCTTGCCATAGAAAGACACGTCACCATTGTCAGACCTTTTCTCTGTCTTCGACGACGAAGTGTTCGGAGGTTAATCTGGGGTTCCATTTGTGCCTCCTGGATAACTGGATTGGTGACTTCAGTCTACTATTTCGTCCTCACCAAACATCCCTCGGACATCTCTATGTTTCTCTTAAAATTAAGTCCCACTCTCATGTGCATATTTCTGTTTGTATGTCCTGTATTCTGTATGGGATACTGCTACTTGTCATGTGCTCGTACTTTGCTCAATCGACGGAGGCAGCTGATGAGAACGGGAAGCACGCGAAGCTCTTCGAAAAAGCAGAGAGGAAACGTTCGTCTCGTTGTGATGTTACTTGCTACCACCCTCTGTTTTATCATACCATGGATCCCAACCTTAGTAGGGTCCATTCTTTTGATCACAGTTCCAAATTTCATTCTTCACGATAGTGTAGTGATTCTTTCGCACTTTGAAGAGGTTGGAAATAATCTGAACAAATGTGTAGAGCCGATTATTTGGTACTCAATTAGCACTGCCTTTCGACGTCACCTAAAGCAAACGATTTGTAGGTTCTTCTTCTGTAGACGGTGAGATCTCCGCATTTGATGAGCAAGTTCGCGAGAGCACTGCTCTGTCGATGCCCCGTTTGCAAACAGTTACTCAATTAGACTACGCTTACTAACAGAATAATATAATCCATATCAATAATTTTGATAATATGAAGTTTGCTCACCCTTTCTTGTGCTAAGAATTTATTTCCTCATTATGTAACAATTTGTACCAACGTTGATTTTCATAATTGCATTTGCCCATTTCTTCGACAAGCAACGGCACTTGCGTTTTTCTGCTCCCCTTTTTTGATATTGGGATAAACTTGCACTGTGTAATGAACAATACCATGAAATATGGGATATTACTTCTACATTATATTGGTATAGCATTAGTTTAATGACTGTAGCCATCATAAATTTTGCTTACTTCCGCACGTCATGGCCCGTCATACTTGAAGTATAGTTGAACTAGCAGATGCCATACGCCTTGCCATGGTATCAAAATGAAAATGACAATATCTTTATAAACTTCCTCATTTCAACTCTAGCAATGAAACAATATAATTCGCAATGCCATAATACAATTTCACACCATTGTCAAACAAAGATTTCTGTGGTAACATACTGCAAGCTTTCACTCTAAATCCTGGCCCATACGACTGGAAATGTAAACAGTGGCACGGATTGCACGATATCGATCGCAGTTAGCTTGTTTTTACAAGATGACTTGGGGATAGCCACATTGCAGGGCTTGTTTATAATGTCAACGCCATACACAGCGAATAATGATGAAGAGCACTTGAACTGTGAATATATAAGAGGAAAAACACAATGTAGACTCACAGAAGTAAACAGCAAATGACGTGGAAAATAAATTCGTGACCATGGTTAAGGTTATCGATCAGGATTTCGTTCACTTTGAGGGGAAGACGTCCTTTACCACAGACATCCATTGTTCTTCTACCGATTTGTTGCGCTACATCAGTCCAACTTCTGGAATCAAAATGAGTTGTGCAGGCCCTGGGCGGAAGCTAAGTAAACTGCAGGCGAGCATTGCATCAAAGAAAGGCATCTCCATGGCAAACGAGCCGAGACCGAAATCTCCGACGAACAAGTACTGGAGGGCGTGTATAATGTTACTTCTCGTATTTTGGATCTCATTCATCCTGACAGTATTTGTATCCCATGGCGAGGACAGTGAGAATGGTGACTCTGATCATATCATTGAGAAAAGAGGTGAGCATAAACGTAGTCGACATTCCATAAATAGATGTCATGTTGTGCGTTATGTAATTTCTTGGTTTGTTTGAAAAAAAATCCAATCCAAGTATTGACCCCATTGTATATATATATATATATATATATTTTTTTTTTTTTTGTACGCAAGAGAATGATTTTCTCACATAAGAACAATTTATATCTCTTTGACATTTCATGTGGAGAATGTAACATTTTGAACCCTTAAACTCTGGCACTTTTTGTCTGAAGACATTGTTGTGCACATATTTATTGTATATCATAAACAATATAAACTCTATTCCCGAAATGCATAAAATCAAAATACATTAGCGTTTGCAAATTCAGAGTTGATACATTGCACTATATGCTCGATAGATATTTGACGCGTACAAAGAGCTTATTTTTCGGTCAATCGCACGATAAAAGTTCAACTCATGAAACAAATATTTGGCGTCTTGAACATTTTTATGAAAACAGAAATTATGTGTATCATTATAAGTGTTTTTGTTACTTCAAGAATTATTGTTGTTCTGATTTCTGTTTGTGAATCATATGTAATGGAAATGAGAATTTGAATACCTACTCTAAAAGTAAAATAATTTCCACCTTCAAAATGACTAAAGCAAAATCAAATATACAAATGGGATTAGCTTTGACATGTATTTCAAGAGAAAAAAAAACCCACATGAGAAAGCTACAAATCTTACGTCACATATCAAATGCAACATATCGATCAAAATGATATGCAAGTTACATGAGGTAGTACTGCTGTAAGCAAGTCTCCTATATAAGCTGTGATCTGTTCTGTGTTTGTTACGAATAGAGGAATTTCCCTCAATATTGTTTGACTTTTATTTTTGTTAATTTAAACGCATGGCTTGGAGTTTGTTGTGGTGTGGAAAAGTGTGTGGTGCCATCGGTCCTTCATACTAGTATTCAGATACGTGGCAAGATTACTCAAGTAAATAAAATACGTATGCATACAGCACAGGTGGGTACTTTTGTATTTTAGCACACAAGCCATGAGTAACGACGGCATGTCGTGGAAATATTTATCAAAGCTTGTTTTTACATGATTAATTACTTGTGCAGGCGTATCGAGCCTCGATTTGTGAATATATCAACAGGAAGATACCACGAAGACAGAGGACTGAATCGGTCACGGAACGACGTTGTCCGTGGATAGGCTGTTCCTTTGTACCTTTATAAGATTGAGAAAAAACAAGCAAACCCCAAATAACATGTAAGACACGTACATAGTATTAAAGCACGTATGCCTGGCTTCGCAGTATGCATACTAGTATAGTGATGAAATAAAGAAAGGCACAATGTATTTGTATTTTTTTTTTGTACCATGAGTGACTGAGAAATTCTTGACACGAGAGGCTTTGTATAATTTCCAAAATCGGGTACACTTTGCGAGGCAACAGATGGCGTGTAAGCATGCATTCGTTCCACGTTCTGTCCATGCAAAGCAAACAGTCAGATCAGCCTGCTGGGAGTTCTGATGACTCACACCAGTCGAGTCCGTGTCCTTGTCCTCCCTCCCACATTTAGACGCCCTCAACTTCAAGTACTATTGATGTGGTCAATTGTTTTTCAATTTAAAGAAATCTAGCATACCTACCAGCAGATACATGATAAATACGACCTATTTGACGTATCGAATCCAAGTTGCAATCTTATTATCTTCTTTGAATAATTGTAACAGGGGATGAGTTGAAATGGCTTATGAAACAAACCGTATCTGTGTACGTGTCTTTTTGTTATGCCATAATTAATGCTATCTGATGAGAGTTTATGATATACTGTATTTCTTTCCACTCTTGTATAAAATATGATTGTTTGATGAGAAAGGAATTGATAATGTCATCATTTTAATCAGACCGTTAATACCGGCAATTAGGATAAAATTTGACATTGTGCTAATTCACTCATCTGGATTCAGAGTCTCTACAATGCAACTCTTCCGCGTCCGCCATCCTGCAAGTCGTTCAGTGCGCCGCGCCGCCCACGGAGTGCGTGCTGGAGCTGTTCGTCTGCGACGGCATCCCTGACTGTCCCGACAGGTCGGATGAGAGTAATGCTACCTGTAGGAGCAGTAAGAGCACTTTCAGGCCAGTCTCCTTCGGCTTCACTCACTCGTATCGCTGTATACATTTTCTAATGTATAGAATACCTATACAGTATGTCCCCAAAAGTTTACAATAGGATTTCTGCATTGATAACTTTCAATATGATTAAACTGTCTGAATGCTATTTACGAGGTCTAAAAAATAACATCTTATCTATATCTATACACTATATCTATACACTCAGAGTCTTAACTCAAGACTTATAAAAAAAACCCCATATTGCTTTTAAACCATGTGCATATATCCGAAAGTGATCATAATTAATTCCAAGTACTTAAAAGTACCATGCAGAAACAATAAATGAAATGAAATGAAATGAAATGAAACTTAAGATTGCAGATGTCCATTTTGACGTATGTACTGCTTCATAGGATAGGCCATGTGGAAAAATATTGACGTTGCTTCATTTAGTATGATGCAGGTTTGAATTAAAGCCTCGTTTACTACTAGTATTGTATACGTGTAGGAATGCATAAATATGGTCAATCATCGAGGTGTGAGTAGCGGCGTGGTTGTCAGTGGAAACTCATGGTCCTTTGAGTTCGATGGGTGCATCTTGCATATCATTACTAGTGCGGTTAGCAGCCTGATTTCCCAACTCCCCCCCCCCAAAAAAAAAAAAAAAAAAACCAAAACGCTCAAAACACTCCATAACCGTCGTGCTGTTCCCCGCTCGTTGAAAGCCGTCATAACGGTCAGAAGCAGCAATCGGCTGGTCACAGGTGCATTCTTCCCATGACTCTGTCACAAACGCATGCTTACTTGGAATTACAACAAACATTGATAAGCTCTATTATTCCATACTTAATTGACTGGAAGTTCAGTAGAGTTTCCTACAAATTCCGTAATGGTGATCTTTGAGGAATTTGTCATCAGTGGTATACTAGTGGTAGTGGTAGGCCCATATCTGTATCACAGCCACCATTACCGATGACGTACAAGTATGTTACACTCTCACTGCTGTTTGCAGGGGGTTGGGTTAGAATATTCGCCTATCAGAGTTAATCAACACTTAGTGTTCTATATACAAGGCAATCCCCGAGTGCACAGAATTCAGAGTGCTTATGAATAACCAGAGAACACGACATGTTTATCAAAACAATACACAATATGATTCACGCATATACACCAATAATCTCAATATTGGTACACATACATACTGCATCATATAACAGTGTGTAAGCATGCGGGTATTTGCATTACACATCGAAAATTAGATAAAGACCTGAACCATTGCACAATTTGGTGTCATCTGTGTTATTGTTCAAGTTAATTTTCTTCGACATTACGATTAACGTCAACAAATTGAATGAGCGCTGCTGATTTGATATTAATTTGTCCTCTTTTAATAGAATATTATGCCGACATACCGGGCATTATACTCTTTAATGCTCACGACTTACCTTTGTCTTTAGCTTTGTTTTGTTTTGATCCATTTTTTTGGGGGGGGGGGGGGTGGTGATGGTGATGGTGATGGTGGTGGTGATGGCGGTGGTGTGCGTGTGTTCTAAATCGAGTCACAGTATTTGTCTACTGTATATCAAAACAAATTTTCCCTGGCCAAGGCATTTAACGAATATTTCATTATTCTTCTTCTTCTTTCTTTCTTTCTTTCTTTTTTCTTTCGTCTAGCATCGGCCTGCGAGGAGCCCAACGCTGAGACGTGTCAGAACAATGGTCAGTGCGTCTCCCACCCACGGTCGGAAGAAAGAGTTGCTTACAGTAGCTGCGACTGTCCGCCAACACACAGCGGCATTGTATGTCAATCGCCAGTAAAGCTTACCACTCCAAGAGTGAGGACAACTCTTCATACTGTTACGGAAACGGGCAGCACACCAGCCTCAGCCAGTCCAGATAGGCAAACCGATATGACAACGACCGGTGAAAAGACGCTATCGTCATCCCAGTCACAGCTATTGACCACTTTGTCGTCATCGCCAACGTCATTGACTACTCTGCCGTCATCGTCACCGCTTGTGAAATCGCCAGCTTTATCGACTGTCATCACAGACAATGATGATGTCACAACGTTGTCATCGACATCATCTCCAAAACTTGAAACAGTAGAACGAACAATGAACATACCAACGACGGCACAGGTAACAACAACAGTGAAGTTGACAACGCTTGATCCAACAGAAGGAGCTGACGCAGCTACAGGTCAAGAGACAACTGAGTATATCACGACCAAGGCTACAACAAACAAAGGAGTTGAGCCAACAGCGCAGGTAATTCATTCGACACAAATACGCTTAAGTACGGATTCAGAAACCCCTAGAATTATCGAGGATTTCACCTCAGCATCGCAAACTACCGCGACATCATGGGCAAATACTGACAGCAGTGGTATATTCTCAACACACGGAGAAACGATACCCACGACGTCTGATCCGACGACTGTAGATACCGGAACTTCCTTTAATTCAGCAGACATTTCAACAACAGCTCTTCTCACAAGTTCTGAGACAACATCGGGCCTCCTTCATACTGATACACCAGCGGCTATCAATACCGGAAGTACTGGATCAGGTATAAAGCATATTTTTCTATCTGTTACTTGTAGTATTTGCTCGGACAGTTTTGTCAATTGTGGTGTGCTTTATACAGAGCCGACGGGACATTCAAATAGAGAAGTTGGGTCAATGTTCATTTTGAATGCATTGACTGCAGGAAAGTTGGTAACACTTACAATTGCTATTTTCATACTTGTATTTATTTATTCATTCATTCACTTTATTTATAAATTTATAAATTTCTTTGTTTTATCTATATATCTATTATTTATTCTGATATTGGGTAAATCGGTTTAAAACAACAATGACTTATCTATATACAATGCATCGTTTTCTTTCTTGTTTGTTTTTGGTACTAACAGTTTTAGGTAAACCAACGATTTCATATGTTGCATTTTGAAGCATTCTATTCATAAACGTTGCTTCTAGCTCCATAGGGTAACACAAAATTCACTATACGGTTTTCATTTCCTTGGTATCTGCAAACAAAATACCATAAAATATTGGGTGCATGCGACCATGGCTCTTATCTTGTTCCCTCCTCAAAAGAAGGAATGAAAATGCGTCAAAGCTTCTTTCAAGAAATGGATTTCTACTGACTGTGCGTAGCAATCTTCTGCTAACGTTGACAGACTCGATATCTTTTTTTTTTTCTTTTTAAGTGAGTGAAATCACGTCAACAATTTCTTATAGGGCAAATAGTCTATCTTTTCACTTTATTATCTCTTATTATTTTGTATGAAGGGCTTTCCTTTCCATGTAACTCTTCTGCAACCAATCTTTTCTCAACTCTGGAGTGCGCCACCAACGGGGAGTGTGTCTTTGCTTTCTTCCTCTGCGACGGTGTGGCAGACTGCTCCGATGGATCTGACGAAAATCAAGCAACGTGTCAAGGAGGTATTGTCTCCTACAAAAAGAAACAAGAAACGGGTGAAAAACCCCTCAAACTCTGACTAAGTCTGTATTTTCGTTGCGACTTCGCCTCCATTGTGTCATTTTGTTTTGTTTATATCAATCTCTCAAGCTTTTCAAGAACGTTTGACTTGGAAACGTAGAACCCAAATTGAGGTTTGGTGCTGGCCGAAGAGACTTAAACCTGAGCTTTGAACGTTTCCTCTATAGAGTATGTGATTAATGAATATTTCTTGAAAAAGAAATGCTTTGGAAGCAATCGACATCATAATATCATTTGAATATACTGACGTATCATCTGTTTATTTTGCCCATTTTATACATTCCTCCCCACCCCCTCCCGAACAAACTCTCCAATATGCTCGGGCCCCGTTTCATGAAACTTGTTATCAGTGATAAGTTGCGATAGTTGTTTTAAGCTACTGAAATCCTTGCATCTGATTGGCTGAGAGCAAATTTGTCACAGAAATGTGGCAGTTGTCACTGATAAAAGTTTTATGAAACGGGACCCTGATAAAGAAAGTGATTCTGTGTGATAAACATATCATATCACGAGGAATTACTAGGAAAAAACCCACAAACGCACACACACACACACAAACCCCACACAAACTACTCTCAAACAGAGAAAACGCGCAGGATACGCCACAACTTTTCAAAAGTCTCCATATCAAAACGTTTCTTTGGTTTATTTTCAGTGCCTGCCTGTGATTTGGCAACAACTAACGCCTGCATGAATGGGGGTACATGTGAATCTCATGAGCTGACAGACGAACGTGTCGCGTATTTCACCTGTGCTTGCCCGCCGATGCTTACAGGCGACAGGTGTTCTGTGGAATTGCCTCAAACAACTCAACTAGTCACGACTGCAAATGATCTAGATCCTAATATAAGTACGTCATTACAGACGTCAGTAACAGGAGATATACGCTCTTCCGAGCTATCTACTTTTACAAATACTGATAGCGCAACGCCGACTGGACAAATGCATACAGAACCTGATACGACGTCACTCAATGTTGTGACTGACGAGATGGAACAGCCAGCGAGTAATGTCGCCACACTGCCCTTCTCAACCTTTACAGATGACATCTCAAACCAAAGCACGAATCGAGTCACAGACGTACCGGCAACTCAATCAACTCAGACATCAGAGGAAGCAGGACAAACGAGTTTCACGGATGGGAATCCGACCTCAACCAGTAAGATCCCACCTACGCAATTGACATCGACTACTCCACTCATTACAAAGGTGAGCACAGCTACTCCATTCTCCGAAGCTCAATCAACGAGACTTTACACGGGATCAGGAGATATAACAAACACACACCCTGGTACTGAGACTGATGAGTCTGGTACTGGGTACCCAACGAGCACGGGGTACACGACAATTGGGACAAAGAGTACAATTCAATCAACGTTTATGCTGGTGACAATTAGAACTCTGTCCCCTAGACCCACGATTACCGATTCTACACCACTTGCAACAGAGGTAGCTTATGAGACGACCTCAGAAGACAAAGAAGCTTCTTCTGCAGTCTATCAAACTCCACAACAATCATCAACGATCCTCTCGAACCATGGGCAACCGACAAGCATTACAAAAATTGCGACCAAAACGTCATCGGATGTGCCTACGCTTCCCACGGCGAGATTTACATCCAGATCTGAGACGGAGAACCCAACCATGATAGCAACGAGACAGTCTGGTTCTCCAGTGGTCACGGAGACAGCGACAGAATTACTGAGTTCAGTAACTGAACAGGTTATACCTGCGTCAACAGAGGAAGATAAAATGTCATCCCCTAAAACTGAGTCAGCAGAGTTGGTTTCATATGAAACTGCCACAACCTTAACTAACAATTACTTTACAGAGGAATTTGATCGGACATTACAATCTAGTGGCGCTCCAATTTTGTCAACACTTACGGATAGCGCTTTAGCATCAACTGCCGATTACCAAACAGTTGAAAATGTAACGCGTACGTCTGACCAGAGAACGGACGAAATGTTTGTAACCAGTTTTGGCAGTAGTAGTGATGAAACTTTAACTTCTTTCATTGACACTACGGAAACCAGTAGTATGCAATATTCAAGGAGTGAATTCGACGACAAAACCATTCAAATATCAACGACTTCGATTGATTACACTTCTGAGTATGGAAAAACAAACAATGTTGAATACACAACTGAATCTCTCTTCGTGCCTAGCGAGACAAACGTGGAAAAGACAACATACGGAGACATCACAAATACCAATACGGCGTACATCGATACGACTACAGACTCAACGTCCACAAAATCGACTTCTGAAAAGACTCAGCCGACTTCAATCATGAGCACAGTAGCAGATACTACAACACGTGAAGCAGAGTCAAAAACTGATCGATCTTCCACGAGCACGTCATTGCGAACGGCGAGGACAACGGCTACGACTATGCTGCCAACTACAAGACTACAAACACAGAGCAGCCGTAAATCTGGTACTTCCTCGATTACAAGTACTTCGGCTAACGTCATCACGTCCCATCACTCGACAGATAGTCCATCGACATCGAATGAATGGATGACATCGTTGACAACATCGATCACAGAAACGACAACGCCCGGTGACGAGGGAGGAGACTCGAACACGACCGCGTTGACGATATTGGTGGTGATTTCCTCAGTCATTTTGCTCTTGATTGCCGTACTGATTTGCACAGGCTGCTTCGTTGCGAGGTTGCGTCGGAAGATGATCGACAACGGTGACCATGTCCCACTCAGGTAAGCTAAACAGTATCGTGACTTCTGTTTCTTGGATTATGGCGGATACGATCGTATTTGAACACAATTTTCTACAATCGCTCACAAATACTTCCTGACTTTGATGAGAGTATTCGTACCTAAAGTACTCATCAATCAACATCCCCGCCAACACACACACATACACACACACACACACGCATACACACATACACGTCATATCTCGAAATTGAAAATAGCAAATGCTACTGATATGTTGAAATTGTATAATACATGTAGTAATAATAGCTTCTTTGCTGTTGTCTGCATTTGATAGATTCATGGATGTAGAGTACAGAGACAGGGGAACATTCGGGCATCGAACCAGAGCGGACTTTTCAGGTAAGTCATTACAAAAATTATTTCAGCATTATGTAATGTGGCGGTGGACAAAGCGTGGCTTAAGTTCTTAACTTAGAATTTCTTGCGTGCAATTATCAAGGAATGATAACTGATGGGGAAAAACATGTAGCTGCTATTTAGATTGCTTACAAAACACATGAATGTCATGATCACTTTTTTTTTTTTTTGAATGGGAGTTTTTCGTTGATGGCATCGTCTCGGCGAATTTGATATAAAATATGACTGCAACCAATAGACGACAGTACTATTAGGAGCAAACATGCAAAGCATCAATATTTCACGGGACCCTTTCGATACCACGTCTACTATTCTCTTCTGATTTTTTTTTTTTGAATGTTGATTTGAACATGCAATGACGTGGCGCGTCAAACTGATCCAACTTCATGCCAAACAGTTCCTTTTAAACGAATGTGTATGTAACTTTAATGATAATCATGAATTGTTGTCACATACAATGTTCTATGAACGTGCATGCTTCTCATTATGATTCGTCAGATTTTGGGAGCAGTCCAAGCCACGATCATCCCGATTCCGGGTTTATCGATTTTGATATCGACGTCGACGTCGGGGAGGCCGAGTCGTCGTTTACGGCGCTTCACTCGAGCCTTCCCTCGATTACCAACGCGTACTTCGAAGACATGTACAATGATGGGGGAGGAGAAGACGACTTTCTACCCATACAGGAACACGTGATTGAATCTCTTGCACATCAAACACGTCCGAAACACGGTCGATCAAGGACGAAGCACGTCAGCTTTGTCGACGATGTCTACGTCGAGACGGTCTTTCCGGAAACGGAATTGTGGAAGCCGTACGCGGAAAACGAGGAAAAGGACGACAGGGTTCCATATTACATTACGGATTACACCCCGTTGCCAGTATCACATGTTTAGCGTGAAGAGCTCCCCTCTGTATTTTTTTTTTTTCTGACAGGATCGCTATACTGGTTGCATATAGCAGAGAGTTCTCTATCAACACAACATTTCTTCTGCTTTCAGTGACTATGCTGTTCAAATGCTAAACGAACAAACATTACACCTAGAATCGCAGTGGAATTACCACCGCCCCCTTTTTTTCCAAGACACGCGTCCCATATATTGCGTTCTCTACTGTATGCTTTCGAGAAAAAATCGGAAAGTTTCTTTCTTACAGAGTAAGATGTATTTAAGCACATTAGATACCAGAAATTTGTAAACTGACCTTTTCTTTGCTTTGTGATGCACTGTCTTTTTGTTTAAAAAAAAAATAAAATTGTGGAATAATTTTCCAAGTGTATTTGTAACGCGTGTGTAAAGCTCTGGTGTTTGGTGCAACACCCTCTTCAATGTACGGCCCACATATTAATTTCATTGCATTTACATTTTCATTGTAACGATTTGGTATTGAAGGAAATATGTCTACGCTGAATAGAATGAAACGATTGAAACTGTTACATTTTGTAATTCAATAGTAACACAACTGTGGGTAAGCAGAATTATGTCATGAATCGTGCCTTCGTCAAATGATCACGACAGTGTCGTGTTACACGATACTGTGCAGTTTCCGTGTTTGACGTCGCCAAGCCTTCCAGCCTGAAAAAGAGCAGTGGCAAAACACGATATTTCTTTGTTGTTTCAATCTGAAGTTTATTGAATAACGCTGTTTCGTAGGAATCGTCACCCTCTGACAAAATAGTATAATGTGAGCGTGTAAGACTTACATTAAGTAGTTGATACAAATACAATACAATATACGTGTTAGTACATAATTATAATGTCAAACGAAGAACAGATTCTATTCTTAGATTTTAGCAATAACAAATGACGGCATACTGGAAATACTCCGCAGAAAAAAGTGATATTTCCTGTAAAATCAAAAAGGTAATTTTCATGCATTATTCTCGCTGACATATGCGGATCCCAAAGTTTCAAGACTGTCGGGCTTATTAGGCGGTCTAATGAATTGCTGACTTGAAATGGTTTACCGAATAGGCTGTTTTTTGGTCGCTATTCGCTCGTCCAGTACCAATTTACGGTAAACGTGCAATTTTAGAAAACGCGTCCTTTAGTCTGAGCAAATAAACATGATGATGCAATACATTTGGGCACAGAGAACTAGAAACATAACCCTCATGAAGCATGATTCGTAAAATATCATACATTCCGCATTTGGAACATTAGCTATCGAGGAAGTAAGAGTATACTCTCAAAAGAACATGGAATTGTGCAAAATGCCCTTCATAAGCCCAAGACCTTACAGGAGGAATACCCAGTTCTAATTATGACATGAATAAACATGACGAATTTAGCGAACACTACAAGCACCAATACCATTACTAGCACTCTCATTTTCTCTATGAAACAAATCTCACGCCCTATCAAGAAAATTGAGATTCAAAAGAGTTAGTTAGCTATTGACCGGTATCTTACCTTGTGCACGGTGTCAATGAAATGAAATGTAAAACTTTAACATCAAAACCTGTACTCAAATCTGTTGTAAACGACTCTGTTGTGTTGTCATGCAAATAAATGTGATCATAACTATAAAAGGGTATCTTTATCCGGCTCGTAAGACAGTCGAAAACATAATTTTGCTCTGTGGTGCTTTCCAGGTACATGACGTTATCTTATCGTTTGCATAATTTATCTTTGCCATGGAAATCAAAATAACTGACAAAGGAACAAGTAAAAGCAGGCGGAAACAGTGTAATGAAACGACCTGCACGTCATTGAAAGGTTGGCGATAATTGAAGATACTGTAATCAAAACATGAATGGAGAGTCATTATGTGTCTTGTTTCTATTTCCATGTGCTAATGCAACAGAAAACTGGAAATTTCGCTATGGCGACTGATGCCTCCGCCATAATGCATGATTCTCCCAATAGGCGTATAGTACAATGTCTTCGCAATGTGTGATCCATGACAGTTTCACATAACTGGTAAAATATTGAAATGACAGGTTTGTCAGAAATGTCTTGAACTGGGTTTGGTTTAATTTTCTAAGAGTGCAGATTTGGGGAATTGAGAATTTTTACTTGAATTCTGACAGACCTTTTTATAAGTTTATGCATTGAGTAATTTCCAAGACCTGTATAAAGAAAGAGTGTAATGACGGTACAAAATGGATTTTTTTTTTTTTTTTTTTTTTGGGGGGGGGGGGGCATTGAAACCTGGCCTTTGACCCTTAACCTTTGACCTTTGACCTTCTGGCAACAAATTTCCAAGAGAATGCATGTATTAAGTTTTGAAACTAATAATGCAAGCATTGCATATACTAGTATATGAGGGAAATAGTAAAATTTTGAGATGACCTTGACCTTTGACCCCTGATATTGACCAATGACCCCTAAATTCCCTAGATAATCCCTGGCAGTCCCAGTACATGCGTATGTACCAAGTTCCACAAAGATACATTGAACCATTTGCAAGAAAAGTGATATTGCAACATTTTCACCTAACCGATTTGACCTTTTAACCTTTGACCTTATGACATGAAACTCTCTCCGGCGAATCTTTACGCAGTAGTACATGTCCACACCAAGTTTCAAGAAAATATCTTTGGGCATTGCATAGATATGGGGGAAATTGCAACATTTGTAGCATTTGACCTTGACCTTTTGACCTTTGACCTCTTGCCAATGTCACTAAAATCTGCTCATCTAATTGTCCCATCATACATCATCCTTGGACCAAGTTTGGTGAAAGCTGCTTCATCCAGTTTTGAGTTATCATGTAAACAGATAAATTTTAGGATTTGACCTTGATCTTTGACCTTTGACCTCTGTCCGATTTCACTGAAAAACTAATTAAGTAATTGTCCCATCATACATCAACCTCCAACAAAGTTTGGTGAAATTTGCTCTATTTAGTCTTGAGTTATCGCGTAAACGGATACAATTTCATGATTTGACCTTGACCTTTGACCTTTAGCCGATTTCACCCAAAATCTAATCAAATAATTGCCCTGTCATACTTCATACTTGGACCAAGTTTGGTAAAATTCCACTAAATATTTCTCAAGTTATCGCGTAAACGAAAGCGGACGTACGGACGTACCTACGAACGGACGGACAACCCGAAAACATATACAAATGTAATGCCTCCGGCACCACTTCGTGGCGGAGGCATAAAAAAAAAGACTATTGATACAAATAATGGAAAAGGGGGGAAAAAGCGTATGCTCATTACCTCGAATACACAAGGATAATATTATACACTTGTTAAAAAGTCACAAGATTAAGCACAATCTGGTAAATAGCTCTAGTAAACTCCTGAAATCCGTCATATCAAATGGCAATTGAAGTACCTTAGTTCATTGGTAATCACAAAGTACAATCTTATCAAAGGATAAGGTCCACAAAACATACCGATATTCATCATGCAACCGTATAAATACTATACCTATGTACAACAAGCATTTGCTTCTAGAATTATCTGTCAACACTCATTTAGTTCGCTCATAGTACTGTCATGCATTCTTAGTTCCAAATGAACTACAAACATTCTCATTCATTTTTAAAAGACATGCAATCGAACGTAAGCTAGCACGTAAAACCACGTGCATCCACTACACGGAGGCGTGCAAAACAGACACAAAACTCTCGGATGCCTTTTGTACTGAAGAAGCTGATTTTAACATACCTTGATGAATTAGCTGCTGAATGTGCATGCACAAAAAAGAATGCTAATTCAATCCACAAATTAAACAAAGGCTGCTGGTCTTACAGATTAAAACTTCTGCCATCTCACGAAGACAATATCTCACAACACAGGCTACGTCCTTGATGGGTGCGTACAGAAAATGTAAAAAAGTAACACCAATCGTACAAAAGGAGACAACAATATTCTTCTTTTTTTCCATCATGATCAGTCAACGCTATGGTTAGAAACAGTGGTTTGCTCATTACTCTAAATCAAACTCCTCCGAGGTTTTGTGTCATTGTGGCAAAAAGTGGCGAAGTGGTGCAAAAAAACCCCTGTGAGTTCAAAAAAAGAAGAAGAGAGAGTAAAAAGTCTCTTTAAGAAGAAGAAATCCTGTGCAGGGAAGATACATCACTCAAATTCACTGAGTAAAATAATGGTGATTTCAAAGTAAATGTAATTTCCTGTTTTAGATAAGAACTCTTCCGAGACGGTTAATCATGGGCCAACAAAAAGTGACAACAAATCAAAGATGTGAGCATACATGAAGAAATTGCTTCATCCATTAAGAAAAGACCTGCGGGTCAAGTGCTCACCTAACCACCAAACTTCACTTTCAAGACACTCCGCCTGAGATTCTGGGATTGCTGCAGACACCTTAGGTAACCCCCTCTTAATTTTGGTATTTGGGCCCTGCCCTAGGGGCCACCATTGGGGCACCACCACCATTATGTACAAAGTAACGATAGTCCCCTCATCCACTGAAGAGCAAAACTGGCAAAAGAAACTGCATTTCAATCTTCATCCCGTAGTTCACTATTCAAAGATATCTACTACACACAACAAAATGTTGAGGGTTTTTTTTTTTTTTTTTTTTTTAATTGTATTGTTTACTCAACTCTTTTCTTAGGTAATTCTTAAAACAGGAAAGCATACGGTCAAATTTATATTTATTATATATATTTAGTTATATGAATGGTTGGAATTTAAAGAAAAAAGAAAATTGCCTTAATTTTCATCACTCACAATCCGCACTGTGCTGTTTGATTACAGATGTCATTTGAAATTATTGTTGCATAATGCAAATGTAACAATTCACTCATTATCTTATGTGCAGGTGCATATCATTAATTCAAACTTTGTAGAGCAAAGAACATGTGTATTGCAATTTGTAAACATCAAATAAGCATAGTACATGCATATCGTCGGGTGCCCGTGCATTGGCCGCTAACGCAATACAAATTGTATTGCGTTAGCGGCCAATGCACGGGCACCCGACGATATGCTTCTTAAGCAAACATATAGAATACAAATGTCAAAAATCCCTTTCAGCATCACTTCAACTGGAAGTGATCCTTTTTTTTTTTTTGCAAATATGGGGCATTTGTGCTAATTACCTTTTGATAACCAATGCATAGTTAGAATGTAAAAAGAAAAAATAGAAGAAAACAAATGATACATGAAGTTTCACTCATATTAGGAAACAATGATCTTATGTTGGAATGGATTACTTTGTTCTTTCAATATGGGGAATAGAAAAGAAAAGTTCATATTTCATCAACCACAGTAGGTATTGCATATGGACAAATCACATGTCTATGAAATTTAACACAATGAAGTCACTAGTATGAATTGGACAGACGTGGTCATTTTGCAGTGCTCTAAATGGCAACGTGATAACTACATGTATAATAACCAGGAGTGAAAGACCTATAAACACACAGTACTGGTAAAAATAAAATAAAAAGGGAATGATAAAGTATCTTGCATTGACTACAAGGCAGAATGTTTTTATCAAGTCAACTCAAAAACAAAATTCTATATTGAATTGCACAGTGACATGCCACTGAGCGTGCTGCTATTTTTCAAGATACAGAAAAATGCAGAGCACCATAGTGCAAATAATATTTTCTGAAGTAAATAATTGTAAATATTAATTCAATTTGGAAGTAAATATTTTTGCAATTATTTAGTGACAGATACCATTGACTTTCACAACTTTCTGTGATAACTTTTTGTGTCTGACAGAACAAACATTTGCATTTAAATATTAAAAAAAAAATAATTAGACACATTATCAAACATACTTGCTCATCCTTTACAGTCATTCAAAGCTAGAAATCAATAAAAGTTTGGATATCACACCAATACTTTGCACTAGGAGTGTGTTATAACTGGGTAAACAGATACCCTTTTCCAGAGCTCCTTAAAATCAAACTCATATAAAGTCTTACTGCCAAAAGCTTTGCAGCCATGATTAAAGTGTGAGTCATTCCTTAAATATTTTAATTGAGATGGCAAAGTACAGAGGTCTTTTTTTTTTTTTTCTGTAATGGAAAAATAAACTTCATCTTTGGAGATTGAGACTAGAATTATCACCTTATCACTGTCCTGCATACAGGATCAGAAGGTAGTACATCTGCACATTCTACAGAAATGGCAAAACTCTGAAAATTCTGTTAAAATTTGGTATATCCCATTCAGGTCTAACATTATATGCATTTTTATAATATACAAATTAAGTCCAGTTCAATTCACTTGAACATTTTCATTGCTGTAAGAATGCACTAATAAGACAAAAAACATTACACTCTTGAGCCAAATCTGTTTTCAAGTAAAGCTATCATAAAACCAACAGAGAAATGTACACACAGGTCATTATTCTGATACATCTTTTGTGTGCTCTATTGGATACCCTGTATACTGAAGGAGAACACAAATTACACAAATTTTGTCCTGTTCATTTTCAACAAAGTCCATATACAAGTGTACATATCATTGCTGGGATGACATGACCTTGTATCTCAAATTTTGGTGAAAATGACTCTTTTGGATTAATGGTCAGATAATCAGTTAAGTGATGTCCCGTCCAAATCCTAGCTGTCTTACCCAACAAATGAAGCCACCAAGGCATGTCAAAGGAAAAGCTATCCCATTTAATATAGTGCTTTGGCTGCCATGATTTTTTGCTCTCCTGATCATTTGACATTTTGTAGATATGAGGTCTTGTTGCCCCAGCGACTATATACTTGTACAGATGTACAGTATTTATTTTTTATTTTTTTAATTTTTTCCCCCCTGCATCATTCTACATGGACAGTGTATTATAACTCCACATTATAACTCCACATTGACAACCAGATAAACTGATCCTGCTGATTGTGAACATGAAATAATCTAGATGAGCTTTGCTAAGCCATACCTAAACACAGTGTACCTCCTATAGCATACAGCAAGAAACTCCTTTTGTCCAATGACAATAATAATAATAATAATAATAATAATAATAATAATAATAATAATAATAATAATAATAATAACAATAATAACAATAATAATAACAACAACAATAATAATGATAAAACAACATAGCTGAATCCCAATAGGTGAAGTTGCTAATATCATGGATGGTTAATTGTCATAGCATGTAAAGGGTTACATAACATTGTGCCTTTGGTTTGGTTGCAATAACAGACAGGTTGAACGGTGGAATAGGTGGAATATTAGTTTTGCTATACAAAGAGTACATGGTTGAATGGGACTGTTGACTATAGTCAAATTGAATGTTCACACTAAATCTATTACATTAGGGTCTTTGAGATTTCTCTGTGATAACAAATCCCGTTTACACGAGATGACATCCTCCTCAGATTTTCATCTTGTGCACAGAAGTACATGGAAGGATGTTAAAAATGAATTGTGAAACATATATAACGAAGAAAAAAAAAACACCCCAAACAAACAGAAGAAATAACAAAAAACTTACATACCATTGTGCCTTTGGCCTTAAACTGGCAGACAAATAAATTTGGAATATCTGTTTTGCTATACACAGAATACAATGTTGAATGGGATTGTTGACTTTGTCAAATCTTATGTTCACACCGATTCTTTCAAGTTAGGGTCTTTGAGACCTCTGGGACAACAAATCCTGTCGTAATCAGATGGCACCTGCATCAGAGAAAATGAAACGTAAGGAAATTGACTCACAGAGGTTCAGTGTAGCTACAGAGATTGTACCAACAATTATGGGAAAGTGATAGCAAGAGATAATTATTAAAAGCAGAGGGGTGAAGATGTGCTATGAAAGATTTTATCACTTGTCTCCCTCTGTACAAATGTATTTGTAGAACTGCTACTGCTGATCTATAAATACCAAACATGTGGCCGGAAAAAAGGAACTAGCAGGATTTGAACCTACTTTCAGGCAGGTTTACAATTTATGATTACTTAGTGGCTAAATCTACCGGTGTACTTCCAGTAACCCTAAATATCACCTGATTGAAACAGACATCAAATATTGTTGATGAAAAAAAATCTCAGAAAAAAAAGCAGTTCTCATGTCATTAATCAAAACAGTAATTGGCATCTATTTCACACCTTTCTGGAAAATTAATTGAATATTCACTGTAAGACATCTTGAGAAGCCATTACATGGCTGCAATTTGAAACAACAAATCCCCCCCCCCCCTTTTTTTTAGACTGATCACAACTTTCGTAACCTGGTTGTTGTAGGTTAGATTTATTCATTTATTTATTTATCTATTCTTAAATTTAGACTGATCAAAATTCAACTAATCTGGTCATTGGAGATTAGTATTTGTTTTCACAGATGATTACAAGAACCCTACCACATTAAAACTGTGATCTACATGAACGATTACAGGGTATGCAATCTTATGTACAGTCGAACCTCATCATAAAGAGGTCGGATATCACAAAGCCCTTTTATAACAAAGTGATTTTGCAAGACTCTTTTAAAGGGGAAGGCTAGTAACTGATCAGTGGGAATCAGTGGAAATGCTGGGAGATGATTGTTTCAATCCTTATGGGATTCATTCAAGAGTTCATTGTATATCTATTGTTGTGTGAAAATGATTTGCTTCAGAATGGTCTCATATTCAAGTATGGGCAGTTTAATGCTTCCAGGTTAGCGTCCCTGGTCAGTGACGGAGCATTAATCTGCACATTACTTGAATATGAGACCATTCTGAAGCAAATCATTTTCACACAACAATAGATATACAATGAACTCTTGAATGAATCCCATAAGGATTGGAACAATCATCTCCCAGCATTTCCACTGATTCCCACTGATCAGTTACTAGCCTTCCCCTTTAACTCTTTTTATTTTTATTTTTTTTTTTGTAGCCTGATATAGTAAAACCCTGATTGAAAAAGAAGTAATTTTCATGGTTTTCAGGTCCCTCATTATAATGTGGTGCCACTTTATGTCTAAAAAGAATGAAAGAAGAATAATTATGAATGAGATAAAGCCATACAAGAGATTGCACAGTACTCACCCTTCAGCAGTTTCTTTCCTCTGGCTTTAGGTAGTCAAGTTTCAGCAGCTTGAAAATATCTTCAACTGATGTCGCAGACAGGGCACAGTTCTACAGACAACAGAATGCAATCATAAAGTCACATCAATGCCACCTAGCTTTTACATGTCAGTCACTATTTCAATTCAACTTGTCAGTGTGTCGATTTCAATGTGTTGTTGCATTTCACATACATTTTATTGATATCTTCTTTAACAATGTTTGCAAAATATTAATTCAATCAAAGTGAATTTGCTACAGAACATATAGAAAAATCCGAGAAATATACAAAGAGGGAAGAAAGAGGTGACGCCTAAATATGCAGGAGTTGCCACTGGCTTCTAAATTTAATAATACACACTGCAGTCTGAAAGAATTTATTCTTCATTTAATGACCGATATTCTTGAATACTTACATTAGTCTTGTCAAACAGACCGTGGTTTGACAGATTCATGTTCATCACTTTGTTGGCATAGTCCCTGATGGATCTGTTGAACATCCTCGAACCTGTCCAGCCGAAGAGCGCAAAGGGGTATTGACTGACAGGGGCTATCACAAAGTCTACTCTCTTAGCAACCCAATTACGTCCATTGTCCACTCTGCGCACAGCAGCAGTGCTTTTGTGGACGCCAGGACTGCCACCTGATGCCACTGCCCCAGGGGAACCTTCCATTCCATTGCTATCAGGAACAGCTGCAGTTGCTGCTGCGGCATCTGCATCCGAGGACGTTGCCATGGTAGCATCTGTAGACGATGATTCCGCTTCTCCCCCAGCCTGTACCTCGACGGGGAGGCGGAAGATGCTGAAGCAGCGCTCAAAGTGGTCCAGGACATTCTTCTTGGCATCTGATCCCTGCTGGATGTGGTGGCTGGCGAAACTGTTGCGATGGATGTCGGTGTACTCCAGGAGATCTCGTTTGTTCAAGGCCTGTATGAGGGCGGGAAGAATGCCTTCTTCCTGTCTCTCCTCTGGATGCGAGATAAGCAGATCCAGGTCATGTCCAGTCGACTTTCCTCTGAGAACAAAACAGAACAAAACATCTACTTACAAAATCAAATGTTGAAAGAGATATGGTTGTTTCAGTGCGCCAGTCCTCCACGGGCCGTTTTCTTACATCAGCTCTCCACTCTGAAACATTGACCTATGCATACTCTAAACTTTTAAACCACTTTTGCAAAGATTCTTAACCTTTCCCTTATTTGCAAATATCTTCAAATAAATTAATGGTGTCTGTATCCCCCTAATGCTAACTTATAAAACAAACTGAAATTATTGCTTGATGCGACTAGTACACATCATTTTCAACATTGGGGAATAGAACAAGGACACACCCAAGCTATGACAGTTCCCTCCCCCTAAATAGTGTAGAAAAACATCCATATTTTTTTTGTTTCCAAACAAGATGAATAAGAATGACATAGACATCATAAATACATTTAATATATATGTGTATGTAGCATGTATTTCTTAAATGTGGCTATCATGAATAAAAGTGGTATGACATCACAGATGACATGTCCTCATATCTAACCATATATATAATTTATCACTTAGATTACTGCAAAACTATTGAAATTGTGTGCTCAACACAATTTTGCAATAGATAAACTGATAATCTTACAGCCTAAACACACCAGTCAACAACATGCTGCCTCTTATGTTTCCCTTTCAAATCTAGAGTGGAAATAGCAGAAACAGATACAACGTAAGTAGTACACAATCAACAATAAAGGGAGTTTAAAATCAAGAAACAAAGTCAAGAAAGAAACACAGGTCAAACTTAGGTGAATGTTTTGATGACAGAACTTGTCCACAGTACATAGATACTATACCTCTTAAAGCCCCCTGTGATGTCTACAGTACTTCCAGGACGAATGGCAGTAACTATATCCGACACAATGGCATGGATCCTGTCTGCTTCATCTCTGGTGACGGGTGCGTTCAGTTCATCATAGTATTCTATCCCTGGAGGAATATCATAGAAGGACAATAAAATAAACACAACAGAAGGACAATAAAATGAACACATTGACGCGTTAAAAAAGATCATTTTCCACATTCACGTTGATGCACTTGTCCCTGAATATCGTGTTGAACATGACTTTGATTGATGGCTTTTCATTCATTTCTTGTAACAGGTGCGTTCAGTTCATCATATTATTCTATCCCTGGAGGTACATCACAGAAGAATCAACAGAATGAGCACTTTGACACACTAAAAAAGATACTTTTCCACATTCATGTTGATGCACTTCCCCATGAATATTGTATCAACCATGACTTTGATTGACGGCTTTTCATTCATTTTGTTTGACGAAAGGGTAAAATTAAAATAGCCATGCATTCTTATTTCCTCTGTGTACAGATTATTATCTTCTGCTATTTAAAAACTAGTTGTAGACAATGCGTATAATTCCCATCGCTTCTGTGAAGTTCTGCTCAATTCAGCACAGTTATGCCAGTGCCTTCACTTAAAGTCAGAGCACATGCTCATTACATTATCATCTCCTTCTCTCCACAATTACACAGTACCTTAATATAGAGCCCATATAATTTCTTACACATTTTCAAATGAGAGGAATAGTAAGAACAGTGGTAGCAGTATCAATCATTACAATTATGATTATTGTAATAATACCACGATTATCACATGAATAATACTTCTACTGAATAAAATACTACATGTAATAATCACAGTAACAGTTACCGTAGGCAATATCACATAGAATTTTGTGACACCAGTTCAGAAATACAGTATGTCCCACCAAAAAAATTACACTTGGATTTTCGCATTGCTAACACCCAATATGATTAAATTGTCCAAATGCTACCTCAGGATCTTAAAACATAAGATCTTAGCTCTATTCTGCAGAAAACCCCATTCAATTTGGTTGAGCGGTCACAGAGAAATGTGGATTGTTGTAAAGCATGTCATGAGTCTGATTCTTCCAAGTTTAGCACTTGAATGCTCTTGGAACTGCACATTAATGTGTAAACACAATAAACAGAACTTGGAGGGAAGAGATTCCTGACATGCTCTACAAAATTCCTCATTTCTCTTTGACCACTGCAGAAAATTGAATGGGATTTTCTGTAAGATGTGGGCAATGAGTAATAATTTCATACCCTGAAATTGTACTTGGATTGATTCACTGTTTTTAAAGTTATCATTGTGGAGGGTCCCATTGTACATTTTTTTTTTTTTTTTTTTTTTTTTGGGGGGGGGGGAACATACGGTATGTCACGAATATGACAAGCTACAGCTGTACGAAGTTTCTTTCTGATACTACCTTTAATCTGTGACTTGGTTAGATTGAGCATGTAACTTCTCTTGACATCAGCCAGAGTTTTCAAACCCATCTGACACCACCTGCCTGCAGTCACATTCCCACAGCCAAAGACTCCGATAAACAACTGTAAGGAAGGCAAAGTGAGGCCAGTTGGATTCTTCTTCACTTCCGTTAAAGCACGGTTTGGAAATACTGGCTGGTAGATTCAAGTTAAAATTGGGAATTTCTAATACTCAGCATGTCAAAGGATAGAGTAATGAATCACTACATTTCTTTTGAAAGAAATGGCTCATCATGTGCCATAAAAGAATGTAGGGGACACTGTGGCATAATGAATAAGTGGTCTTAATTTCAAATCCAATTGTGTGTCTAGGTCCTCAGACAAGATTTTATTTTACTCACCATGTCCCTCTCAACCCGGTGTATAAATTAGTACCTGGTGACGTTAGGATAATAATGATGATGATAGTAATGATCATGACCATGATTACATGTAAGATCATGATTTTGATATTGATGACTAATATTATCATTAAACGCAACAAGGAAAAGTAGAAATTACGCGGTGCGTAATATATGTCCCCGCCGGATATAGCATTTAGTAGCAAAATGGTACAATATAGGTAAAAAGATGGAGGTCAAAGGTCAAAGAAGTCAAAGGTCAAAATTCTATGTAGAAGTTTTGAAGCCCTCACCTAGTGCCATCACATAAAGCAAATGGAATCGAAATCGGGTTAGAAATGGCGAAGGAGTAGCATTTTGTAGCCAATGTACAATATAGGTAAAAAAAATCAAGGTCAAAGGTCAAAGAAGTCAAAGGTCAAAATTCTGTGTAGAAGTTTTGAAGCCCTCACCTAGTGCCATCACATAAAGCAAACTGAATCGAAATCGGGTTAGAAATGGCGAAGGAGTAGCATTTGGTAGCAAAATGTACAATACAGGTCAAAAATCAAGGTCAAAGGTCAAAGAAGTCAAAGGTCAAAATTCTGTGTAGAAGTTTTGAAGCCCTCACCTAGTGCCATCACTTAAAGCAAACGGAATTGTAATCGGGTTACAAATGGCGAAGGAGTGGCATTTTGTAGGCAATGTACAATATAGGTCAAAAGTCAAGGTCAAAGGTCAAAGAAGTCAAAGGTCAAAATTCTGTGTAGAAGTTTTGAAGCCCTCACCTAGTGCCATCATATAAAGCAAACGGAATCAAAATCGGGTTAGAAATGGCGAAGGAGTAGCATTTTGAAGCAAAATGTAGAATAAAGGTCAAAGGTCAAGGTCAAAGGTCACATCTGAAATTCTGTATAGAAGTTTCAAAGCTCCCATGTAGTGCTATCATATAAAGCAAACAGAATCAAAATCGGGTTAGAAATGGCGAAGGAGTAGCATTTTGAAGCAAAATGTAGAATAAAGGTCAAAGGTCAAGGTCAAAGGTCACAACTGAAATTCTGTATAGAAGTTTCAAAGCTCCCATGTAGTGCTATCATATAAAGCAAACAGAATCAAAATCGGGTTAGAAATGGCGAAGGAGTAGCATTTTGAACATTTTGATCACACACGGACGCACACACGGACACACGGACGGACGGACGGACACACGGACACACACATGTACGGAGCCCGTTTCATACTCCCCTGCTCGAACTCGTTCGGCGGGGACAAAAATATTCGTTAGGATAATAATGATGATGATAGTAATGATCATGACCATGATTATGATCATGATTTTGATATTGATGACTAATATTATCATTAAACACAAAAATATTCCCTTATTCATACCCTCATGCAAAAATGTTTATTACACTGTTGATCCAATACAATACTTGTTGCACAGAGCTTAGGCAATTTAGTCATAGTTATATGACTTACGAAGATGAAGTCCTTGACAGAAATTTGCTCTATCACCAGTGCTCACAGACTGGGTGACAAATTTCTGGTGCAAGTTATGCTCTGCCCTGTTCACATGTGAGTTAAACACTTACTGACATCGTCTGGAACCATTCACTCTGCAAAATGCCATCGACTTCTGCACTATGACCATGGTCCAAAATATCCTGAAACATACGGAAAAAAAAAAGCCCAAAACAGAATGAACAAAATATAAACATCTCTAGCACATGACTGTTTCGATTTGAGAAACTGTTACGACAGGATGGAGCACTTCAGCTGCTCCACTTCTCATGAAACTAGTATCTCTGCCAGGAGAACATGGGCCTGGGCCTGGTATCAAGAAAAGCCATCAAGATTTTTTTTTTTTCCTTTCTGAAATCGCAATAATGCAATGTGGGAAGGACAGACAGATGGACAAACAAACCCAAAACATAATGCCTTTTCATCCTCCAGGGCAAAGGCATAAAAAATACAGTTTATACTTTTCTATCACAGAAACAGATGACATAGCATAAATTATGCTATGCTTCTTTATATTGTCATGACAGGTTCGCATGCATGTACGGAGGGATGTGCAATAACTGGAGGAGTTTTGATGGCACTACTGCCATCTTACTTGGGCAGTTTTTCTCTCAGCACATTTACTAGAATACAGCCTGCCATCATTCAGAGTGTGCTCACCAAGATCACCTGCATACAGTGTGAATTTGCCCTTATGTCATACAGATTTTCTAGATCCCTCTGGGTCTTGACTTCCTCAGGCAAGGCTTTGAGGGCAGCAGACGCTTTGCGGAAGGCGAGCCCCCTTGAGTAACTGCTCTCCGTCATCTGGAACTCAGCTGCTTTTTCAAGTACTTCCAATGCATCCTGGAAAGATCATTTTTAAAAATGATTTAACCCAGTGCGTAGATTAGTATACCCGACTCTTAAAACCACTGCATGCATCATTGCTGCCCCCCCCCCCCATTATTTTACACCATCTTAAGACCTGATTCATTTTCTGCAGCAGTTGAAGTCAAATTTACAAAAATGTATTATGAAGGATCATAAATAAGCACATTCTTGGTTTCTGATGTCATTGTCTAACTTTCATGATTTGTTTTGTGGGTAACATGGGTGCTGGAATTAGTCGGTATAGCAGAGATATTAGCTGGATAATAATTCGTCTTTGAGCTGCTCCACAACTTATCAGTTTCAAGTCCAAATGTTTGCATGAATTTCATGGTTTATGTCATTATCTTGGAATCTGGAAGGGTATGTAAAGAAACATTGCATGATCTAACTTAATACAAGCCATTTGATACCATTTAGTTGTTGGTCTCAACTTCTTAAAAAAAAATGTCAAACAGTAAAAACGTTAGGCCAGTGCCCTAGACTGGACATTTTAGTTACCCTTACATTGCTTTATTTTTCAAATTGACATGTCCACTGGAGTATTATCTCTGCTAATTGGCACAGATGCCTGGAAACTAATTGCCCATAAATAGAGATTACCTACTCTCCTTCATCTCTTTTGGATGACTATGGCTTTCCAATTTGACTGAGGCAACCACTGTAATGCCTGAGTGGGTTGGCCAGGGTCAAGTTTGGAGGTATTCACTGAATGCTGATTAATAAGCATGGCAAAATTACAGCTATTAAGAGCCTGCACACATAAAGGGTTAACGTACCGTGAAGATCTTGTTTGGGTGGTTCAAGGGAGTTGAACGCTGGCAAGCAAACCTTCGATTCCTTCGCTTCACCCATTTCCCATCCGGATCCCCTGCTTCATCAGCATTTGGGTCAATCTGTGAAATTGAGGGATATGGAACAGATATTAAAAAAATAGACACATTCGAAGTTTAGCATTTGACACTATCCTAAGTGAAGTTTAATAAAAGAGCTGTATGTAGCCAGTATATATTCATGACCTGTTTACACAAGCATGGAAAGTGGAATGCTCAAAGTTTGTTATTTTTGTTATTCACAGAATCTTAAAAAGGTCATTATCAATGATCAAATAAGATTTTCAATGCATTTTCTATTCACCTGACATTATTCTAATAGAAAGTTTAATGTTTTGGTTTCCATGTTGTCATTAAAGTAGAAGCAGCACTTACGGTAATAATCATATCATTACTTACTTTAAAAAAAAAACCCACCAAAAAACAAAAAACAAACATTTGTTAGTCTCTTTTACCGAACTTGGGGTATTTACTTGCTCATCAGGAAATGACAAATGGGATGTTACAACATCTGATTGCATGAATGATTGAAATTAAAATTGATAACTATCCAGTAAATACTCTAAATTGTATTTAATGTATGATATTCCATCTACACAGGTCTTCAATAACACAGTAAAAGTGAAAACTTTCATGCAGGTAATTTTCATGCTCAGTCAAGTAAAATGAAGTTTGCATGGTCTTAATTCAACAGAATCAAAGAGGTGTAATATATACTACAAGCCACGACGTTTCTGTGATCTTGATCTTATTTTCAGGCTGGGTTCATGTCGCCTTAATGAGTGCAAATTTCCACACCACAAAAATTTCCACTTTACAGTCAAGAGTTCATTGTATGTTATGCAAATTTACATAAAAGTACATTAGCGCTGAATGCATGATGTCTCAGCCACATGGTATATCTAGGCTCCACATTTTTTTTAATTTGAGCATATTCGTTGTGTCATCAGGAATGTTTGATATGTCAGTATGCTACAGCCGTACATGGTATTTTTTTTTATTGATGTTAATTGCCATAATCTATGTATATTTGTAGTCATACACGTGTACAGAAACGGGGGTAAAGCAGAGATTTTTTTCCACTCACTTCTAGCCTTTTATCGGAGGTACTAGCTGCATGTTTATTGAATGTAGTCCACAGATGTGATGTAAGATGTCATGTGACATTAAATAGAAAAAAAAAAAAAAAGAATACCCACCACTATCCTGTCAGGGAGCGTGTACTTGTCAATGATTTCCACTGGTCTCTCCTCTTCCATGCAGGCAGTGAACCACTTCAGAGACAGGATTTGCACTTTCTTTGCAAAGGCCAGCACATCAAAGCTGAAATTCCTCTGATTCCGCACAATCCGCTGCATAATACTGATAACATGGTCTTTGGTGTCTAGCTCAGTCACAACGTGGGTTACATTTTCCCTGAAACATTAAAAAAAACCCAATAATTCCCATTCACGGGCATTAATAAACATAGATGTTAATACCGCTCATGGGTTCAATGTCAACTGACGGGAGCACTTTTCAAATAGATTTTATTCAGCTTTCAATATCTTCTTTTAACACTTTCTCACAGACCTTTCAAATACATACCTGAAGACACTGTTTGGGGGAATTCAATATGTTTCCACCAGAACAAAGGCACAATTATTACAATCACTTCTTTACCTACATGTAGGATGGGTTCTCAGTGTATTCAGGGAAGAGTACAGAGCACAATACATAAACACCAAAATAAAATTGAATACGGAGCTAAAACTGTGACACAGCAGCCCCACTGACAGTTTGAATGGCTTGTTAAATGCCACATTCAGTAAAGGTGCTGACAACACTCAAGAAACTTACAGGTTCTTCATTTTGCATATTACATGTAGCATCAAAATGCAGCAGATCTGTGACCTAGAATGGCCAGTTTGAACACTTTAATACACGTATGGTTAGAACAAAAGATACATGCATTTGAAGCTGATGAGTGAAATCACTCAAAAGGGCCAGAGGCTCAAAACAAATGGATTTCAAAGCTGAACAGACTTCGCAGATCACCCTTGTGCAACAGGAAATCCATTTACATTCTTCTGAATGTGCTGGACCATCCTCAGCTCCAAATATAACAGTCAGATAGGTGGAACACAAACGAGGCAGTCAAATGAGTCTTGAGGCCTTGAATGTTCATTTGCATCATGTTAATATTCAATCGAGGAGATGATTGCCATCTCTGCGACACCTGAAATTATTGACATGCCCCTAAAAGTCACATTTGTTGAAGAGACTAGAGTTGATGCCCAAGGTGTGTCAAGAGAAGCATAGAGTGCCTTTTGGAAATCATTCTTTTGATACATATGCAGATGGCGATGGCGACTAACGCATCCCATCAATTAACCCCCATTACGGTTTGGAGGAGTGGCAGTCGGTTGGATGCATCCCAGCCAAAGGTCCCTGTGACCACATGGTATTTCTGATTAACGTGGCTCCTGCTTTTTTTCCAGGCCCTGCTCTTTGGATAAGAATACCGGTATGTGTCTGCTGAAGACCCCGATGAGTTGTTTTTGGGATTCCTGAGTGACATAGACAGAAAGGCTATCAAGGCTGCTATGGGAGGTTGTCTTTCAGATGATGAAAAGGAGGTCTTTGAGGATGTCCTTAACAGAGAATGTAGTCATACCATTCGTGAAGAAGACCAAGTTTGACTAGTCATACAACAACTTGCACACAAGTGCATCATACAGAATAGCAGCTATGCACTGCAAGTGATGGGAAGCATAGTTCAGAATGTACTTAACGACACTCTTCCTACTGTACAACCAATTCATCAAGGACTTGTAAGTTATATGATAGGTGTAGGTCTACACCAAAGAAGGTATTGTATGTGATCTCTTTGTTGCTGACCAAACGATGAAAGAACAAAATTAGACTCTTCGATATTTGATGCAATATGTATGGCTGGGCTCAAGACTGGAGGTCTTGCAAAATTGCTTCGATATCTGACAGCATTCAGTGTTATGTCTGTGTTGAGTGTCACTGTTCAATTCCAAGATACAAGTGGACTAGCTTGTTGGCCAGTCGCTCATCCAGTATCTTGAGGGAACGAGATATTCTAAGTCGTGGAAACAAGATAATAACTTGAGGGAAAGAGATAATATCTTGAGGGAATGAGATAATATCTGGGGGAAAAAAAAACAAGCAAACAAACAAAAAAAAACAAACTTACCATGTCACCTTTAGGGCTCTATATCAGAGTAATTTATAGGACAATGTAGGCCCAGATCAGATCTAAAATCTAACCAATGTTCAAAATGTTCAAGTTAGACATTTTACTGTAAAATATGAAATTTGAGCCTCATTTGCCGATATTTTCTTTGTAAGATGTTGTCCGCTTGGTAAGAATGTGTACGGTGATTCGTGGGTATGAATTGTGATTTTGGTGCAAGGATAACAGATAAGGTGCAAAAGACATCGATTATTCCATTAAAATGGCATTACGAAAATCCTGTCCAGAATTATAAATGCAATCCAATTGTACACCGCGCACAAAACGACAACTTTTCGAAGTTTTTGGAGAGGGGTATTAGATACCCTAGTGTAGTAAATTGAAGTCTAACATGGTTATTTTCCAAAAATTCGGAGTGAACAATTTTCATCATTTTGCCGAATTCGACATTCGTACATAATTTTCAGGACTTTGTGAATAAAATTAACTGGTGCTAGGATTTTTGGCCGAAATTTCGTCCTCTGAGTACGGAATTTAGAGCCACGAAAAAAAAAAAGAAAATCTACGAAGAAAAAAAGAAGCGTCCGGTGATACTATCAACTCTCCTACATACCATGGGTCCCGAGTAGGAAAGGCCATAGATTCTATATCATATCACGATATGCCACTTCTGGTAGGTTAGCTTAGTAGCATGTTTAGTGGTACTGAGCGGCCCAGCGTGCGGGACACTGCCACTTCTGCGTGTAGTGTCACTCGCACGCCCTTTACTGCGACCAGCCCCATAGGCCATACGCATAGCGTACAGTAAGGGTACCGGTTTTCGACACTTTAGCACATTTCCTTGTTTACCATCAATACTGCACCGTTTTACCTCGGAATTTCGATATGAAGTTGAGCTACAAAGGCCAATAATAATATGCCTTAAACGAATTCCCATTTGAATGCACTCGCGTTCAATTTTTAAGCGATTTCCATCATGCCGTCGCTGGCATTAGATTTCGACACCCAGCATCATTTTTCGACACAATCACAGCGTGCATCACACAGAAATCACATGGCGCGTACAGTATGTGTGCTGTACACTGCATTGTGGACGCAAACTAGCAATCATATTCATACCGGCGCAAGAACTTGTTGTTTCCTCTATAACATGTCTTGATATGGGAATGTCGAAATCTTGTGCCACATTCTCAAAGCCAACTCTTTCTACTAGTACAAGTTTGCTCATTTAATCACGAATTCAGCCATGAAATCACTAAAGACGATTATGAAATCAAACATCAAGACTTGGCAAACAAACTGATACTAAAGCAAGATAACCGGCACGGGTGAATTTAATTTTACGGCGATGTATACAAAATGCGTCATATTGTTTTGAACCCCTAAAATGGCTGACATTAACATTTCTGCTGACACTGACACTGTGTTGCTTTTCTCCTAAATATGCTACCGTCGGATTATGATGACAAGTGACAAACGGTGTTTATATAAGACCAGAAGTGTGATTGATAACTTGGTTGATTGCTGAAGTCAGACGTTGGTATTGCTTATAATATTTTATAAGAATTATCTGCTGGGTGTCGAAATCTGGATCTGGGTCCTGTTGAAAACTGGTGCACTATAAACGGTAATGCCAATGGGTATGCGTACAATGTAGCCCCAGAGACCGCGCCGCCAGGCGCGGTCCTGGCGGCTTCCCCGCAGTTTCGCTTATGTTCGTTCAAGTATTCTGTGCGCTAAGTGCAAGTGATTGTGAATTCTGTGAACATCGGTGAGCTGCTTATAAGACATCATTTTGACTTTTTGTGCATCACAAGCAATGAAATGCATCAAACAGTCGCCGATGATAGTCATTTAGATTTCATCGACCCATGTAAGTATTCCTAGTAGTTTCTGTTGAAAAATTAAGGAAATATAGCGCCGCAAAGGCACCCGTTTGTTCAACACGAAGATATGAATGGTGTGGCGGCTGTCGCAGTTAGCGTACAATGGGGCTGCTGGTCGCTGTTAGCACACCCTGCCCTGTGTGTGAGCTGGTGAGAGAAAGAGGAGAAACTTTTTTTACCCTATTAAACTTACCCAAGTTCTAATGCAATGACAAAACCCTTCTTTCGAGCTAATCGTCTAAGATGTTCAAGACGCACTCTTTGGATTCTTGCATTGATGATGAATATGACGACTTCCGGAAATTTCACCTCATGTTTTTCTTTATCTTCGTGGTGAGAGAGCTTTCGTCTTTTCCGCCAGGGCGCTGCCATTTTGTTTATGGTCAGGCTTCAAATTTACAGGGATAGGTATATGAATAAATAGCTAATCTTAAACAAAACATATTTACCATTATTAACAACAAAAATATTTAAGTAATTTAAACATATATTAATAGGTAAAAATGTACAATTCTAAAACTTTTGTAAATTTTACAACACTGTTGACAAATTACTACTTTAGTTGAATCGTCTGCTACGTGCTTTTCGTAGTACGGTTTTCCCTAGCCCTTCCGCCGGCCCTTGTTCCCTGCACGCTGTCCTACGTCGATCCTGACTGTTTCCTTCAAACTTCATGCTGATCGTCTCAGCAAGGCCAAAGGCAAAGCCTTGCCCTTTTTAGGCTTTGTGTACATCCCTATCCTTAGGTAGGTGCATATACTGAAGGTCATCAGCTACTACTTGTACTTGGTTCAATTCAAATATCATGACTCTGCTCTGCTGACTGACTGAGTCTATCAATCATTGCAGGACATGCAACGTTAGTGTTCAGTGACAGTGTAGTGTCGCTTACACAACAACACAAATTTATTGTAGACCTACACTTGTATTAGTAAGAAGAGTATTGTCAGTCAGTTACACTACTACGCCTGTAACGGTTAGTACTACTCACTACACTGAACAGTTAGCAATGCCAAAAATGTCATGTTATAAAGCAATGAATGGTCTGTCATTATGGACAATTGATGAGGTCTAAAATTAGGTCTATTTCAGACTGCAATTGACCTCTGACTCTGTGAACTAGAAGGGTTCTATAATAAACTTTTCAGAACATTTCTTTTGATGGGAAGAACCGAGTCTGAGTTGAGTGCTGCTTCATGCATGGGTTTTTGTTAATTTTATGACATTGATATTAAGATGGATCTGGATCTAGCAATGCAAATTCACCTGTTTGTTCTTTGTACCCGTTGTCCCATTGAGGACGAGTCGAGTCCCGAGTAGAACCTATATACTTGGGCAAGGGTCTATGGGAATTGCGTGTTGTAGCAAAATCAGCCTTCCTCGACGGGTTAATCACAGATGTATAGTTCATACTAACTGCGACCAGCCTGAATGCGCAATAACTGTGTACAAGGACTGCCCCGGGGTTGAGTTCATACATGAAAATTGATAATTGTAATACAGTTTTGATACTACAAGAATCTATATTGGATACTTTCATGAAGACCTATCCAATTTTTCAAATACTATAAAAGTGGATATTTTTTGCATATGAGTAATTTTTCACGCTCGGTTGGGTAAGATGAATTTCACGTACAGCTGTATTTGATTCCACGCAATCAAGACATCAATTACCATGATTACTGTCCAGGAACCCATGGCAAGTAAAAATATTTGTGTGCTTTTAATTTTGCGCTAGTTTCGGGTTCCGTAAATACACGCAAAAATTTCCACACCCTGAAAATTCCCATTTAGACCCACATATCTCAGACACAAGTCAATTGATTTCAAGAGGTCTGCAATGCAATGAAGGCTTTATTACCTGAATTACCTACGATGACACCCAGTAAGTTGAAGACTTGTAGAGGGCTATTCAAAGGATTCAATCCTGAGCCTGAGGAGATCCATACAAATGATGTATCCACAGGATTGTCAGTTTATGCAATCTGGATTAAATTTGTTATGTTTCTGCTTCCAGTGATCATTGAGCTTAACTGTTGGACTTGAAGCTGTTCACTGATGTTGCCTCTACAGCTTCTGCACAAAGGCTACCAGTATTCCAAGTATTTACTACCCTCTGACTGAAAGAGTTCATATGCTTGAAATTCTAAGTTCATATTTTATGCTCGAAATATTAAGTTTCTGTGGACTGAACTGTTTATTTCACTTATTTGTGCTGATTGTTGACTTTACAATATATTCAGGTCTGATGCTACTGACTGTGTGAAGACTGCCAACCTAGACATTGCATCTTGAAACAATACAGAGCAGAGACAGATGGTCTCTCAGGTAAACTTGACATTACAGAATTTTAGTGTATAACATTTTTTTTTTTTTGTGTGTGTGTGAACTTTGTGAATTCTATTGACCCTTTCGATCTCCTCTCGGGGTATGAGAGTACAAACAAAAAAATATAAATAACAATATGACAAACCAGTGACTACAATTGACTTGTAGATAACACATGATGACACAAAAGATATACACGTTTAATGCCCAGTGTAGAGTGGTGAAGCCCAGGTCCAGAAGGATTTATGCTTTGCGATGAACATGCTAGATTAATTGGCCAGAGAGATTAGACAACTCTTTATTCAAATCAATGAAACCACAAGCATACTTGGATAGGCCCACTAATGACTATTACCAAGTACTAATTTTCTATGTGTGTTAAAGAATAAGAAAGATCATCAATATGAAATATGTCTATATTCGAATTTTTATATCAACCCTTTTGGAAAACTACAGGTGGATTCATTTCCCCTGGGAATAAAGTTTCTCTACCTAAATTCAGCTGTTTTGTCCACTAAGCAATAATCATTGATCTAGCAGGTAATAACCTCCTTGGGTATAGAACTCAATAAATTGATGTTTGTTTGAAAATGAAACTTTGTTTTGGGAAGACCAATCAGTGTATGGAAACTGCTGCATGTGAAATTCTGATGATCCATATGCTGGAATTTTAGTTCAATATTTTGCTCCCACTCATCTATCTATTTGATATTGCTATCTATTGACTTCATAAGATGTGCTTAATATGGTCCAGTCTTGCACACTTATAATTTAGATGATAGTGTTCATCCTTGATAAAAATTGCGGTTCATTTGGTCCCATGATTTCAGATACCTTATGTACAAGGGCTTCACAGGAAGTAACACATTGCTTATATCTAACAACAAACATTTGCTGTTACACACTCGTATGTATTGAAAGAAGTACAGTGTAGTAAAAAAAAGTGCTCATCAGGAAAGTATCATATCACCTATAGCATAAAGAGTTGGCTTTTATTGCAGACATACATTATTTTTGTAAGCATGATATGCCACATGTAGAAATGTAGCTCATTTGAGTAATATGATATTGCTGCATTTCTCTCATTTTTTGTTTGTTTGTTGTTGTTGTTGCTCTGATGTGTTTTTTTGTTGTGACTTTTTGCAATATTCTTCAGAGTTGATACTATGGCAGAGAAGAAAAAGTCTTCCACTCCTGAAATCAAGGTTGGAGGAAATCCTGGGGGGAACAGTGCTGGAGATGGAATCAGGAGTGTGAGATCAACCTCGCTATTCAGGGCTGTCAACTTTGAGCTGTATGCCAAACCTGTGAGCACTCAAGAGATTCTCCACTATTCTTGACATACTAATAGTACTGTGAGTTTTATGTCCATGTTATGTACTATGGACTTAGCAGCAAACATAATCTCTTTTGTAAATCACCTTCACTCTTTTTTTTTTTCCTTAAGAGATAAATGAAAAATAACTAGAGAGTGAAAATTTCTAGGAGAATTGATCTTTGAAAATATTACTTGCCATTTACTCTGTTTTGGAAGGGGAATGTCTAGGAAACAGTCTGTAGCACTATAGAATTCTTTAGGCTATACTGTGATCTATCACTTGGTCTACTCCCACTTTGTCCAATAGCCTTTGAGTCTGAACCCACATGCTCTAATCCCGTTTCGTCTACACCCACTTTTGTCTCATGATCATTTAGTCCAATTGCCACTTAGCCTGATTACCAGTTGGCGTACTTCCAGATGGGCTATGCCCATTTCGTCTCATACCCACGGTTTATGAGTCCAAATTGGAAAAATCCCAAGGAGACAAAATCTGGTTATTAGGCAAAGCGATAATTAGCCAAACTGGGCATTAGACCAAGTGAGGATTAGACCAGACTGGCATGAGACAAAATTGACAGTAGACCAAATGAGTTTAGCTGTAGTGGTGTCAGAAGAACTGGGAAGTAGATCTGATAGGAGACCAAGTGGCAATAAACCGGCTGTGTGCTCTATACAACATTTTTTTCTAGCTCTATACAACATTTTTTTCTATAGACCGATTCTGTGACGCGCTATGTGTATTTTTGGCATGGGCAGCGCCATTACTGCAGTGTCTCAGCTGACCCCCCCTCCTCTCTCCCCACCCCTCTCACGCGCACGGAATGAAAAACTGATGCATGGTTGTTTTAGCCAATGGGCGTCTCGTACTGAGTGCGCGAATGCTTGCCTAGTGCGCGAATCTTTGTTACAAGTGCGCGATAAACATGTTGCCCGTGGGGTGGGGAAGAGGAGGGGGGGGGGGGGGGTCGGCTGGGACACCGCAAAATGAGCTTATGGCTGCGCCCAGTGCCACAAATTGTCTGCTGCCCTCAACGAACCCGACTCGGTCTATAGGTGAAAGAGATCCAAAATTTACCTAGATACACATGTACTGAAAATTTCATTTTTATTTATTTTTTTTTATTTATCCATAGAATCAAATTGCTATGGACAAAGCCAAACATGCACAGATTGCATTTAACATATGGAACAACATTAATTGAAATCTTAACTAAAGCTATCAGATGTATTTTCTTTCCACACTTTCATATACAGCTGATAGAATGCTGGTAAATGATGAAGATGAAAACCTCAGACCCCCCAGTTTTCCACTTTAAAAGTTTATGAAGTACAACTATTGTAAAAGTTGAAATTTTCTCAGTGTGGATATTTTTGCAAAATTCACCCAACAAGAACTTAAAAATTTTTTATTTTTTTTTGCTTGTTATATACACTGTATTAACATTTTGATTCCACAGAATTAAGAGAACATGAGTCACGAGCCAAGTGTGAAAAAATTAGAATAAAATTTCCACTTTTACAATACGTATCTTGTAGCAAAATTATTCCCCCTAAAATTCGAGTTTTATGGTATCCTGTAGATCCTGTCCCCAAATTAGTGCACAATAGATTGAGATGGATATAGGGCATGTGACAAGGAAAGAACCAAAGGACATCCATCATACAGGACTCCACTGGACACTGAATGGAAAAGATGAAAGGGACAACTTCCAAACACTACCAAGTCGCTAGTCCAGAATCAGATCAGATTGAGAGGGTACAGCTGTTGCATGCCCCGTATGCCAGAAGTGAATTTCAAAATCATATGGGCATAACGTTGTCTTTTTGAACCTCCATATTAAAGATTTATATGCCTTCTGAACATAGCCACAGTTCATTAACAAGCACCAAAACAGCCACACACTATGTAGCACTTTGCAAAGTGTCTATCAAACATGACACACAAGGGGAGGACAGTTAAGAGTAAAGTAACTGGTGTTCTGTGTTTCTGCTGTGATAGTTGCCAATGTACCAAGGGGTACATCTTTTATTTTGTGTGTATCACGTCCTGTTCTTCACTTTGCTGTTTCCACTGACAGAACAAGTATGTGATGGGCTTTGGAGTCATTGCTCTGACAGGATGTGTGATATATGTGGCTTACCTGAATGCACAGAAGGAGAATCAGAGGGACAGAGAAATGTATGAACAGTTCAGAGCCGATGGAACTACCATGATGAAACCACGGTCATCTAGATGGGACTGATGAGAACTGCTTGCCACAAAAACCTCACATCGATCTTCTCATGACCGATGTACAGAGGTTGTGTGATATCCTGGATTTTTGCAAGTACTGTGTGGACAGTGTGGTGGATGCTAGCAGAAGGACTGTTATTATGCAAATCCAGTTGGGTGAAACATTCAATGTCTGGATCCCATTTATTGCAGCCATGTGCTTAGGGACAGCAAGCTCTATATGGTTTTATGACTATATCTGCAAAACAGTCAGGTGCAAATTTATCACTATTCATTAGCAGAATAAGAGCCAAGTTAACTGCTGCACAAAATGAGATGACATCACATCTTCCATTGAAAATGACAACTATTTGAATTGCTCTAGAGTCTAGTCTAGTGTGTTCTTGTTATCATGATACCTTCATTCCTTTCAGTGGCCATCCATCTGAGTATAAGGTATTATTATAGCCATAATTGATCTTTGAATTGACGTTCACTCCCATCTTGATGTTCATTGTGTGCATTTTGAGTGAAAGGCGGGTTGACATTTTTTGGCAGGTCATAAAATTTACATTACAGCAAAGGTTGAAATTTTCTTTACAACTTTGCTCACTATGGCGTGTCAAGCATAAACATTTCTGTAAAAATGTAACATGGCTTTTAAAAAAAAGAAAAAAGAGATTTCCGAGAGCAATCATGCTTTGCAGGCTCAGAATACTGTGGTGCACCGGAGGTTTACACCTTGGCACACATAGAGGTCAAAGGTAGCACTGGAGCTTTGTAGCAGTTTTCTGTAATGTTTCTGCTGTCATAAGTTGATGGGGTGGGGATGGAAGAGTGTTCAACAAATTAGGTCAAAAATACCCTATATCAAAAAAAAAAAAAAAAAATCAATTGAGTGCACTGTGGCATGTGCATCAAATAATGGTGACTGTAGATTAATGATTTGTTGGCAACCAACTTGAAAATTACAAACAGTGTTATGCTTTGAATTGAGATTAATTTCACATTCATTCCAAAGCACGTGATGGCCCTACATGTGTCATTTACTGGTTATTAGGGTAGCCATAATGATGAAATCATTTGGATACATTTCTAAAATTCTGGTTGCATTTTGATTATAAGATCATGATAATTTAATGAAAAAAAGTGATTTATTTTCTTTTTTTTTCAAAGGGGTTTTCTAAACAAAAACAATTAAATGTTTGTATACACTAGTGTTTAAAGATTGACAAATACATGTGTGTATATATATATATATATATATATATATATATATATACATGTATAATACATATATATACAGGGAGAGAGATACTTATACACACTTACATGGTGTATATAAAAGTATATACATATATATATATATATATATATATATATATGAATATAAATATATGTATATGCAATGTATGTGCATATTCTTAGAAACACAGAGAGAAATAATTATAGGATATTCAGTTGCCTTTTGAACAGAAGAATTAACACTGTTTGTAAATGCTGTACCACTTGTGTACTACATGTACGACACTGTAGTACTCTTCCTGGCACAAATTGATGATCAAAATCGTGAATAGTGGTGTAATAATCGCTATGGAAATCAGGATATGTCTGTGGTCTTTCACATCCTAGTTTGTGAGTGTATACCACCTCACGTCGATGAATTCACATATCTAGACACAACGTTTGAAATTTTGGTCAGCATTTTTTCAGAGAAATGAAATTTTCTACTGAAAATTTACATTTTCCAGTGCTGTTGAATGGCAGTGACCCATTTTCTGCATCAAATTTTTCATACAGATGACTGTAAATATGTCATGGTTTGTTGACAGCTTACTTGAAAGAAAAAAAATAAACTTACCTGCTTTGATTTTAATTTTCAGTTATGTATTGCCAAAAATCATGTGGTTTCTTTACCTCTTGTTCACTGTCAGTGGTAGTCAAGAATAATGGCGTTTTTTTTTTTTTTTTTTTTTTTTTTTTTAATATTGCTAGTGTGTCAATGGTTTATGGGGTAGCTGTGTTTACGACATAAGTTGTGTATGTTTCCAAAGAGAAATATAGGTAAATTTTATTTGTGAGGTTGTGAGGATGTTGTACATCTGCACTCTCAATTTGTGTGTGTGTGTGTGTGTGTGTGTGTGTGTGTGTGTGTGTTTTGAAGATATTCGAGATATGGTTGTGGCAGACATTTTCGTAGGATTGTCTGTTAGTCCGATGAGAATGAAAGGTTGTCAACATCTTGATCACTTTGCTGAAATATGTATATCACTTTTAAGCCAAGAAGTACATGTATTCTATCACTCTCTTACACAATTCAGCAAAGAAAAGTAGAAAGCACTGAAGTGGAAAAGAAACTGACAATCAGAGGGGAAATTTAGGTATGCATTAAATGAAGGTAATGAAGGTGGGAATGGGGTAATTAGCTGAAAATTCGGAATATGGTAGGGAATGAAGTCTTAATTCTGAAGTGTTATTTTTTATTGATAGAGTGTGGTAGGGGCGATAACCTAGTTCCATAGTTTTTCATATTTATGCGCTTTTGTTTGTTGGTTATATATTGCTGATGCATAGTGACCAGTGATTCCATTTCCTTTTGTCAATTCATTCCCTAAGGGTGGAATTCACTTTCCATATATTAGCTTTTGCGTGGTAGGGCAAACCAACAAGTTTCAGAGCTGTGATGAGCAACATTTGGGTATAACGTATGAATACATTATAGCACTCATATATGATTTTTTATGAAGTGGAGGAATGGGATGTGAGCGGGAGCCCTATAGGACTGTGTGGGGGAGGGGTAAGGGGTTGGTAGTAAGGGCTTTAGTTTTTTTTCTCTTTGTGTAAATTTATGTATAAATCTAACATGTATGTTATGATCTTCGGGTCATCCCATTTATGTTTTGTTTCGATTACGTATTTTTGATTGCATGTTCAATTCAATTCAATTTTATTCGGCACAAAAAATTATAAATAGCCCTAAATTTTGTACACAATGAAAACAAAAGCAATGCAGTTACATGCACATGTCTAACAAATCAACGCCAGGACCCCTTTGAAACAACGAGAGCTTTTTAGAGGGGCCCAAAACAAGATTTATAGGTAAATAACTGATAGTTGTACGTACTACGAAAAAGAGGGAAAAGCAGACAAACAAACAAACAAACTTAGCAGTGATCATTGAATGAGAAGCAGATTTTCTTACCTGCCCCTTACTATACACAGTTACACACACCATGCTCTTGTCTCACACAAAACATACACGGAAACGCACATACAGTATTCAGAATCTGATGCAATACCAAGGATAGGAGAAGTGAAAAGAAGAAGAAATTTAGGAACAAACAATCTACTCGGTCATGGATAACGGTTTCTTCAAAGTATGCTGTTTGAATGGTGTTCTGAAGAGAGAAAGTGTAGAGCTAAACCTTAGATCTGGACTAATTGAATTCCATTCATTTAGGCCTACACCTGTAAAGCGAAATGAATGAGTCCTAACTGTTAATAAAACAGGCAAACGGCATTCTCATGCTGTCTCTTACAAGAGTAGAATAATCGTGTTAATATTATTGTTTGCATGCATTCAAGATAAACTGTTTTATCATGTAAAAATTATAGCATTCAAAGATCATTGAAAAACAACAACAAAATACCTTTGTGCGTGTGTGTGTGTGTGTGTGTGGGTGTGTGTGTGAAAATAAATAGTAATTAAATCCCCTCACCCTAATCATAAATTCTGAAAACGCTGTACTCAGTGTAACTGATTTATCGTTTTCAACATATAAAAGTGTGAAAATCATCCCTACGCGTAGGTCTCCTTTATAGGAAGATCCCATGTGTTCTGTCTGTCTCTGGCTCTGCAGACTCTGTGACACTGCCACGAACGCGTGTACACATACAGACACAAGTCTCAACTTTTGATGCGAATAAAATAATGTGCGTGTAAAAACATGTGATTACAATGTGCTTGACATAACTGATCATTTATGTTCTTTCACAAACTCTGATGAACTATCCACAAAATCAATAAATTATTATTTTCAGTTTTCGAATTCTACTGGTATACGTTTCATATATACGTACTATAGATAATTAGATAAAAATGCTATGTTTGCAGTTTGTTGTTAATGTAAGTTCCCCCGGCCAATTCCATTCTTTTGTCATTCAGTTTCAGATAAGAAACATCCATTTTCGTCAAATTTATTCAGGCATCGAAATAACGTGATTCGAAATCATTTTCTTCATTCAAATTGTCAAATTCGGCAACCGATTTAGCATTTGCACATTCTGTATCATGAATGCGCATATTATTTTCGCCAATGGTTATCCAACTTCGTCTCCATCGCCTGTCGCCAGCTCTTTCCAAGTATTCAAATTTGCATATGGGTGAACAGATTCATAGAAGGAACATTCAAATTAAACCTGTAAGATGTCCATTAAAAAGTACATAACCTGTACGTTAATAATGGTCTACATAGTGTATGGATCACACATGATGATGCAAATAAGTATAGATTCTAATGAAGATCACAATCAATAATGATGATCATAGTCAAAGTATAGACACTGTCACAATATGATGTTCGTAATGAAGTAAAAATGTAAATTAGAGATAAAGAAAGCCATTTGAGGACATGACGAAATGAGGATTTATATATTGAAGTAATACATAACATGTTTAACAACAATCTGAATATTCAAATAAACAGTGTTGATCATGATGCTGAAATTGAAGATAAAAATTAAAAGCCACATTCAATGATTAGCTGGACACTTTTGCTTATTCATAATCATGCATGCATTACAACATTTAATGCTTAGTTTATAAAATCGCTTGCTGAAAAACGAAATTGGAAGTGCTTTTAAGTGCTTGTCGAGCCCATCGTACTAATTTGAATGCACAAACTTGGAAATCCACGCCTAAACACGAAATTGAATTGAACTTTTGATCACTGATTTGGGTGCATAACAACGAAGTCGAAAGCATTAAACGTGAATCGTGTGACTAAAGTCACTTCGCCGCTTCAAAAATACGAATTTGAATTCTAACATAGAAAATGAAATAGAATGACAATTTTGGGAAAATTAGCCTGGAAAACTTCTTGTAACAATTAAGCCAATAGTGATCTCGAGGATGAGTAGACCAGTGATTTAGTTGCCATCTGTTTGATGAGACTAACGCATGATGCTTATAATTTCATGTCAGATGGGAGTTTGAGTTATCACATTTACTTCTTTCAAATTAACTTGTATCAGCAAACTGAAATGGAATATATCGTTTTATGATAAAAAAGAAAATATAGTCATATATAATAGTCCATGCATAATTCATGACGACTTGCATGGTTTCTTGCATTCTTGTGCGTGTCCTGTCGGAAGTAAAACCTTTTAGTCACGACGTTTGAGCTCACGAATTACGTAATGAGGGTAGGGTACGTTCCCCAATGCCTTGTAATAAGGCAGCTCATGCTCCAAATTTCATACATGTCATTAAGTAGGTCTGCTGCGTTAACCGATGAGAAGCTTAAAATAATCAATATTTCTAAAAAAGAAACTCACTCAATACAAAATAATTTTGTGCACTTGTCATAACTATTTCAAAACAATAACATTATCTGTTTTCATATGTGAACTTTAGATATCAAAGTAGTATTCTTATTTGTAAACAGTAGTTTAGAGGATACGTCAAACTGGCGGCAGGTTTACCCTTTTGGGAATCCATACTGAATAGGCTATATATGAATAGGCTATGAATAGGCTATGTATATTGTGCACATGTACAGTATGTCCCCCCCCCCAAAAAAAAAAAATTACAATCAGATTTTCGCATTGATAATACCCAATATGATAAAATTGTGTAAATGCTACTTCAGAGTCTTAAAATACAACATTTTAGCTCTATAGAGCTAAAATGTTGTATTTTAAGACTCTGTTCGTTTTCTGCAAAATATATTTTGCAGAAAACCCCATTCGATTTGGTTAGGCGGTCACAGGAAAATGTGGATTGTTGTAAAGCATGTCATGAGTCTGATTCTTCCAAGTTTAGCACTTCGATGATCTTGTGTGTGAATACAATTAGTAGACAGAACTTGGAGGGAAGAGATTCCCGACATCCTCTGCAAACTTCCTCATTTCTATTTGACCACTGAAGCAAATCGAATGGGGTTTTCTGTAAGATGTGGGCAATGAGTTATAGTTTCATACCCTGAATTTGTATGTAGATTGATTCAATATTTTTTAAAGATATCATTGCGGAGGGTCCCGTTATAACTTTTTTTTTTTGGGGGGGGGGGATATACGGCATAACTAGAAAAGCACTCTGAGAGCGCAGACCTCCGCCAAGCAGCTACTTTCCACCGATGATCTTGCTCTTCCCAAAGAGATTTTTCTCCTCTCCACCACTGGGGAAAAGCTCTTTGGGCTCTTTCATAGAGATCGGTGATTTCCACACCCAAAGGTATACATGCTGAAAACTGGGCCGATTTCCCAATATAGAAGCCTTTGTTACGTCATAAACCCTCAGCTGCGCGGCGCGCCTCGCCCTAGCAGAAAGTGGAGCACGCACTTTAGTGCGCGCATGAAAACCTCAAAAATGCGCAGCTTGAAATCCTTCATTGACCCTACCTACCAAAATATCAAAAATCCTTCATAAATTCCAAAAAAAATTCTCGGATCACTACCAACATTTAACCAGCTGTTACTTGTGTCATTCTCAACCTTTCCTGCAAGTTTCATCTAAATCCGTTAACTACTTTTTGAGTTATTTTGCACACGGGACAAACAATCCACCAAGTGGAAATGGTCCAGAGAAGAGCTGCGCGATTCACTTTAAATCGCTACCATAACACCTCGAGTGTCACCAAAATGCTACAAGAACTTAATTAATTGGACCACTCTGGAACAGCGCAGAGAAAATGACAGGCTAATTATGATGTACAAAATACACAATAATCTCACTCCTCTTTCAGCACAGGACTATATTATCAAACAGGCTACTCAGTTAACGAGAGCCTCGCAACCACACTCCTATCAGGTACCATATTCGAGAACTGAATCGCATCGCCATTCGTTCCTCCCAAGAACTGTAAGGAACTGGAATTCCCTGTCGTCAGAAATTGTTTCAGCGCCATCTGTGGGATCATTTCGAAACCGTCTAACGGTTGATCACAGTGGCTAGTTTTTTCGTCAAATTTTCTATGTGCTTGTAAATATCTGTAAATAAATTGTATTATAATGTAAATAGCACCAGTCTGCAAGAGTCTTCAGTCAATTGAAGGAGGCAGACTTAATCAGAAGAAGAAGAAGAAGAACAAACTTACTAACAAACAAACAAACCAACGGTATTAAAAAACGAAAACATAACCCCCCCCCCCCCTTGGCGGAGGTAAATACTATAATCTACATGTAATATTCTTCAAGCGCGGATTGTCACATCGGATGAATGTTGTGTTGGGAGTGTAGCTCAGTTGTCTCAGGTGTTGGCTCCGTATGATATTCGAAATAGGTTTACATGAGAAGATTATTAGTGATCCCTTTTGATACGAAGACGCAAATCGGCACAATGTATTCTTCTGTGTTACGAAGGATTAGAATCTTAAGTCTTTCGTTTAGCATGTTGCACGATATGCATCTAATTATGCCTAAACTGATCTCGAAGGAAAAACACATAGATAAATACATTCCCCCAGTTGCTTCTAGTTATTGTTTAAAATATGGAAAACAATCGCCAACATGTAAAATTCGATAAGAGTCGATGAGAAGGAGAAAGTTATGGAAGAAACGAAGAATTAACATGCTTATCCAACCCGACAGAACTACTGTATTCATTAACCACCCACGAAAACTGTATTTACCTACATGTATGGTTGGACCTACTACTAATCGACCGCCTAATGTTTATTTGCTTGATAAGAATATTTAACACTGAAATTCACGTAAAAAACTTGACCTACGTGATTGAGAAAATCCAGCTCTATCAAATGCCGTTGTTCCCTTTTCGATTCGAAGTTTCAGTGCAAAAATATCGCCGACGAACTTGCGTGGCCTCGTTTCAGCTCCCCGCGGTAAATCGCGTTTTTAGGATCGACCGCTGTTTTTGCATTGACAATGCACGCAAACCGAGTTGTATTGAACACCGTGTTGTATGGTTGAGGGGTCTAGATATCGCGCACGAAAATTTGTGATGCTCTTATAATAAAAATTATTCCACAATCGTACCTGAATTTCTCAATAAATATCACGAAAATGCAGAAAAATCACCTCCCAGAATCTCTTGATGATACGATGACGGAGTAGTGCGCCGTCGCCGTTTGTATGTCGGACTTAATTTCATGCGTTCAGTTTCTCGGGGTATGTAAAGGTCGCGCAGCTGCCCTATGTAGTTTCATGTGTGAAAGTGTCTGCCCCTCTCTGCGGCTGAACGTGCTTCGGCTTTCGTAGAATATTATAAACGATCGATCGAACAAAATACGAATTCTATCGGCTACGATCATACGAACGAGACAAGCGAGACGACACGTCTAGGCTACAACATCCTTAAAAAAGATTTTAAGCTAAGGTAGGTAAATTATATAAGGTAAAAAATTGGAAATTTAGTGAAAAATTTGTTCCAAAAAATTGGAAATTTAGTGAAAAATTTGTTTGAAATCTAAATGTCTTACCTGCTTCCTTCTCATTTTTAGCGGTTGTCAGGTATGTTTATTCCATGGGCGTATCGGCAAATTTTGCGCTTAGTCTTCCGCGTATTAATGCTTGCTATTTATACGCAGTTACGCTATGCGCGATCATTAAGTCCCTGCGCGAGACCTAGTACCCTTACTATACGAGGCTTTTTAGAAGCCTTTTAGAAACTTCCATAGACATTACATTGTGCTGTCATTACGATTCGGTGAAAATATTCATTCAAAATTTTGTCCTTGATTAAAACCATTAATGAACAGTGAATTATCGCGTTTTCCCACACCATCCTAATCTACATTCAAAGCCAATCCATTTTTATGTGTTTTGGGCGCAGAGAAGTGCGTACAAAGTGTTCAGTGCGCGAATTATACGCGGTCGGTTTCAATAAGGGTGGTCGATATGTAGTAGGGCTACCATATATAGAATTCAATCAAGTATAACAATCATACAATCTGTAATTACCTCCCCGATGGCATCGCTGTTAGCCCCTCTTACGGCACATTTTGGTAAATCGGCACATTTTGGTAAATTACCAAAATGTGCAAGTTACCAAATGTGCCGTCACTATGTGACGGCACATTTTGGTAAGTGCACATTTTGGTAATTTGCCCAAATGTGCCGATAGTGCACCTATACCTGACGGGATCAACTGTTACCAAAATGTGCAGTTACAAGTGGATTTGCGTGCACATTTTGGACAATCTGCACATTTTGGTAACAGAACTAAAAACCCATGGATGGGCTTGAGATTTATAATACGGTTCAGGTTATGGTCCTGCTGCAGCAGTAAAGACAGGCAAGACGCTTATTTAGCTCACCCAAGCTGAAGGCTCGAGTTAGCTATTGCAAATGCTTTTCGTGCGGGTATGCTGTGTGACCTGCGTGCCAGGTGCGTGGGGTTGACAACTCAGTGAAGACATTCCTCTAAAGGAATGGCAGAAGTACCACAGAATGTCATTAATTTGGCCGCATACGGGGACTGGGAAATATATGCGTTTGAGTTGCCTGCGAGGTGCTGCCGATAAGGGCCTCCTACTGGCGTTCTGCGTGTACCTCTGTGGGCAATTCCCACGACTCACCCGGAAAAAGTTTTGGTTATGCTGTAAACTTAGCTGCGGGTAAATCGGACTAGCGTGCGCACCTCCGGGCAAATACAGGCGATATATATCGTCTGCGCCAGGTACTGTCAGGTGCGGACCAACTGCGGAGACCTCCGGGTATAGCAAATTTGCTTCCCAGCAAGTCAAACTTCCCCAGATGCGACAAGGCCTTGAGCATGTTCAAAATATGTTCCGTGTGAGTTGTGGGGGTACACGCAGAAAACCAGTAGGAGACCCTTACCGGCAGCTCCTTGCAGACAACTCCAACGCAGGTACTTCGCAATACCCGTAAGTCGCTCGTGACAGAAAACGGATCGGTTTCAAAGTTCTCACGCAGGTCAAACGGAATACACGTAAGTAGAAGGTAAGTAGATCGCGTCTGGCAAATAAGACACAAGTGCGAAACTCGTAAACAATCTTGTCCGCCCGCAGAATATTTATGCCTCCGCCACGAAGTGGTGCCGGAGGCATTATGTTTTCGGGTTGTCCGTCCGTCCGTCCGTCCGTCCTTCCGTCCGTCCGTCCTTCCGTCCGTCCGTCCGTCCTTCCGTCCGTCTGTAATGAATTTTGTGGACAAGGTAACTATCAAAACCTGTTGAGGTATCCTAATGAAACTTGGCATGTATGTGTATTAGGGGGTGAAGTTGTGCCTATCAACTTTTGGGTGCACACGCTCAAGGTCAAAGGTCAAAAGGTCAAGGTCAAATACATAAAATTTCACTATTTCCACCATATCTATTGAATGCCTGAAGATATTTTCTTGAAACCTAGTGTATACATGTATTACCTAATTAAGATTCTCTGGTGAAAGTTTGGTTCATGAGGTCAAAGGTCAAAGGTCAAAAGGTCAGGGTCAAATACATAAAATTTCACTATTTCCACCATATCTATGGAATGCCTGAAGATATTTTCTTGAAACTTAGTGTATACATGTATTACCCAATGAAGATTCTCTGGTGAAGGTTTGGGTCATGAGGTCAAAGGTCAAAGGTCAAAAGTTCAGGGTCAAATACATAAAATATCAATATTTCCACCATATCTATTGAATGCCTGAAGATATTTTCTTGAAACTTAGTGTATACATGTATTACCCAATGAAGATTCTCTGGTGAAAGTTTAGGTCATGAGGTCAAAGGTCAAAGGTCAAAAGGTCAAGTAAAAATATTTAAACTTCTTTTTTTTCTCCGTACCTTGGAAAATTGTTCAAGGTATCTTCATGGAACATAGTATATACATGTACTGACTGGAATTGATTGTAACTAGAGAATGTAGGGTTCATGGGGTCAAAGGTCAGGGGTCAAAGGTCAAGTGCAACACTTCAAAATTTTACTATTTCCCTCATATTTATGCAATGCCAGCAGGGTTATATTTTTTTTTTTTGCACTTGGTGTATGCATGTGTAACCTAATAGAAATTCTCTGGAAAGTTTTTTTTTTCTTCTTTTTTTTTGCCTCAAAGGTCAAAAGGTCAAAGATCAAGTGAAAGTGCTGAACTAACTTTTTCCTCCATATCTCGGAAGTGGCTCAAGTTATCTTGAAACTTAGTACATATTATGCATGTTCTACCTGAAAGTGATTATCTTATGAATTTTAGGGTCAAGGGCCAGATGAAAATGGTAACAATTTACTATTCAATTCAGAAATTCACACCAATTCTCCACACCTGTACCTTGAAAATTACTCAATGCCTAAATGTATGAATGGGTCAAAGTCAAGTTAAAGTCCTTAAATCCCTAGATACATGCTCTCCTATTCATCCAATTAAACCTAGGTCAAGGAAGGTGAACATTCAACACATTTGTGAAAAATTTGTTATTTCAATATTTTGCCAATCTTGTGAAAATGTAGTCACACATTGTCCACATGTACTATCTAGACCTATTGGGGAGATCATGTATTATGGCGGAGGCATACCAGTCGCCAAAGCGACATTTCTAGTTTTGTTTTTGTTTTTTTTTTTTGCGTGCTGAAAAAAAAAAAAAATCCGTAATCGCAACAAGCCCGCGTAGTTTGCCTGGAAAGGTGTGACACGGCCTTACAGGCCGTGTCACATCTTTCCGGACAAGTCTTGCGTGCGACTTGCGAAGAACAATTTTTACTACCCAGAGGTCCCCGCAGATGACGTGCACGTAACAGTACCTAGCACGTATCTCACCCGTAGTCGCCCGGAGGTGCGCACGCAAATCCTTTTTACATGGACCATGTTAAGGCCTTGTCGCACCTTTCCGGGCAAGCTACGCGGGCTTGTTGCGTGTAAGGATTTTCCAGCATACCGGACAATTTCTTAGGGCGGACAAGGATTTGCGCGAGTTGTGCATATGTGTCTTACTTGCTGGATGCGTGCTACTTATGTTTTTCTTGCGGGTATTCTGTGTGACCTGCGTGCCAGGCGCGTGGGGGCTGACAACTCAGAAATTCATCTGAAGGAATGGCAGAAGTCCAACAGAAATGACAGAATGTCATTATCTTGGCCGCGCTGACCGCATACGGGGACTGCGAATTACCTGCGTGGGAGTTGCCTGCGAGGTGCTTCTCAAAATTTGGCTGCGGGTAAATCGGACTTGCGTGCGCAGCTCCGGGCAACTACGGGCGAGATGATTTTCCTGCGTGCTGGGAAAACCTTACTGGCAACAAACCTGCGTAGCTTGCCCTGAAAGGTGTGACACGGCCTTTATAGTCCATGGGCCAGGCCAGATATTGGTACCACCTGAGGTGGCAAAACCTTTTTGGTGTCATTTTGTTTGTCGGGCAGAGATATGCTTATCAAGCTATGACAGCATTTCCAAATGAGTATAGCTTAGTCATAATAAATGAATTTTTAACCAATTTGGTCACGTTGTTATATCCCTATACTTCTGAATCGAGACTAACCACTATACAAAGAAGAGCACTGTCTTCTGTATGTTCACAGGTGTTCTGTTGTAAACGTGGTGCGCTTAGTCTTTATTCAAGGCAGCGAAGGGAATATCCAAAGGTTATGATGTCCACAACGCATAGTTTTTATTCAAGTCGGCGAAGGGAATATCCAAAGCTTATAATACAGTGTATATCCCTTGATCTAAAAACAACAACAACAACAACAAAAGCAATTCCTCGTGAATTTTGCCGTATTTTTCAATTATTTATCATTTTCCGGTGAAAACGCTACGATGAAAACGCCAATACCACGCCAATGTCGCTTTATTTCCATCCAACAATGAAAGATAATGCAAAAACAATGTACCTGTACACTACAATACATTATAATGAATAATATTGTAAATGAACAGAGTGATTTTTGTTTAAAACTGATGTATTTGTTGAGAGGCTAGCATAAAAACAGTATAGATTATCCCTTTTATAAGGAACTTTAGATATGATAACGGTACATTGTTCTAGATAAAGACTAAGCGCACCGCGTGACAGCTGTGGACATCATAACCCTTTATTTTTATTCCCTTTGCTGCCTTGAATAAAGACTAAGCGCACCGCGTTTACAACAGAACACCTGTGGACATACAGAAGACAGTGCTCTTCATTTTATAGCGGTTAGTTTCGATTCAGAAGTATTGGGATATAAAAAACGAGACCAAATTGGTTAAAAATTCATTTATTATGACTAAGCTACTCATTTGAAAATGCTATCATAGCTTGATAAGCATATCTATGTCCGACAAACAAAATGACACCAAAATGGTTTTGCCACTTCAGGTGGTACCAATAACCCATTTTTCGGGTCTTGGCCCATGGACTATTAGGCTGCCGAACTCATTCGGTGGGGAAAAACCAACTGCACTTACAATTTGTTTTTGTGATGATTGTGGAGGAGCGGAAAGTTACCAAAAATGTGCCGTCAATGTCCTGCACATTTTGGTAAATTTACCAAAATGTGCAGTTACCAAAATGTGCCGTAACAGCCCCCACCACATTTCCAAAAGCAGATTAAAATCTTTATCTTTAAAAATGATTGTGAATTCATATTGCGCAGTTTCTATGAAGCATTTATACTCAACTGCGCATTATATGATATAATCAAAAGAAAAGAAAAGAAAACAAAACAAATAGATTAATAAGAAAGTGACATAATCTAATTCTTAACTGAAAAACGTATAACACAATAAAGTTATGGCTTAAAAAATAATAATTGCACAATCATAATTCATAAAGGATATATATCTGATATCTGGGAACCATTAATGGAGATGTATTGAACTTTGTCTGTGGGAAACTTTCCTGAAATAGATGTGTTTTTAGAAGAGTTTTGAAACTTTCCATTGATGATGTACGTTGCTATACAACGAAACCTTTTTACCTGCTACATCTTACACTAGCTGTCCCTTCATCCTTTGGGGTTTGGCGTTGAGGAAGATTGACGTGAGCCACAGTATTCAACTTCTCATGTCTTTATTCTTTTTCATCCATCCTGAATTAAAAATGTACTTATTAAGTAGAACTAATAAGGTACTTTTCTCACCTGAGTTTTTCTTTGCCCTCTTTTTATTCGTGATAGTATAAGAAAAAAAAATGAATATGTATCTTTATCCATAGGGATATTTATGTTTCAATATTTCAAGAATGTTGTTATCTATTATTTGATTTAAAGGACGCACTTAACTGAAGGAACGAACTAGTATTTATAACCACTTGAATGTTGGTCCCGTCATATTTTAACGCTTTTAATCGTAATGGACCCGTAAAGCTTTTTAAGCTAAAGGTTTTCGCCACTTGGGGTCTCCATGGGGCACTATATGGCCCGGGGAGGGGGGGGGGGGGTGGTGATGAAACACCCCCAGTGCCCAATTTTACCAAATTTGACAGGTGTTTTTGCTAGAGCGTAGAAATATTTTTGTACAAAAAGTGATGGGTACAATATTTCCTATGAGGGGGGGGGGGGGGCGGTGGGGTGGGGCACAAGGCTCCGCTCGCGCGCGGGCGTGTGTGTGACTATGGGGAGGGGGTAGACGTAAAGCCCCCAGATGAAGGAATCTTGACAAATCTTCTTTAAAACCAGGAGTAAGTCCTATAGGAGTAATTAGGGCTACTGCAGTTTAGAATCTGTGCATGGCAGTTAAATGACAGGAGTGGGCCGGAGGAGGGGGGGGGGGGGGGGGGACAAAATTACGCAGAGCCTTATTTTCACATTTCTCCTTCTTGAAAACGCATGGTTAATTTGTCAACAAACTTAATGGCAGGCATTATCACTACTCCAGAACCCGCTAACTAGATATTCACAAACAAACAATCAGAGAGAGAGAGAGAGAGACAGAGAGAGACAGAGACAGAGGAGAGAGAGAGAGAAAGAGATGAAGAGAAATCTTCGATCAAATTTTTGACACTAGAGAGTTAAAGATTCGAAATATTATTCAGACTGTTATTGACCAGGTATTTTACCGTAGTGATATAGGTCTACTATACAAGTGGACACCATTTCCCCATGTAGGTCCTCAAAGCTAGCTCGAAAATTTCTTGTTTAATTACCCGTAAATATAACTTTCGTGTTATTCTTTTTTTGTATTCATGCTAATTGCATCCACCCTTGTGTATCAAATTGTATTTTGATGACTTCATTATCTTTTTTTTCCCCCAGTGATAGATATTGCATTCGTGAAACATGGGAAATCAAATCGAATCAGTTCAATTCAATTCAATTCAATTCAATTCAATTCAATTCAATTCAATTCAATTCAATTCAATTCAATTCGATTCAAATTTTAAAATCAATGCAGTATACTGGTATACCTGCACAAATTAGTGTACTCAGATAGGAGAAATCGTCAGGGATATAATAAAAGTTTGTGCATGAGGCGGAGTCTTGCGATATCTGTATGAAGAATACGACACTTGTACTATTTCACACAGATGTTGGAGCTCTAAAAAACTTTGATTTAGAATGTTGGAGTCTTAACTTTTTTCCTCTAAAAAGTTTTTCCTATCTATAACTACGTTTTTTGGCTACTGTAAGTTGTTTATGCATGATGATATAGGCCTATACATTATGCGTACTTATGTTACAAAGGACATGGTGGAACTACATTTTGCTTGCCTGCCAATTGGACTGGGTATAAATACTTTCTTAATTTCCATTGTTATTCGGTTCTATGTTGTGATATGCGTATTATTGTTTTCATACAATCCATTGTAGTTTCACAGCGATGCGTGTTTATCAAGATTGAAAAGTCGTCCACAAAACAGAAACGTCAAACCTGGCTGTGCATTAAGGGGAAATCATAAGGAAAAAAAATAAACAAACGTATGGTACCACCAAACACTCATAAACCATAAGGGGAAAAAAAGAAGGAGAAGAAACCATTATTATTTGCTGAAACAAGAATCAGAAATCCAATAGAGATAACCGACAGATTATGACCCATATTTTCATGATTCTATTGCACAAATATTTACCTTTCTCACTTTCTTGTCACAATTATGATTATGATCATGAAAGTTTCGCTTTTTCAGGGAATATTACATGCGAAAAAGAGGACAAATATTGTACTACAATCAGCGATCAAAGAACAAGGTCAAAGATTGTCTTCTTTTAATGTTCATGTGATGACATGGATACATGGATCGTTAACCGACTGCATGATTTTGTTGTTGTTGTTGTTGTTGTTGCAATTACAACCAATTCAAAGTAGGCCTACTAGTAACTAAATTGACGGTTAGGGCCTACCTTACCACATCTCGAGTGTGCGGTACCCAGAGTTTGCACGTTGCCTCACGCAGCGGATGGTATAGGACTATAATAGGCCAGCGGATTGAGGTTGAATTTGGGGGTCAACTGGCAACTATCGTATGACAAACAAATTTTGTAATTTTTTGAAAGTATATGTCTTAACAGACTTACCAGTAAAATTTACCCAGAATTCCTGCGTCGGAACATGCCCAAATGACGTCATCAATATGGCCACCCCCAAACCAGAAAAATGAATGGGAATTTTAGGATATTTCAAGTGTTCATTATACAACTGACATTAATCTTTAGATAAGTTGCCAGTGTATGTATTTCTTATTTCCTGCCTTTCTTCAAGCAAAATTGGGCTCATTTGTGACCTCTTTTTCAAAAAATCTGAGCCCAAATTAGGTCATTTCTATGGCAACTTTATGCTGAAAACATTTTTTTTTCTCAAACAAAAAATGCAACACCCTCTCAACGATAAACACCATTTTAAATTTATATAAGTATGTAAATTTAATTGACTGGAGTTGAGACCTAACCTGTGAGAGACCATAGCTACCATGGTTACACTCAAACTTGCCTGCAGCCATTATAGCACAGCTGGCCAGATATCACAATTTTCATTATTAGTGGTGTATTATGTATATTCCATCTCAGTAGCTGGATTTTTTGTTGTTTTTCGTTTTGCATTTGGCACAATCATAAGACAAGCTGACATTTCGTTCAAGCCAATTAGGCATAGAACATAGATTAAGTCAATTTCTCATAAGATGAGACCCTCCTCCACCTCAGCCCCCACTCCCAATAAAAATGGTTAGTTCATGGCTATTCCTTTCTTGCAGTCCTGTAGGGTGTTTCACCAAACTTCTCATTGGTTTCAGTTTCACTTTACTGGTTTCAGTCTCGCTATCTCACTTTTCTGATTGGTATGTTTCAGTCACGAGGACTTGCTAAGTGAAACTGAATACACTAATTGACACTGATCTCACCGAAATCAATGTTGGTGAAACGGGTCTTGCATGGACTTCTGTACGATACCAAAGTTAGCTCATTATACCCGATGGACTACTACAACAAATACTGTACTTCTGAAAGAAATGAAGCACTGTTAACAGAAACTGGATACACATTTTGTCATAGATCACATTAGTCCAGCCAAATAGGGTTTCACCCACTATTAATTGCAAATCCAGTAGGGCAAAGTGGCTAAATTTCCATAATATGCAAATTAGCTCCCATTATGATAAAAATACAGTGTTTCCATGAAAACTATACTTCTAGGTTTTAGATTGGAACACCGAAAGTGTTGAAACCTATGTTTACAATGTCAGTTAGTGCGATGCAAACATTCACCATGTACATAGTCTGGGCCTCATTTGCATAATATGCAAATCAGCTCCCATAGGCCTAATGATAAAAATACAGTGTTTCCATGAAAACAATGCTTCTAGTATTGAGACTGGAACACGGAAAGTGTTGAAATCTATGTTTACGATGTCAGTTAGTGCGATGCAAACATTTCCATGTACATAATCTGGGCCTCATTTGCATAATATGCAAATTAGCTCCCATAGGCCTAATGATAAAAATACAGTGTTTCCATGAAAACAATGCTTCTAGTATTGAGACTGGAACACGGAAAGTGTTGAAACCTATGTTTGCAATGTCAGTTAGTGCGATGCAAACATTTCCACGTATAATGTATAATCTGGGTCTCTTGCATAATATGCAAAGGGTTCCGAGCCAACGGCATATTCTAATGCATCAAAGTGCCCGATATGAGCATATCAAGAGTGTTCAAATATGATATTTCAGTTTCTCTTCACCAAAAACAAACTTTACAGCCTTAGTAAACTAGCATGAATAATATCATAAAATTAGAGTTTGTTATCAGACAGATAATGATAGCTTATCCATTAATTACGTAGAATCAAAGTACGAAATTAAACAACTAGTGTCAACATCTATAATTTGTCTAATTTTGTAATGAATGAACTCTATTTGGAGGGTGGTTTGCTCGAATCTTGATGATTCATCTCTTGCATCCTTGAGGGTTTTGAGATATTGATGATGGCACAGTCAAAGGAAACCCTGTAGGTAGTGCCCAAAGTCACCCCAGTCGATCATATTATCCCCACGACCATTTACACAACATGCATCAACCAACGCGATTTCCGTTGTTTTAAGCGTACGAGATTTTATTTTTAAGTCGTTTGGCCGTCTAGCAAAGACTCTTTTATTTCCATGAAATAGAATTGGCATTGACAGAACATTTTCCTACAATGTGCATAATTATCTTTACAAAGTGCACAGTCAAAGCGACTCGTATAGGGAGGTACCCGAATTCATCCCTATACCCTCACGGCCAGGTACAAAACATAATTATACACACGTGAATACAGCTGTTTGAAGCGAAAAAACTCTGTGCATAACGTCCTTTTCGTTCCATTTCCATTAAAATTCAGTGGAAGTCATAGTAGAATTTTTGTTCCTCAATATCTATAGGGTAAAAATGGTTCACATACGCAGACAACCACGTAGAGGGTGCCCAAAATTACCCCACCAAAGGCAGTCTAAGACATGCAATAATCATGTACCAACGCAAATACATAATTATGTTCCATGGGTACATGCCTTTAAACAGTCCTTCTGGTCCTCTAGCAAAGAAACTTTTATTTAATGAAATTCAATGGAGTCAACAGACGATATATTGCTCTGCAATTTTGACTTACACTGACATAGTTAAAGTGGTTATCATTCGAAGGGAGCGTACTATCATATGGGAAGTACCCACATTAATTGCCTCTATACATGACCCTTTGTAACGCAAATATCAACGCAATTACAGTAGTTCCAAAAGTGCATGTCTCAAAAAAAGTCGTTCCTTGAGTTTTATGACTATCAATTGAGTTTTATGTTTATGTATAATTATCGTATGGTGCTATAATCATTGTAAATTTATTTCATTCGACATAGTTTTACGCACCTCATTTTCTGTCATTGTCTGTTACAAAGAAAGTGATGTCTATCTGTTCTTGTTGAAAATGAAATAAAAATTAAATTGAATTGTATTGAATTGGATTCCTGCCATGTCAAGACACTTTTTTTTCTTTAAAAATTGCCTGAGTAGAGATAAAATAATAACATTGATCTACAATATCTATGCAGTCAAAAGGGTTCACTTGCAGAGACCACATTGGGAGAGGTGCTCAAAGTAACTCCATGCATCCTATAAAGCGATGAAAAACATGCAGTATACAACCGAGAAAAATGTTCCATGGTTACATACCTCTGAAAAGCTCTTCCGCCTGTGTAGCACATACGCTTTTATTTTCGTAAAATGCAATCAAGGTGATATAGGAGACGTTGCTTTACAATATCTATTTTGTTAAGCCCTTGGGAAGTGACCAGATTACCCCTGTCCTGACCGTCGTGGTCTCGAAACAGATTAACAAAACATGCATTATGTGTTATATGCCAAAGCAAACTCACTTGTACATGCATGTAAAGTCGTTTTGCCGAGTGGTAAATAAAGACACTTTACTTTTCATGATTTTTAAATGGTAGAGACACTGCTTTACAATCATCATATTAGCCAAAGGGGTGCATATTCAACGGCAACCGAGTGGGATGTGTTCAAAATCATCTAACCCCAGGGCAATATAAGAAACATGCACTAGCATATAGCACAAATATGTTTCAATTTTCCATGCCTTCACATTGTCCCGATCGTTACGGTTGTACAGCAATTGCCCTTTTGTTTGTAAGAAATGCAATATAATTACAAAAAGAAAAATGCTCTACATTAACTACATTGTCAAAAGGGTGAACATTCAAAAGCAATCCCTTGGGAAATGTCCAAAATTACACCGCCGCTCAAGACCCGTAATTACATCACACGGATACTATGAACGCAAATACCGACGTTCTTTCGTGCATTGTTTTAGAAGTAGTTGCAGCAATACATCTACACACTTTCATATCAATGAATGTCGTGGAAATGATAGGAGAAGCATTGCTTCAAAATATCTATTTAGTGGGAGGATGCACATTAAATGCCAATCCTGTGGGATGTGCCCCCAAAGTACACTGCACCCTCATGGCAATATAGAAAACATTGAATATTATTAACGCAAATGCACTATATGTTCCAAACGTACATGTTTTCAAACTTCGATCGTGCCGTAAATCAAGGGCACTTTTGTTTTCAAAAATACGTTGTAGTTAATAGAGGAGACATTGCTGTACAATATCCATATCGTCAAGAGGGTGAACATTAAAAGACAACCCCATGGGAATTGTCCAAAGGTACACCCGGACGCTCAAGGGCCCTTAAGACAAAATATAGATCAACTGTAGATACAGGGAGGTGAGACACCTCCCTGGTAGATATTAGCAACGCAAACACCGTTGTTCTAGCGTCGATGGTTCTAAAAGCAGTTCCGACAATATAGCAAATACACTTTTTAACGATGAAAAGTCATGGAAATGATATTCAATATTCAATAGTTTATTTATTTCCATCATCACAAAGAAAAGAAAAGAAAAAGTTGACATAATCCAAAGTGATACAATTTTTTTTTCATTTCTCTTACACTCGTCCGATAAAGGATTTTTTTCAATACGATATAAAGTATATTATACACGAATGATGTCGTAAAAAAGGAACAATGCACTTTGTCATGGCAACAAAAATAGTAAATATTCACAATGATGGAAAACAGTGTTCCACTAAAAAAGCCACGCTTGTAAAACGTGGAACACTGGAACAAAACAACAACAGCACCAATTTGTTATACCAATAAGACATATTCATTTAAATTCTTCTATATACTATTGTACATTTTACTAATTGATATAATGATGTTGATACGATGAACAATACTTACTAGGATTTTAGGATGCAATCGTATAAACAATATAACATATCACATTTGTGGCACAGACACTATGGGGCCAGGTGTGCCAGGAAAATTGAACGGAAAGGAAGATATGCAATCGGCCACAAAAAACATAACGACGACAACAACAATAACACAATACACAGAAATAACAAAATTTGAGGAAATGCACTCAGACAAATTTTTGTTTATTTACTCCGTCAGTGTAAGGTTGCTATAGAAACGCTATTGGTTTGCGTACAACTCACCAGCTTAACTGAAAATGAGCATAATTGATGGCTGATGACCTGAGGTACATGAGAAATAGCATTACAGTATAGCAATCACTTCCTTTCCAAAATATTCCATTTTTATTATTAGAGATGTCAAAGTGACAATTACTCTAGCAAAATTGCAGTTCTTAAGAAGCCATTTTGATGACGTCATTTGAGCATGTTCCGATTAGATTTTTTTTTGAGTAAATTTCATGTGGGATATTGTCAGGATGTATACTTTTTAAAAAAGTTAAAATTTGCTTGTTATACGATAGTTGCCATGTAAGTTGAGCCTTTTTTAAGCCACTTTTTGGCCATCGTCTGCAGGCCTATAATGCATCGCGACGTCATAAACTGTCTCCAGTATATAATGCCAACTTCAGAAGTTATGATTATACAACCAAGCATATACTACAAGACATATCTTCTCTCCTGACAATGAAACCAGACAACTGTATGTGAATATATAAAATATGGGTATGTTTCAAACAACACAAGTAAACAAATCGCATTCTAAAGGTGACGGGGCTTTCACAACAATCCAAGTATCATTACAATGAAGAAGGTAGGTTTTTAGAAACAAGGTTCAATTATCGGGAAAAAAAAAACACCTATAAAGAGCGGACATTGAACTCACTCTTCTGTTACTGTGGAGCATTACATATTTATAACTTCGACTCTGCGAAGATGTCATAAAGGGCAATTAATTTTCTTTCCAGTGCTTTTTTTTTTCATGACATATACATAACTTTACGCCTTCGACGCAAAATAACATAAATGGAACTTAGTGTTATCATCTACACCTCAAACGGAGCAGTGTTGCTTAAGAAATAATTATACAGTTAATTTAAAATCGAATTTTGTATACTAAAGTATGAGATGACAGCCTGCCTATCATAATCCACAGCATGGAATAAATGAAAATTTCACACGACAGAGAATAACCCGTCGAAATTGAAAATATTCATGGCTAACAGTTAATGTGACGCAGATCATTACCCGAGTATTAATATCCTATCTTTTTTTGTTGTTGTTGTTATCGAGACGTAGAAAATAAATCAAGAAGTAGTAGTGCATCAACACTCCACGCTTCAGAGAAGGCCGCTACTTTGAGTTTGTTGACTAAGCTCACATCGCATCCGACTATAAAGGGATGATGAGCTTGAAATATGATAGACTTAAGTTATTAAAAAAATGAGAAGGCAAGTTTACCCACCAGGCATGGAGCTGGAAAGAAATGGAAAGCGTTTTCAAGGGCTATCACGTTAAAACATAATAATGTGCGTGTGATGCGATTTTGTATAATTTTGAAAAAGTTATCAGGTACGATTATGAACATCCCCTCTATATTAGGTGTTCCTTGCATGCGGCTTCTCGGCTTTGATGGTGGAAAAAATGACGACTTTGTCGGCATTGCACTCTCCTAATTCCTAACAAGCTCTAATTTCTGTAACATCAGCCTGGGATTTAACGATTTAGAGGAAGTACATCAGAATGTGATCAACATTGAGAAGGGGGAAAAATCTGGAAAGTTAAGAACTCAGGTATGATATCAAATGTCAAAATATATAGAGAACAGACGAGTAAAAGATGATTCCATGGGGCGGGGTGGGGGTGACGGGATGGGATGGTGACATACATTGTGATTAGAGAGCTGAGAACTACTATTATAGCTCTCTACAAGCCTCTTTACACAGGCTTATGGACGGAAAGTATGACAGTGTGATAAATGTCTATTTGCAGAAGTAAAAGTTGGCTTCATGGATTGCTTTCATTATACATGTTTTTCATCGAAAGAGAAGAGAAGCTTTTTTTGTTTTGTCTATACATTGCATGCACTATCGAGGTCAATGACAGCTGACCTTAGTTGTCATCCGTAAAATGTCTGCAAGCAATACATGTGGTTGTCATGTCTGGATTAGTTTTGCTTATGTTACATCTCAATAACATTGTAAAAGGGAATAGAGTTAGAACGGGTTAGAGAAGGTTAGAAAAAGTTAGACTAAGATATTTCTGTACTTCAAAGCAAAAACTGAATCAGATTCAGACGGATGTTGTTGCAATACGTAGTTTATGTACAAGCACGCGATCGTAATTATTTCAAATAATCTGAGACAAAATGGGCTCTGAAAATGATAGATGTTGCTGACAAACATTTCCCTGTCGCCGAAATGAACGGATTTTAGCCAGTCGTATCTTGGATCATTAATAGAGGGAGTCTGCTGATGAAATATGAATGAAATTCATAGGAAAAGTGATGATGATTCAGGCTACCTCCTACCTGCTTCCGTTCCCACTTTAATTACCTTATATCCTGAAAACGGTAGGCAAAAAATAAACAAAACGAAATATGGAATGGAAGGTGAGGATTATTTTAAGCATCAGTCTAGAAAGGATATATCAACGTATAGACAAATAACATCTTGAGCGACTGCGACTGTTACAAAACGATTATTATCCTTTATAACGGTGTAGTCAAGGAGGGCTAATGATTTTCACCAAAAAAGGATAAATTATATAAATCCAGAGAAATGGTCTAGTAACATATTGATCTGCACAAATCCCAAGCTTTCTTCTTAATGTATCACTTTCAAGATGTTATCTACATCAGAGTGACTTAACTGCCTCCCACGAAATTCAAGTTTATTAGGCACATTTTACATCCTATTATTCATCATATTTATCACATAATCCTGCATCATAATCTTGAAATCCCCATGACGATTTACTGTCAGAAATTTCCATGAATTGAGTGCAGCCTAAATCTTTTTGGAGAAATACATAAGGCCTCTGATATTCTTTAGAGAGATATTTTAATGTATACGACTCCTCATGAACATGAAAATCAGAATGCGACTCCGGTGTATCAATCCATTTTGATCTAATAGCTGAATCTGCAAGACGAGGCTGAGACGACCTGTGTTGACCAGTAAAAAAAAAGAACAAACAAAACGAAGCAAATACATGTACATCACTCACTGTATAAACGTATTTATTAGTGTAGATGATGTGAAAGTTTTTTTCTGTTAGACATTGCTAAATCTTAAATTTGCAATATGAAATGTCTTGTGAAGCTCGACTTTCAAGCTCACAGTATTCTTGCTTATTATTCTAAATCATTTTTTAAACAATGTTAAAATGGATGCTGCCTTACTTAAAAAGATTTACTTTATCTAATCCTCTCACAAAATGTGATGTTGTGGGCAAGCCCACATAACAGAAAAAGCAATATAAACATTATTAAGACTAAATTATACAGAAGAGGGACTTTCTTCCAGAAAGAACCCCCTAAAATAAAGATGGTCTAACCCGGGAACAGGAGAGAGAGAGAGAGAGGAAGAAGAAGAAGAAGTTGTGGTTAGTGGCCATGATGTCATTCACATCGTGTCACTGACTGAAGTAACATCACATGGTCTCTCCTCCTGCTTTATTCAGGTAAGAACAAAGAATTCTTATATGCTTTTAATTGTCATGACTTGTGGTGTTGATTAAGATTTTTGGGAGATATTATGCGTGATTAAGTGTTGTATGTGCTGCACAAATACAACAATGAACTTGTGGAGAATTATCTCTGATTTGGATACTTGCTGTCACATGTAAGCAAGATGAAAGTTATAATCACTTGGGCAATGGCCTAAACGGCATCATGATACATGAAGATGGTGTGATTACATTACTAATTTACAAGTATGACTAAGATTATAGTAAATATGAATGTATAATGTGATCCCTAAATCATGCAATATATTTAGGGTGAAAGTAGAATACATGTGTAGAGTATGTGTAGAGAAAGTAGGTCCGGATATGCAACAGCAGGGGATTACTTTCAGGTTGCTAACAGGACCCCTTAGGTTATTCATAGTCATGTGTGAACACACTCTGTCCTATAGTGCCCCTGTGTGAACAGAGGCGGAGTGGTTGCTATGTAGTTTTGGAGTCCGTGTAGAACACTATGTGGAACGTAGTTGAAAGCTAGATGTGAACTGGGACTCCTCGCGTCCACCAATGAGGGCTGGAACCACTACGGAGAGTTGTGGTTGGAGGAACGGTCTAGGCAGCATAGCTGGGAGATAAGATTAGTTTTGGAGATTCAGACCCCAATATAGGGTTAGGGTCATTTTAGTCACAGGGTCGAGGCTTTGCTAAACGGGCTGAAAGGAGAAGCATGTATAGATTGGAGAAGATTGCCAGTTGTAAAGAAGTTACGGCACAGTAGAAATGGGTTGCAATACAAAATGGGCTGAATTAAAGACTAACCACTCCATCAACGAGGCAGTGTGGTTTCTTGGCCGGCTAGTTCAGAGGGACATGAAGTTCCACTGGCAGAGGGGCATATAAACATATTTACGTTCAGACGGGAGCCCTTAACCTCGAGGTTAGGAAACTTCGAGGTTAGAGCTTGTAGTTAGGGACCGTAAAGACGCACTCGTAGTTAGCAAACCTCGAGATTTGCTCCATGTTTCGACCCGCGAGAAATCTTATGGTTAGCGCTCTAACCACGAGCCGCGGGGGGGGGGGGGGGGGGGGGTCCCCACTCGTAGTTAAGCACCGTGTGGACACAAAAAAACCCCAACTAACTCGAAGTTAAGAGTGACCTCGCCGTGAACTCCAGCCCCCACAATTTCCCTCTGCTTCCGGTTCAACCTCCCAAACGTACACCACAAATACACTACTAACCGGGGGGCCAAAAGCTAAAAACAGAGGTCGAGTTGCACTCTCTCTACAAACTAAGTAGACCATGCTTATTTTCAAGTTTTTATTGTAACAAACAACATTCCACTGGTCTACCTCAAAAAATTTGTTGCGAAAGCCTCAAAATCCAAGATGGCGTCCAAGATGGCCGCCATATTTACTGAATTTGTTATTTAAATGATAGAATTCGATAGAAACATCAGATTTCAACAAATGTGATGTCATATGAAAGAGAATAAAATTTTCTACAAGTTGATACCATTTTTGTGGGTTATTGTGATAACTGGATTGAGATTTTAAGGAAAAAACACTCATTTTTTGATATTTTTCTGAAAAAAGGAAAATCATGAAAATGCTTGATTCAGCATAAATCACAGAAAAACTGAAGGATTATCTTGAAACGTTTCAAGAATTTTGTTTGACATATAATTAATATTTGGAGAAAATTAGGGGTCAGTACCATTTTCGGTTCAGGAGTTATAATGTCCCAAACTTGAAAACTCACTACGTAAAAATGGCCACTTTAGTTGTGACCAAGACCTTGTTGGTCATAAAAAAGTCTGCGCGCGCCAAGACTACTACACGCACCACTGGCACTGGCGCTTGTAGCAGTGCCAGTGGTGCATGTAGTAGTCTTGGCAAACGCAGACTTTTTCTTTGACAAACAAGTGTTTGTACCTGCAAACTAACTTTTCATACCAAGTGGTAGCTCAGGTGATACTGATCGCTATTTTTTCAAAGTAGATTGTTCTGAAGCAGATGAGATGAAGCCAAAAAAAAAAAATTCAAATAGAGGTAATAGCTTGAAACTTGGCACCAATCTTGTTATGTATAGTTTTAGACAGAATTTAGATCAACCGCTCAAAAAAAAAATCAAGATGACAGCCATCAAAGTTGACATAGTGCATTGCGCCAAATTAAATGTATTATTTCGATTTTGATACAATTTTGTCTGTTGCGCTATCTTAAACCGTCTTAAGTTTTTACGGACACATTTTTTAAACCAGTGATATTCTACTCTCCGAAAAAAACAAACAAATCGAGTGGAAGTTTTTACTTTTGATGTGAGGAGTGAATAACAGAAAACGGTGAATTTTAGAGTGAAATTGGAGTGACTTTTGAGTGAAAATGTTCATTTTCACTCATTTTAGAGTGACCTTAGGCAGGGCCCCACACTAACTTTTATTTTTGGTGGCCCAAAGGCAAATATCCGACCTTTTTTGGTGGCCTGATCAGGCCACCAAATTCTTCATTTCTGACATTTTGGTGGCCCGACGTGCGTTTTTGGTGGCCCTGGGCCACCGGACCACCGTTAGTGTCGAGCCCTGCCTTAGGGATCACTCGTCACTCTTCGAGTGATCCCCGAGGTCACTCTGAAATGAATGAAAATGAACATTTTCACTCTCGAGTGATCCTGATATCTATATTATGGGAAAGCATCTACCAATGGCATAAGTTCAGATCAATTGTGACACTATAGCCCACATGAAATCAGCCTAAAAACAATGTAAGAAAAATCTGATAACAGTAAGTACATTTTCAGCATGCTTATTTGTAAATGTGAATATACAGCACGAATAATCAATTTGGACAATTTTATTCGAACAATATACTGAAAAAGTAATTTCGCACAACACATTCAAGAGCAAAGTTGAGAAATTGCCGCCATGTCGTCTTTTGTTTTTGTTTTTGTTTTGTTTTTTGTTTTTTTTTTTGGGGGGGGGGGGGGTTCGGATCAGAAGGGCTTTCAAGGACATCTGCGGATCAGACATTATTACACATAATTATACCATCATCATTCACGTTTCTACAACAGCAGAGTCGTAAAAAAAGCATATCTTTGATACAGAAGCATTTCTTTTTTATCAAAGATTGGGCCTTACCCAAACACTGGAATGAGCTCCACCCCCCCCCCCAAAAAAAAAGCCCCTCACTATGGTTTACACTAGTACAATATCGTTCGGATGTATAGAAACATGTAATAGACAGCAATATAAGAAGATTGAACAAAATATATCAAATTACAAGTTATAAGTTGAGATTTAACTTTCACGCAACACACTAAAGGTATTGTTTACCATTGGGAGAGATATCACATTCGATTTATATGTGCAGGTTAGTTGTATCACAAAACATTCTACCATGTAAAAAAATTATAATAAAGCCTAAAACATACGAAGATAACACCATTTCTTTAAGAAAAAAAACATAACCGTGATAACTGTTAACAATTTAGTATATAAAAAGACATTCTTATCAGATGTATTTAGTATATCTAACAATATTTAGCATTAATTATACTGATTTAAGTTTGTACATTAGTTGTTCTATCCCTAACTCACAGTTTAGAACTAGTTTGAGGAATTAAGTAAAGCTGGGTTTTTGTTTTACGTGCACTAATGGTAAATAATGCCTTGAACGACAACCTCGATTAATTCTTATCGCTAAATATTACACATTGGCAAAATTTGTGCCAAATTCCAAGTTCCTATCTCTTTTTGGAAAATACTTTCTGTTCAATCTTATCTGCCTCAGAACAATCTACTATGATGAAATGCTACAGTAATAGCGACCAGCGTCACCTACCACTTGGCATGAAAAGTTAGTTTGCAGGTACTTGCAAGTCACAAGACCATAACAATATTACATGTGACCATATAAACACATTGTATGCAAAATTTATAATACATATATATACATTTTTTTCAAGTTTTAGATGTTAACTTGTCAATAGTGTATGATATTGCCTATAATTCCAGAAATATGAATGTCTCAATCTCAGTAAATCTCAATCTCAATCGCAGGTTTCAAAACAATTCTTCAATTCTTCTTTGATAAATATTAAATCATGCATTTTTACATTTCTTCCTTTTTTCAAAACAGTATAAATATATGTATCCCCCCCAAAAAGAGAAGCAAACAACATCCCCCCCCCACAGTTTATCACAATACACAGCTAAAGTGATATCAACTTTTAGGAAGTTTTGCTCTCCTTCATACGACATCAAATTTGTTGCAATCTAATGTCTCTATCAAATTTTATGTTTGAAATGTTAAATTCAATAAAAATGGCGGCCCTATTGGACCGCATCTGTACTTTGGAGGTTTTTGCAACAAATCTACTGAAGTGTACTTACGGAACATTGCTTAGTATACTTAATATTATGTGTGGTCTTGTTTATAGAGAGAGTGGAAATCGAAAAGTAAGCACGATCTTGGATTTGACCCTCTGTGACGTCTTTGGGAACAGATGCGTGCAAATATATATTATGTAAAATTGGATTTCAAGTTTTAGACATTATAACTCCTGAACCAAATACAATACTGACCCCTAATTTTCTCCAAATATTGATTATATTATGGGAAAGATTTTAGTTTCTGCATGGTTTTCATAAACATTTTCAATTTTATTCTATTTTTACTTTTTAGAGAAATATTCATGGTGCATTCTGAAAAATGTCTCCATTAAAAACCTAAGATGGTTTGAAATACCATTAAAATGTTCAGAATATATAAAAACCATATAAATAGACAGCAAAACAGACAAAATTGTATCAAAATCGAAATGATACATTTACTTTGGGGCAATACACTATGTCAGCTTTGAATTTTTTGAGTAAATTTAATGATCCAAACTTTGTTTTAAACTTTCTATAGCAAGGTTAGTGTTTCAAGCTTCTACCTCTATTTGAAAGATATTTTTTGCTTCATCTCATCTGCTTCAGAACAATCTACTTTGAAATAATAGCAATCAGCGTCACCTGAGCTACCACTTGGTATGAAAAGTTAGTTTGCAGGCACAAACCCTTGTTTGTCAAAGAAAAAGTCTGCGTTTGCCAAGACTACTACGCGCACCACTGGCACTGCTACAAGCGCCAGTGCCAGTGGTGCGTGTAGTAGTCTTGGCGTACGCAGGCTTTTTTTACAACCAACAAGGTCTTGTCACAACTAAAGTGGCCATTTTTACATAGTGAGTTTTCAAGTTTGAGACATTATAACTCCTGAACCGAAAATGGTACTGACCCCTAATTTTCTCCAAATATTAATTATATGTCAAACAAAATTCTTGAAACGTTTCAAGATAATCCTTCAGTTTTTCTGTGATTTATGCTGAATCAAGCATTTTCATGATTTTCCTTTTTTCAGAAAAATATCAAAAAATGAGTGTTTTTTCCTTAAAATCTCAATCCAGTTATCACAATAACCCACAAAAATGGTATCAACTTGTAGAAAATTTTATTCTCTTTCATATGACATCAAATTTGTTGAAGTCTGATGTTTCAATCAAATTCTATCTTTCAAATAGCAAATTCAGTAAATATGGCGGCCATCTTGGACGCCATCTTGGATTTGGAGGCTTTCGCAACAAATTTTTTGAGGTAGACCAGTGGAATGTTGTTTGTTACAATAAAAACTTGAAAATAAGCATGGTCTACTTAGTCTGTAGAGAGAGTGCAACTCACTCGTTAAGTAAGCGACTTTTTGGGGTTTGGCCCTCCGGTTATACACGTGCGCCCGAGGTGAAAAACCTATGACGCACATCACAACAACATCATCTTTTCTTCCCATTCGCTTGATCTCTGAAACTGAACACGTCGAACTCGCTACTGTATTCTATATTCTTCTCCGACGCTAAAAAATTGTTTTCGACGAATATCTTCATAAAGCATAAAGTCATCAGTGCAGTGCTCTCTCTGCATACCATGACAGAGGAAGCTGGTGCCGCCGGTGGGAAATTTACCGGTAAGCGAGTCCGACAGGGTTGGACTAAAAAAGAAATAGACGCCTTGTTAGCAGTGTGGGCTGAAACTTCCGGTTTTGTGGGCCACATCGAGTGGGACCCACTCGTAGTTACGGGGGGCAAAGCTTAACCTCGAGGTTTCGTAACCTCGAGGTTAAGATTCGTCGTGTGGACACACGTCGTAGTTAGAGAGCAAGAGCTAAACCTCGAGGTTTCCTAACCTCGAGGTTAGGGCCTGCCGTCTGAACGTAACATTACCACAAGTGAGGAACTCCTCTCCTCACTTGGGCTGGAAAGAATATATCCCTTGTAGTTTTATCAGTGGAAAGTTGGGAAAACTCCTCTCCTCACTTGGGCAGGGGTAATATATTTCTCTTGTGGTTTCAGCAGTGGAAGAGTGAGAAACTCCTCTCCTCACTTGGGTCGGAGTAGAATATTTCTTTTATAGTTTTAGTAGTGAAAAAGAGAGAAGCTCCTCTCCTAACTTGGGCTGGAAAGAGATATTTTCTCTCTCTCGTGTTAAAAAGGGAAAAGAGGAAACTTCTCTTGTCACTGTACCAGAATAGAGACTTGAGTAATAATGCTTGACTCAATGGAATACATAAATATAGTGAGAGTATACACATTAGACAAATTGCAGAATGAATCCAGGACTATATATGTTTATGCATATGTGTTTTCCTCAAAGATTGTTTAGCAGTGGAATGAAGGAGGAATATTACCAAGGTAGAGAATTAATTAAAGCAACAATAATCTGCGGTTAAATAAAATAATAAATAAGTTAAGTTCTGGGGTAACAGCTATTATTGCAATTTTTGTTCGGAAGCAGCTAATGGATGATAATGTAAATTGGAGAGAAAAGCAATTTGATTTCTTAGAGACCATTATGGTTACAGAAAACTGAGAATCATATAATATATGGTTATTTCGTGTTTTATTTGTGTTTGAGTTCAGACAAGTTAACATTTCTCTCCCACAAGAAGGTAATTGGAATACGAGAAAAAAATTGTTGTGTACAATTATCAATGTTAACAGCTTAGTAGTAGAAGAAAGAAAGTGTATTGTGAAATGAATGCATTGATAGATGTTTAAACTGTGATTATGTCATATCATTGAAGAGCTTATTAAAGCTGATGTGATAATAAAGACGTCATGCACATCGTGTCACTGACTGAAGTAACATCACATGGTCTTTCCTCCTGCTTTATTCAGTGTTGGTGATATTTCCCTCGGCGCCCGTGACCCTTGGCGGCGGGTGCTACAATGTTGTATGTAAATAGATCAATGTTTGAGAGCGGGGAAGTGGTCCTTACGTAGCAACAGTTAATATGTCCACGTCTGATTGGCTGATACCCATCTCGTCTATGTAGAATTACGCAAAGGGATTTTACTCCTCTGGGAATCGGGTATATTGTATGTTGGTCTAACGAGAGCGGGAGCACAATGTTTGTTTGTGTAATCTGCCTCATGCACAGACAATCATGAATGTATAAAAGTATACGTTAACAGTCGAACCCGCCTTTGCTGCTGTGGTTATACCACCTGTCTATAGCGATCACCTGCTGCTTACGGCCACTAAAAGAATCCCCCCCCCCCCCGAGAGAAAAGCTATGTTGAAGACCCTGTCTGTAGCGGTCACCTATCAATAACAACTATTTTTTCTTTTCTCTTGGATGGCCACTGCAGACAGGTCTGACAGTATTCATAAATACACAGGCAAATTGATTTTGATTTGATTTGATTGTTCCACATCTCACAAAACACAAATAACATGATACAATCGATTGAACATAAGACTGGACATAGCGTCGTAATTACAAAGATACAAGAGAAGACAATTTTACAAACATGAAATGTGGGGACCTAAAGATTGTAATATATAGGTCCCTGTATAGATGAAAATGTTGGTCTTCTTAAACAACCTATGAAACGAAAACTATGAGAGGAAGGAAAGGGACGTAAAAGAAAAGAGAGCAAAAAGAGCAAGAGAAAGAAATAGAATACACGAGAGCATAACGAAATACTGAGTAGCCACTTGTATTGCGCTTACAAGATTCCTTGTCACCCGAGCAACATAAGCCATGTCTACACCTATCCAAAAACTTGTAGTTATATTAACTACGAGCGTAAAAATTCCTTCCCCTAACCACGACAAAACTTCGATACCGTTCACACCTACATGCAGTTAGCAAAACCTCAAGGTAATGCTAACTACGATAGAGAATAAAGGGCGCCTAGTTCGCACATACCATAGGGTTGCGCGCTATTGTGGAAAAAATTGAGCGTCGTGGTTCACAAAACTCCGTTCACATCTGTCATAGTTTAAGCGCGCTGTGGGGGGCATTCCTAAGACCACGACGAAACTACGACAAAACCCTAAAGGGCTTTTTACGCTTGTAAATTTTTGTTTAGTCCCGTACCAACGGTGGGGCTTAGACCCCCCCCCCCCCCCTTAGCCCCACCGTTGGTACGGGACTATCCTTAGCCCACTTTCTGTTTACACTCGTTTTTGCCAAAGTGGGCTAGCCCCACCGATAGTCCGGTACTATCTGGCCCTGCAAAATAGCAGGGTTAGCACCGCAATTGCGGTGCCAAGCAAGTGAGTGTAAACAGAACGAAAAAATAATCCTGGGCTAAGCGACGGAGACGAAGTCCGACCCTCACTGACCAATCAGAAACGAGTTAATCAAGTGCGGCCAGTGCGTGCGTGTACGTGTACAGCACACAGCGTAATCATGAATATTCATGTGGTTTGGAAAGTACCGGACTAAGAAATACGAGTGTAAAAAGGTCAGTTTTCTCCTTAGCCCCGGACAAGAGATAGTACGGGACTAATTGGCCAGTGTAAAAAGCTGAAAAAATTGGTACGGGACTAACGATAGTCCTGGGTCAGAGAAAGTCCGGGGTTAAGAAACACAAGTGTAAAAAGGGCTTAAGAAATCTTATGGTGTTGTCGTGGTGTCTTCGCTTTAAGGTTTTGTCGTGGTTTTCAAAACTACATGCGTCTACATCTACGCTAACTTGGAGTCGAGTGCCTCGTAGTTTACAAAACCTCGTAGTTTTGAAAACCTTAAGGTAAAGGGATCTAGGTGTGAACCTCACTATTGTTACGTAACTGTAAGAATGCGCAAAAATGCACATGATACATAATGATTCATTAATTCAGGAATAGCCTTGTTAATGACTCAGTAAAAAGGACGCAAAGCAAACCTGGAATACCTAATAAACGACGAATCTGATAAAGAAGAGGGAGTTCGAATAAAATTGCTGTTGTATAATTAGACATAAGCCTGCACGAGGGATTTTTTTTTTTTTTTTTAGTTTGCGTTTAAAACAAATCAGTGACAACGATTCAGTGATGTTAGAGTCAAGGTTATTCCAGAATGTCGGACCTGTATGTATCGTGGAGATGATATGAGCTCCCTCGTGGAGACTTGGTACATACATATATATATATATATTTAATAATCTTGTTTATATTTTTCTAAGATTTATAATGTCTGTTTTATGTTATGTGCTGTCTTGGGCAAATTATTTGTATAGGGCCCCATTTTTCTCTCTCTTCTTTCTTTCTATAAAACAACGACAACAACTGTATGTACTATTGTTTTAAGAGCAAATGCAGTTCTTACGGGAGAAAAGTGAAATGAATTTCTAATTCCTGTCTTGTAGGGTATGAATGTATAACTTTATTTTTTACAAACATGGGAGTGAAAGCATAAGGTAATTCGTCTTTAGTTAACTGGTACATAAATATCCCAAGGGAGTAAGAATATACATCAAAAATCTTTAAGAGGTTATAACTTTTAAAAATTGGCTTGTCGGTGCTAAATAATTTGTACAATTGATAATCCTTATAGCTCGCTTTTGTATTCTAAAGATAGACTCCAGGCGTATTTTGGAACAATTCCCCCAGGTCAGTATGCTATAATGAAGATACGGAAGTAACAAAGTCGAATAAAAGGTACGTAATATATATATATATATATATATATATATATATATATATATATATATATATATAATATATGGGGAAAACATGCTTAAGCTTCTGTATAACACCCAAATTTCTTGATAGTAACTTACATAAATGATTTGTTTGTTCCTGCCAAGATAATTTACAATCAATTAAAAGGTCAAGAAATTTAACTGAATTTGTTTGTTATAAGTTTACCCCTTTGATTGAAATTGAGCCAGGTAAACGAGTAATTGTATTACTAAACACCGTAAAATTAGTTTTGTTTAGATTTAGGGATAATTCGTTACTTTGAATCAAATCATTAACGTGATTCAACTCAGAGTTAAGCATATCAAGTAACTCAGTAGGATTTTGGTGCGTCAAAAAAGACTTGAATCGTCCGCAAACAAGAGGAAGGAAAGGAGTGCGGACGACCCGGGCAAATCATTTATGTACACAATAAAAAGAAGCGGTCCCAAAAGGGAGCCTTGTGGAACTGGACACCACATGTTATATTTGCTGTGCTTGAATCAGAATCATTAAAGGACAAGTCCACCTTCATATGCATAAGGATTGAGAGAATGCAGCAATATTAGTAGAACACATCAGTGAAAGTTTGAGGAAAGTTGGACAATCCGTTCAAAAGTTACGAATATTTTAAGTATCTGCGCAGTCACTGCTGGAAGAGAAGACTACTACAGTGTATGATGTCACATGCGTACAACAACTATGTAAGGAAAATAAAAAGAGAATTTCACAAAACTTTACTTTTTGAATAAAGTGCACAGTTCTTCGACTTGCTACTGACGTATGTTAAGGGTAATATTATTCCCCGGCCTTCTGAAAGAGAGAAGTCGAGTGTTCTTTTGTTATGCGAGAAAAATGGAAACAATTTTATGTTGAATTTTGATTTGATTTGATTTGATTTATTGGTTTCTGTATCATCATTGTACATATACACATTCATGTACAAACATAAATATGATAATATATATAAGTATTTTCTTGTTCATTGCCTGTGTACAATGTACAGCAAAAATACAACAAAATATACTACAAATGAATAATACAGAGGGGCTACAGCATAAGCGTAGCTTGATTTGCGTGCAGCCCCCGTAGCATAACATAATATTATAATGTACATCGGAAGGAGAATAGGAGGGAGGGATGACTTGCATAGAGATAGGATAGTTGAAAGGAGAAAGGGAAGGGAGAGGTTTGTCTGCTTTCACTAAAGGTTTATACAAAATAAAATCACCTGTATCACTGATTAGCAAGACATGACAAAATATTTCTTCAACGAGGTACAGGTGGACAGTTGATACAGGTCATGGTCAGTTACATAATCATTATTACATAATAGACTTATTGTGTCGATATTTGTACAAAAGACTTTCGTGTATATAACAATGACTATGGAATTACTGATATTCAGATAACAACATCGTTTTTACAGCCTTCCTAAAAGAATACGTGGATTTTTTCTTTATTTTTTCTTTATATCGTTGTACTCATGTGACATCACAAGCTAAAGTAGTCTTTTCATCCAGCCGTGACTGAGCAGAAACTTCAAAAATTCATAACTTTTTAATGGATTGTCCGATTTTTCTCAAACTCTCACTGATGTGTTCTACTAATATTGCTGCATTCACTCAACCCACATGTCTATGAAGGTGAACTTGTCCTTTAATGTGTACAAATTGTGATCGATTTGTGAGGTAATCTCTGAACCACTCCAAGGCGCTGCCACGAATCCCGCAATGAGACAGTTTGTACAGTAATATTTCATGATCTACGATTGTGTCAAATGCCTTGGAGTGGTCCAGAAAAACTCCAACAGTGTGAGATTTAGCTTCGATAGCTTTAACAACTTTATCTATTAGCAACAAAACGGCGTGAGTAGTCGAATGTTTTTTCCGAAAACCAAATTGGGTGCCTACTAAGATATTATGATCATTTAAAAACTTGATAGTTCGGGAGTAGACAACTTTTTTCAAGTACTTTTGAAAATGATGATAAAAGAGATATAGGTCTGTAATTGCCCAGGTCGACCTGACTGCCCTTCTTAAAAACAGGAATAATCTTGGCAACTTTCATTTTACTTGGAAAAACACCAGTCATTAAAGACAAATTGAATACATGGGTCAGATGTGCGGCTACTTCATTAATATTTTGTTTAAGAAGAAACATTGAAATACCGTCATAACCTGAGCTTTTTTAGCTTTAAAATTATTTACAATATCAATAACATCCCATTCATTCACGGGCATGAAAAACATAGAACTAGGATTGGGATTCACTAAAAATGAATGAAATGTTTTTTCCGTTAGTGGAATATTTCTGGCCAAATTTGACCCAATATTTACAAAATACGTGTTGAATGCTTCAGTAATACCATTGGAGTCATCAATTATCGTTCCATTTTGTATTATTTTATCAATTCCCAGATTCTTTCCGTCATTCTTTTTTTTAATACATCATTTATAACTTTCCAAGTAGACTTGATATCATTTTTATGGATTTGAAATTGTGAAGAAAAATAATCTTTTTTTTTTTAGCTTTACGTAGCACAGAAGTCAAAGTATTTCGGTAAACTGAGTATTTATGTTTTGCTTCTTCTGTGCAACTAGACTTATATCTATAAAATAAATTATTTTTACGATTAACAGATCTGAACATTGATTTGGTGATCCAAGGACTTATTGGGATTTTTTTTTTTTTTTTGTAATTCGATTTGACCAAAGAAACTGGGAAATGAGCATCATATAAACGCAAAACAATTTCATTGATTAATATGAAAAGCTATATCAGCGTCATTCATATTATAAACAACAGACCAGTCGGTACAACCAAGACTCAATTTAAAACTTTTTATACGTTGTTGTGATATTACTCAAAATCCCTTTTTATTATAATATGTTTTACTTTTTTTTTTCAAAAATATTGTGTAATGTCACAAATATAGGGAAGTGATCCGATATATCAGAAACAATGATTCCTTGATCGGCAACGTGAAATAAATTTGTAAATATGTTGTCAATTAGTGACGAAGTTGTATCAGAAACCCTTGTTGGTTTCGTGATACAAGGTATAAATGAATTGTACATCATTGTATCTAAAAATTGCTGACACTGGGGCTTTTCATTACAATGAAATAGATTAATTTTATAGATATTATGAGATAGATATAGAGAAATATAGAGACAGATATATCTGAGAAATATTAGATAAACGCTTCCGATGCAAAGTATGTATACATACTTTGCATCGGAAGCGTTTATCTAATATTTCTCACCGAGGTCTCAGCTTGTTTGCATCCAGGTCATTGAAAGGAGAGGAAGAAAAAAAAATGTTTTATAAGCAACAAAATCACGAGCCATGCACAGGTATCTCAGGTGATAATTCGTGAAGTCGGCTGACTTGTAAATTTCTCATTGATGAATTATTTTTGCTCGTATAGGGTAAAGTGGAGTAACTGGAACACTGGGGTAAGTGGAACACTTGAAGGATTATGGGTACGTACATTGTTTAGGAGAAGGCATTAGTGGAGTAAAAGTTTTTTACGAACAAACAATTACGTAGAAACAAAATAGATGCCTTCATCGTGACAAAAATTAGAATTATCAGAGCTAAAATCGTCAAAAATCCTGAAAATCCCACAGCCTCACTCTAAGATGTTGCGTCGTAACTATTTTATAAACAACAGTGGATAAGCCGTGGTAGTGTTTGGTGTCCTATTTGATTAAAAAAGCGTATTTTTGATTGTACAACAGGTAACTAGATGCTCAACAAAACGTAAGTAGATTTTTTTTTCTTTCTTTATCTTTTAGTTTAATGTCGGGCATTTTCTCCTCAGATTAAATATTGATCGACGGCGTGTTGAGAGCGACGTCATCATCGAGGTGATAGAGCTTCTTGTCAGTGCTTTGTTTTATTCGAACTCATTTTAGGCTTATTCTTTCTTCAAAATATTTAATTGACAAGTCTACAGGTCCGAAAACTCCTGAAAAGAATCGTTTTAGTCTTTAGAAGATTATTTCTTAAGTAAAAAATTATAATTTTGTGGACTAAATTACTCATAGAAATTGCATCTTGTGCCCTGTATAACACCATGACGTCAGGACGGTAGATTTGAAAATCGAAATGATGCACACGCTACTGAAAATAAATTGGTTTTAAAGTTATTTATCGTGTTTATGGTGCTACTTTTTTCACCAAAACTTCTTGCAGGGAACTATCTATTTAGTAAGCTGTCAAAATTAGGGGAGAAAAATGTTAAATTCCATCAATTACAGCATTAAAGCATTCCTGTTCCACTAACCCCATGGAGTTGGGGTAAGTGGAACGCATGTATTAATGAATGGACGGCTTGGTGACTTTGTCAGTTCTGCGTACTTTCACCTTTCTCATTTTGTGTAGACAATCCTATGCGTACATTGCTGTTCCACTTACCCCAGTACGTCGGGGTATTAAGTGGAACAACGGAGCAGTCATGACTAAAGTGTAATCTTGAACTTAATTTTGGAATAATATTTACCCAAAACAGTATCACATATTTGTATTGAGTTAATGGTCAAACTGTGATGTTTGAATATTTCTTGGCGCGTTTTATTATCATTATTTTTTTTTTTGTAATTTACGAATAAAGGCTTAAGTGTTCCACTTACCTCACTTTACCGTACATTTCGTACTGTTGTCATTAGGGGTCCACGGCAATCACCCCCTGAGCAATTACCCAGAACCTTTTCCCTGACCCTAACCCTAATCCTAATCTTAACCCTAACCAAAACTCTAACCCTAGACCTAACCCTAACCGTAATCTTTACTCTGACCTTATCACCAACCAGTATTTAGCTGGATGGTAATTGACCTCGGGGGGAGGGGGATATTGCTCTGATACGGTCATCAGTCATGTCAGTTGTATATTCATATTTCCATGAAGGAAAAGTGAGCGGAGAACAATCGTGCACCAAGGGTTCCATGACATTTGCTCCTGCAACAATTGTTCCCAAAAAATATTTGCATGCCGAGTCAAACATAAATTCTACCCACAAATATAACCCCAACCTTAATCCTAATCCTCACATCAAATAAAACATAAAACCTATCACTACCCTATAACCCAAACTCTAAGTCCTAGGAGAATATAAGACCGGATCAATTGTCACAGGAGCAAACGTCGAGTCACCGTTTGAAGAACTCGTAAGAAGACTACTCCGAAAGGGAATGCCTTTTCTTTTCTAAACCCAACGTCCACTTTTTTCCCCAGCCGGATTTGTTGAACCAATTATCCGGTCATTCAGAAACATAAATCCATTCCTAATGACATATGGTAATCGGGAAAGCTTGTGAATGGTACAAAGACGGTCGATGTAATACTGGCAATCAAAATTGCCTGCATCCTCCGAATTCCATCAATTTTGTAATTTTCCAACTAGCAACAGTTGGCAAGGATTTCTTGCGTAGCACACCTCTGAATAAGCTTGATTTTCTATTTTCGAGCACACACGATCAACGCGCGCTGTGTCGAAGTCAAGGGGGTGCACGTCACGAGAACGACACCCACGAGTAATACAGCCCAAGAGTCATACAGCTCACAAGTCATACAGCCCATGAGTTATACAGCTCACGAGTCATACAGCCCATCAGTTCGACACTAAGCCAACAAGGCCCACGAGACCGACACATTACGCGCCGTGTTGTATCTGTCGAACTCGTGGGCTGTTTTCACTTAGTGTCGGTCTCATGGGCTTTATTTGCCTAGTGTCGATCTCATGGGCTGTATGACTCGTGAGGTGTATGACTCATGGACCTGTTTTCAATGTCGAACTCATGGGCTGTATGACTCGTGGGTGTCGGTCTAGTGGGATGACCCCAGTGAAGGATGCAACTGTATAATTAAAATCAACATATTCCATATTTTGTGAGTATAGTACTCTGAATGCAGATATTTGAAAAAAAAAAACTGCCATCAATGGTAAATGAGGATTCGTTTGCAAGGTCATTTTGAATTTTGAATACTAGTATGCACAGTGACGGCCTACTTGGTATTATTTGAGGTCGTTTTTATCACGTAGCAAAGTTATGCACAGTGACAGCATAATGGGGCCCCATTTTTTCTCTCTTTCTTCTTTCTCTAGAAGAAACAACAACAACGGCATATTCGGTATTTTGAGGCCATTTTTACCACGTAGTTAAGTTATTCATAGGAAACGTTTAACAAGGGGCGGGGATCTTTGATAAGCAGACGTATTTTTGTCGTTAAGTAGTTTGCAATAGTTCTCTTTGAACTGCGTGATAACAAATCATGAAATTGATGTCGTTACATATTTTAATATGTTATGTTATGGTATCTGTGCTTTTCGTATTTCGTTTCACGCACTCTGTGTTCTATGAATGCAATTATCTTTTCGTTTTCACTTAATCTATTTTCATTTTATTCATTTCCAACAAAAGTATAATTACAGTCTAATACTGTATTCGCATAATTAAACACAATAACACAAAATCAATCTTTTATAAGATGGGGCCCAAGGAAGACAAGCATAATTGTCACTGCTGATGATGGGTTACCCGTTGTGTTTTTTTTTTCTTTGTTTTTCATGTAAAGCATTTTATCTAGCTTGAATAGGCCTACCAATCTGAAGATTTATTATCTTTTTAAATACGGATATATAAGCAACAGCAGTAACAACATCATACAACGGTTCAGTAGAGTGTTGCTGCTACCCTGACATTATTCCCTGTGCAATGAAAAAAGAACTGACTTTCTTGCTTCCTGGCGGAATAAGGAATGTATTATTTAGTTGTCACAAACTTTACACATTGAATCAGTAAGCCCGGAGCTTTTTTATTGACCCTGAACAGTTCAATCTCCATCAGCACTTTTGTTCGTGCTGAACGACATTTTTCGTATCGCACCGATTTACGCTACCAAAAATTCTATCTCACATTTTCTCGAATGTTTTACTATTTTCCCCTCAGTAACAGAGAATTAGTGGAATAAGCACTCCACACACGAAAAGATAAATAATGCTAATGATTCATACATTCGTTGAGTACACCACACCTCGTCACATTGTCTTGCAAAAAAACAACAACAACAAAAAACAATCAAACAACAAACAGACACAAAAAACCAAAAGAACAAAAACAAAAATAAAAACAAAACCCGCTTTTCAGTTGAGTCAGGTTTGGTCATTATCATTCTACATGCTTTAGTGTGGGCTAAACTAAACTAAACTAAACATTATGATTCAGGTAATTGCATGTGGGATTTGAGATGAACATTGCATTCCGCTGCATGTAACGAGGTTCATAATAAGCCAGTTCACAGTTAAAATCTGAGCATGTGCAGGTAAAGGTCATTGCAGACCTTCTCTTGATATGGATTTGCAACTGAGGTATTCAAAACCTAGGTAGGGCTTCTTGACAACTGTGTTGTAAATGAACCAGGTGCAGATTGGTATTTACAGGTGAATGTGCATTCTTTTCAGCAAAATTGACGAAAGCCATTCATGCAGCACTGACATGTAAATTAACACTTCCTGCATGGATGTTTTCAACTGTCTTTCTTGAAGACTATTCCATGTATTGCAAAGTCTGTAGTTGGAGAGGTCATTGCAGACTAGTGCTAACTGTGAACTGGCTTATTGATAACAGAAACGCCCTCTACGGAGAGCATATTTTGAGAACGTAATACTCTTAAAGGGAGAACTGGCTTGATGTCTGCAACGCCTTAATGAAACAATTACAAAGATGTATTTCTACTGATTTTGTGACATTATTATGTTACAAGAATATACCATCATTTCGACGTTTGTATTACCCATGTATATTGCTTGGAAATGAAAATAAAACATGAATGAATGAATACAACGATTTCGGTCTTGATTGAAATGACTGACTAAATGACGATTATGATGGGATGTTTTTAGGTGTCTTACCAACATGACCAATGTTTGTATGGATGTACCTCTGTGTCATTTGGTGGAGAACCTGTGGATGGTTGTCTGTATCAAAATCACCTTTCTCACTTTAAACAAAGAAAGAAAGAAACAAAGAAAGAAGGAAAGAAAGAAAGAAAGAAAGAAACAAACAAACAAACAAACAAAGAAACAAAATAAAGTAATATGAAATAAAAATATGCAGTGTAGAGGACATGTGAGAAACTATTTTCAGAAGTTTTTGAGACTTTTATCCAAGTAGGCTCACGGGTCTATAACTTTCTCTTGTACAGTTTGCCCTCTCAAGACAGGTCTTGTTTGTATTCCCGTTAATCTCCAACTGCTGTAGGCCTATATAATGTTGAAAACGACATGGATTTCCCCCACGATCGATCAGAAATACATACATTCATGTTCTTATTGGAAACTGGGAAAGCTTTCCTTTTTTATTAGCTCACCTCAGGGCCGGCGCACTGTTTTCAAAAGTGTGGGGGCCCACTTCCGGGTTTCATGAGCTAACAAGCAAAAAAAAAAAAAAGGTCCTCAGCTCATCTCTACCCGTCCACTTCCGGGTTTCTTCAGCTGACAAGCAAAAAAAAAAAAAAAAAAAGGTCCTCAGCTCATTCTCTCCCCTCCCATTGTAGTGCCTCTTACGTACTTTCGGGTTGAAAAAAGTGTGGGGGCCCAAAGTGATGACACCTTATGTATTCCTTTGTATGGTGCACAAAAAGTGTGGGGGCCCGAGCCCCCACGGCCCCCACGGCTGCGCCGCCCCTGCACCTGAGCCGAAAGCTCAAGTGAGCTATTGCGATCGCCCTTCGTCCGGCGTCCGTCGTCCGTCGTGCGTCGTCCGTCGTCCGTCGTGCATAAACTTTTTACATTTTCATCTTCTTCTTGAGAACCCCATGACCGATTTTCACCAAACTTGGCAGGTAGCATCCCTAGGGGGATAGGATCTCAATTTGTTCAAATGGGCACCATGGCCCACCTGAGGGGCCCAAGGGGGGGGGGGCCAAACCCCCTAAAATTAAGGAATCTTTAAAAATCTTCTTCTCTAGAACTAGAAGTGATACGGCTTAGTTAATACTATGAGTTAGTACATTGATGACTGTAGTTTCAAGTTTGTTCATGGGGGAATCAGGGGTGCTCCCCTTGGGACCCAGGGGAGGGGGCTAGGGAGGGGTCCTAATGGGGCCTAAAGTGTACATTTTCATCTTTACTTTGAGATCCCCATATCTGATTTTCACCAAACTTGGTAGGTAGCATCCCTAGGGGGATCATCTTCTTCTTGAGAACCCCATGACCGATTTTCACCAAACTTGGCAGGTAGCATCCCTAGGGGGATAGGATCTCAATTTGTTCAAATGGGCACCATGGCCCACCTGAGGGGCCCCTAGGGGGCCCAAACCCCCTAAAATTGAGGAATCTTTAAAATATTCTCTAGAACCAGAAGTGACAGGGCTTAGATAATACTATGAGTTAGTACATTGATGACTGTAGTTTCAAGTTTGTTCATGGGATTGGCGGAATCATGGGTGCCCCCCCCCCCCCCCCCTTTGGGACCCAGGAGAGGGGATGGGGATGGGTCCTATTGTAATGGGACCTGAATTGTACATGTTCATCTTCTTTTTGAAAACCTCATGATGAATTTTGACCAAACTTAGCAGGTAGCATCCCTAGGGGGATAGAATCTCAATTCCTTCAAATGGGCACCATGTCCCTCTTGGGGGCCCCTAGACCCCCCCCCCCCCCACATTAAGGAATATTTAAAATCTTCTACTCTAGAACAAGAAATGGTAAAGCTAAGTTAATACCATGAGTTTGTACATTGATGACTTTAGTTCCAAGTTTGTTCATTGCAGATCCAGGGCTGCCTGCCCCCCCCCCCCCCCCCTCCACCCTGGAATTGAGGAGGGGGGATCCATATATGCAGACCTAAGTTTCCAATGTTCTCAGGTATGAGTGTGCAAGAATGCATGGAAGGTGAAATTGCGATACTCAGGTGAGCGCATGACCTCCGGGTCTCTTGTTATTTTTTCAATCCTATCAGACAAAATTCATCAACTCGTTGTGAGGCAAAGACACTGCATAGTATAAAACATAACTGTTTACGAAAGACATACGTTTGCAGCATTGCTTTATTGCATTTAAAATTGCGCCATGTGAAGAAACACACGATTCAGGCAGAAATGTAGAACACCTATGTTGCTTTTCAGCCCGTTTAAGTCTGATCCTATACTGCATGTTTTCCTTTACCACCCCCACATCCTCCATGGTGAAAATATCAACTTGAAATGTTTAACCTCATAAAGTGGGGATTTTTGCCATTATATGTACATCTCTGATTATAGAATAATTGTGATGAAAAGCAAGGTTCAGGCGTCTTTCTTCTACAGTTTTCCTTTATTTTCTGCAGTAGATCCTAATGCTGTCACATTCTGAATACCACTCGTCCAGCCTTTTCCTTTGAGTTTGCTAAACTTGGGCTGGACTGAATGCAGTTCTCTACCATTAAGACATATTAAGCAATCACCCGCCACTCATTATTCAGGTGTCCTTTACTAAGTAAACTACATAAGTTTCTGTGATATGGTTTGAATAATATCTCTTTCTTCACAGTTCTAGCTCTCTCTCTTTTATAAAAGTATAGTATTGTAGAGGAAAAAGTCCCCAAAATGTCTTTCCCAGTGCCTCTCGAATTTGTCCCTTTCACAATGTTTGATAAAACACAAGCAAGCAAGCAAGCAAGCAAGCAAGCAAGCAAACAAACAAACAAACAAGCAAAACAAACAAACAAACAAACAAACAAACAAACAAACAAACAAACAAACATCGCCCTCCCCCCCCCAAAAAAAAAAAATAAAAATAAAATAAAAAGAAGAATTAAAAACCCACTCACAAACACTGAGCAGGCCTACCATCACCTGAATGTCATCGTTTCAACCGTCCCGGAAAGCGGAAAACATTAATCCATTGTGCTGGTATACCCACATCCTGTAATCGTAAGAGGTATTTGTGTTTTATTACTTTATTGTGCGGCTATACATTACTGTCATAAATTCTGTCAGTGTATAGGAGACGTCTGCTTCTGAGGCGGGTCAAAGGTTGACCTCGCTTTGCCCAACCCCAGTGCCCAACCCCAGTTGATAATAATTATGGTCATTCACTGACAGCATGACCAAAGCATGACCTCATTTCAGTTTGAGCAGATTAATCGTGTATATATATGTATATATATATATATATATATATATATATACATACATATATATATATATATATATATATATACATACATATATATATATATATATATATATATATATATATATATATATATATATATATATTACGTACACTATCATGTATGCATATCTAATCAATAAATATTCATTATTTATTTATTCACATCTTTTAACAGGGAAATTCCTTTCAGTTCTGCTAAAATCCAGCAGACCTCCTTTTCAAGGAAGCCCTGTATGACAGTTCAGGTAGACTTTAAAGTAATTATTATAAAATCTAATTTATAAACAACGCCTAATTTTTGTATAGATTTAAGTAGCTAATATATTGTAGTATATATATACATGTATACACTATATACATAAAGAAGCAAAATTCATACACCTGGCAGTAAAATAATCAACTTAACAACCCCCCCCCCCTATCGACAGTAGATATTATACATGAATTCACACCAAAACCATCACTAAAAATGACTGTGACATTGCGCTCCTCCGCAAGGTTGCTCATACCGTCAACAGACTTTAGCTTATAAAATATGGCAGAGGTACCATAGTGGCCACATAATCGATATATATTTATGTGCAGTTGCTTTCCTAGCACTGTTTTTTCTTATATTTCCTTTTTTTTTTTTGCGTGAAAATGCCAAAAAAAAAAAATAAAAAAAGAGAGAAAAAAAATCCGCCGCTATTAAACTCCAAACTCTCAGCGCAGGCAAGCACGCATACACAAAGACGTATACACACATAGACCTGTACTGAGCCTTGGAAATAATCATGTACAGTCAGAGCAAGAACCCCCAAATGCTTGCCAGCACAGTTGCAAACGAAGTAAAATTTTGAAATTCATAAACCTGGCAGTAAAATAATCTACTGAACACCTCCAAAATTTGTGTATAATTATAACAAAAATAATCTTCCAAATATATTCGAAACAATGTTTCAAAGAAATCAATTCGTTCACAATTATCCAACAAGGCGATCAAATGACTTCCATTTGCCATTTCTGAGAACTTTGTTGGCTCAAAACACATTCATCTACGATGGGCCAAAGTATTGGAATTCACTTCACAACAATATTACAACAGCTCAATCTCTGAACTCCTTTAAGAATAAATTAAAATCATTTTTATTGAAATCTTACAACATCCAACCGAGTTAGTTTCCCTTATCATCTCAGTCAAGTCATCATTCTTTCTTACATAAGTCCTCCTTATAATTATGTTCCTGTCTGTGTTCTGAATATAACGATGTGTCTATTCTCTTTCTCCTGCATTCTTACCAACATAATTACGTATAAAAAAATGTTTTGCATTATATTCAATCCAGCTTGTATTTCATCACTTATTTTACATTATGGAATCTAGATTGCTTGCCTCCACGATGGCACGTGCTGTAGTTTTTCCCCCTTTTTTTCCCTTTTTTTCTTTTTTCTCTCCTTTTTTCCTTTTCTTTCTTTTTCCCTTCCCAATCATCTTGATGTCAGTTGACATCGATTCGTTGTTTTTTTTTTTTTTGATATTGCTGTCTTGTGTATTTTCTGAGGGTCCCATATCGTACAAGCTCTACTTCTTAGTGGGACCCTCCATTTCCATCCTCATCCTTAGTTGACTTGTATTATACGCTTATATTAACAAAGATTTAATTGCATTTTTTTTTCATCTACTTCTCATTTTCATAATACCTTGTCAAATTACATTCTGCAAGTATTACAAATATCCTGTACATATGCAATGTATATAATTTCTTTGTTCATTTGATGGAATTGAAAATAAAGTTGAATCTTGAATCTTGAATCGATATTATTTAAACGTGCACGCATCCTTAAAAGTGAATGTCTGATTGGGGGATGTTCGAGGAATGGAGAGAAAGTCACATTCTGTGTCCATCAAAGCATGACCGTTTTCATCCCTTGCCTGGGAGTGTTCACACGCTATTGATACCTGTCTCTCGAAATTGTTCTTCTTTTCTTCAACCTTGAATTGGAGGCCAAGAGCGAGTAATTACCGGCATTCTATGAGATACCTGCATGATGGTTTTCAGTTTCCACTATTTATCTAATCTCGTCTTACATTGTCTTACCAGTACAGCCAGCGCTCAGCGAAAACAACTGACATAGGATATACAAGAAGGCTCCCCACGAAGCAAAATTAACATACACACACACATACTCACACACACGCACACACACGCACTCACACACACACACACACACCCACACACACATACACACACACACGCACATAAATCATACAGTCAAGTATGGCATTTATGTTGCCCAGGGCAGCCTTATTGTTCATGCTTTTAACATTTTACCCAGGGCAGCCTTACATTCAATGCTGTTAAGATTATTTTTTACAGAGTGCCCTACCATTGTCATGAGCTTAACATTGTCAGTTTCCCCGTTTTCTTCTTCGGCAATGAGGGACATTTTTGGTAAGTTATAATGGCCAATTAAGGAGGAAGGACTTGGACAACATTGTGTAGTCATTATCATGATTAATTATCATGATAACATCATTATCATGGTTAAAAAAAACAAAAAAAAAAACAACCAAAAAAAAAAAAACCTGGTTGGGGAAAATTCTAACTAACGTCACTTGTGTCAGGAAGGAAATTGTTAGCCTCTAGCAGTGTCTAGTGTTACCGAAATCAAGACAGAACGAGACAGAGATAGACGGAAGTGGGGAAAAAGTGAGAGAGAGAGAGAGAGAGAGAGAGAGGGAGAGAGAGAGAGAGGGAGCGAGAAGGTTTGGGAAAAGGAATATAAAACGGAACGCTTAACATTTACTCATCAACTCTGTAATGAAAAAAATACCCCTATTTTTCTTTTCTTTTTTTCGGTCACACAGGATAGGGTATGGTGGAAACAGGGAGGTGAGAGAAAACTTTTAGGTTCACCTCCCTGGTTGAAAGGGGCCCTTCAACATCTTTCTGCAGAATCTCTTAGTTTTCCTGAAAAAGGTGATCGAAATTTGTGTGAGGGAAGGCCCGTTTTTCCCAGTGGATCGCAAATAAAACCAAAAAACAAAAACAAAACCGGACCCAGGTGTATGGGCAAAACGGAAAGTGTGCTTCGTCAATACCCCTTATTGTAGATCAGAGCGCTGTTTAATGAAGAGTAATTATAATTGATTATAAACTTGATTTCTATCGTAAGTTTATATGGTAGCCTGTGTGGAAAGGAAATCTATAATCGATTGTATCTTTTGATAAAACGGGGCAGAGATTTTGCAACTGCTTCTGGGATTGATTGTATGATCGGGGTGCCTGTTTGCAATTTTATTTAATACACGCACTGTTAGTTTGTAATGAAGTGTAGCTTGGACTTATAATTGGATGATTAAAAGAGAGTTTGGTGAGGAAAAGATGAAAATAGTAAGTGCTGCTATTTTTCATCGGGGGGGGGGGGGGAGGGGGGCAGTCGGTTTTCAGATAAAACAACAAAAAGAAAAGGGAATGCAGTCGCACAATTTGGAATGAAAGTAATGAGGATGTCACTACCACGCATTCAATCATTGTGCAATTTCGCGATGCATTGTGAGGTATAATCGCCAACGTTTAATAGCAAAATTTCATGACCGCCACATCCGTTTAAGGTTTACGTCATTAGGAATATTATATATTATGACCACACGTTCTGAGCTATGGGAAAGTCAATGCATGGCAGTATGATTACTTAAAGTGCAAGTCCATATCATGTAGGTCCCTACACGCTTTCTTTGATAATATGTATAGGAGAAACTCAGACTAATAGGTAGAAGTATATGGTTTATCAAAACAGGACATTTCAGGAAGCTATGTAATTTAAAGTTTCACCTGTTTTCACCGAGTACACACAAATCAGGTAAGGTCGTGACGTCATTACACTGCTTCATAACAATTCCAGTGGTTTTATACATTAGTGTGATTAAAGGAAACCCAAACCCAAAGAGAAATGTGGACTGAGTGAAAGCAGCAACATTAGTAAAGCACATCAGTGAAAGTTTGAGGAAAATCGGACAATCGATGCAAAAGTTATGAATTTTAAAATTTTGGTGTTGGAAATGCTGGATGAGGAAACTACTAGAGGTTATGGCGTATAGGTGGACAATAATATAAAGAAACTATAAAGAAAATTCCACAAAAATTCACTTTTCTAGCATAATGAAAGAGCACTTGACTAACTGCTTTCAGAAAGCAGGGGGAATAATTGCGACCCTTAACATAAGCAGTATCAAGTTGATGGAGTGTCTGATTTTCATGAAAAATGAATTTTTGTGAAATCCTTTAAGATCATGATTTCGACCGATGATATGGCGACTAATCATTTCCCTATCCTAGATAATAATCTAAAAAGGAGTCATTGTTAATTGCATTATTCAATGACTTGATGGGAAGTATACATCTTGTTCTGATTGACTATATTACACATTCAAAAGGAAAATTGACTGACTCTTCATTCATTCATTCATTCATTTGTTTCCCTTTCATCTCTAGCAGGAAGGGATATAAATATCGTATATTTTTTTTTTGAATAGAAAATAAATGCATATGCATATAATGACATTGAGTCTTACATTAAAAAATGCAATTAATGAGGAAGGTTAAAACAACAACAAATTATGTATATAGAATGCTGAAGATGGGGAAGAATGCTATGCTTGTATAGGGGTATGTATTCGACCACACATAATAAAACACGTAATAATTAATACGCTGTTCATATACATAATAATCGGAATTGCAAAATCGAATTACACCGAATTTTTTGAAGATTTGCGTACATTAGATAGAGATAATTACATCAATTCAACCTTTTCGAATGTGATCGTGCAACTAGTATCACTGATTTGTAAAAACAAGGAAAATTCTAAAATTCCACTATTCTCTTTAAAATCCCATTTCGATAAAACCTCTGCCATTACATACGTATGATGTCAGCCATATTAAAACCATATTGAATTATAGTATAGTACAATGTACTTTGAATACACGGTACATTCACATGGCATTCTCTTATAACCAAGTTCTCTGATTTATAGTCCAATCGATTGTTCCGTGCAAAGGTTCCGTTAAATTGTGTAGCAAATTGGATGCGCATGCGCACTGAGTTTAAGAAGATAATGCTTCGCCCTTGTTCAGCAAGGTATAGCGTGATCCCTGTGTGTACGTGTCGATTAAACAGCAAAGTTCAATTTTTCAGCCCCATACCAGGTATTGATGAAACCTTAAATATAGGAAAATGATCTGAGGCAAGACCCATTGCTACAAGTCGTATCGTGTTCAGATAAAGTGTAAAAAAAAAAAAAAAAGCCCTCAGTCTTTGGTTATTAATCTTGATGGTCGCCAGATGTTGTTAAAAAATAATGAAGTCCCTCCTTCACATACACATGCTGCACGTTGATTTTAACATGAAGAATATTGGTGAAGCAAAAATTTGACACTGCCAAGATTTCGTGTAATCTGACAGCGGGCCGACTTATGTAATATAAAGATTTCCTCTATTATATTGCGCTGTAATGATTCCGAAAACGTGGAAAAATCCACCACTCAGAAGTCACCCATATATGCCTAACATTCTTTGCAAACATTGATAATCAGTATAATCAATGTTAAGTATTGTTGAATATGCAAGGTGTGAGCAATAGTTATAATAAAATCATTGAAAGAAATTTCAGTCTCTACCACGATGAACATCTTCCGTACTAATAGAATCATTTCTTGGATAAACCGTCTACAGTTATGAATTATCGAGAAAAATAGTGATTATTACCCATAAATATATTTTAGGCTCTATTGCAAAAAAAAAATTATATGGTAAGATGTTTTGTGATACAACTGACTTACACATAGGCCTATTCATCAAATGTGATATCTCGAACGTTTTTTTTTTTTTTTTTTGAAATCACTGTTCCCAATGGTAACTAATACCTTTAAGCACAACAGCGTCTGAGATTATCAATAAACAAACTTCGTGATTATCTTTAGGGTATGAATCTGCCGACAATTATTGCAATTATTCAAGTTCAAGTTGATTTTATTTCACTTCCAACAAACAAATAAGAAATACAAAGAAACACTCATATACACAGACGTCATGAAATCAGTACCACAATGCGATGAACAGAATAACATTGTAAGAAAAATATAGGTAAATTATCAACAGAGATACAAATATCTGTTACGTCACTGTGGTAAATGCATAAACGATATTGCTTGAAATGGAGGGGACTGCTAAAAAGCAGAGCTTGTAGAATGCAGTCCCCTCATCAAGAGAAGAAAAAAAATTATTCGTACGGATCCTGAAGTATTATTTTCCCTTTGAAATGCACGAACCATACACCATGATAGGAACAAAGAAACACACACATATGCACACACACACACACACACACACACACACACACACACACACACACACACACACACACAAAGAGCTAACCCACACAGCTCTCATGGAGACAACATTGTGCTCTGTCTAGAGTGCAACTTCCCCTTTGCTTGGAACTCAACCTTGATGTTAATTATACATCAATTGTAAGTCCGAAACCAACGCCTTGATATACCACCAAGTTTAAAAAAAAAAAAAAAACAAAAAAAACCAACAAACAAACAGCAAGTTCTTGATGGTTCCCCGATGAACTGAATTCTGGACCATAAAAAAGACAAAAAAGGGGGGAAGTTTGTTGAAGCTTTTCTGCAGTAACTGTGGCATAATTTACTACCATTCAACTTATACACTGGAATATGCAACAGTGGATGTATTGTTTTCTATTGATGGCACGATGATAATTTAGACCGACCACAAAAACCTAGTTTCTGTTTCAATTAGGATTATTCTAAGGTTAATGTCATTTAAATCTGAGGGTGGTACTGCCCCACAAACTTTGGGAATCCCAATTTTACGAATAAGGAGTCAAACGTCATCAACCAGCATTTTTTTTTTCTTGTTAGACCACTACGATCAGCACTACATGTCATGTTAACTTCCTTCCATCATTTCTACCTTTCAACGACACCACTTCCCCCTTCTTCTTCCATCCGGCAAGGTGTCACTTCATTTCTCACATGTTCTTGCCTATTTATTTCAAGAACAGTACAGGTGCGTTTACAAGCGTTACTAAAGCTTAAGCCCCTCTATACGTTCTGCTGCTATATTTCGCGAGTGATCAGAAAGAAATCAATTAATCAAATTGTATCTAAAACCAACGTGATCATTTACATATATATATATATATATATAATAATAATAATAATAATAGTATATATATATATATATATATATATATATATATATATTTATTTATTTATTTATTTACCCAGCAAAGAAGGACGCAAAGACACGTAGACACACAAGCACACACACACACGCACGTACCCACGCACAACTGCATCCACATGTCAGTATGGAATAGACTACTAAATGTGTAGAATCAACTTCATCATCCTGTAACAAAAAGTCTATTTGTTTATCTATTGCATATGAGTCAGTTGCATGAACAATACATTTATTCACCGCCTTTCTCCTCGATCCCGTCCGCTCCAAACTGTCAGAACGCAAGCTAATCCCACACTGTTTCTCTTTCTTTTTTTTTAGACTATGTGTAATTACGCCACAACCTTCATCATTATTCCCTCCCTTCATTGTTGGATAATAATATCTATAATCAATATTTTTTTTCTATCAAGTAAAAAAAAAATACTAAATGCAATATGTTCGTCAGTATTAATTTTGTTAATATTCTCTTCCCTGCATTTACATTTGTCCTGCTGCCATTATCATATTTTATTACTTATTTGTAACTTGTTTTTTAATTGCTTTGTACGTACACCCAACAGTATTGCTTTGTTAGACAAATTTACAATAGTTGGATATATATATAAAATATATATATGCATGCGTGTGTGTGTGTGTTTGTGTGGTTAATGTTTGATTACATTTCCGATTGTATGTCCGACTACAATTGACCTGGTAGGCCTACTATGTTCTTCCTGATCTTTGGACATTTCTTCTTTAAAAAAACAACAACAACAACAATACAGCAAATGCTTTATCGAATCATTTAGGAGTTAGTAAATACAGCAGAGAAGTGTGATATAATCATCTTTATTTCAAATTATAAGTTCCGAACCTGTACATGCGTAAATAGAACTATATAACTTTATATGCAATGTCATATTTCGTACTTCATATACATATAAAAATAATCTTGATAAAATTCTCCCATGATAAATTAATAGATCTGATATGTTGTATTTACACATATAGTCACATAACGGAAAACACATGCATGTTTTGCACATTTACCCTTGGAAATGAAATGGATAAAAAGAAGCAAGGTATTAACTGCTTTAGATGCATTGAATCAATAAAACTACTGGAACCATATAAATTAAACAAATACATGCATGATTCTGAAAAATTTACACAGAATGTACTGAAAGTTCCAGAATATGAGGTAAACCATTGAAAGGAAAGTACCTTATTTTCATTTTTATGTTTGTCTCCTTGTATTTTGGCAGCTAGTTTCATCTCGAGTGTCAATGATCAATTCAAATTAGTTATGCGCATTATAACATCTATAACAAATCATCCTCTATTCTACTTTAGAAAATGGTTATACGTGTGTGTGTCTAGGAACCTACCTCCTTTTGCTTATGTCTGTGTCTTCCCATGTGTTACAAAAGAAACAATATTTTGATGCCACAGTGTACCCGAAATCCCAACAAAAGCTGCATTTAAAAGACGGAGACTGCCGATTTTTTTTTTCGTAATCAATGAAAATTTGGAATAAGGCATTGAATGGACTGTCAAATTGAATGGAAAAAAAAAAGAATGAAAACAAATCGGATGAGTTCATGTCATAGTGAATTAAGTGATACTTTGATATCAATAGGAAAAAAATGAATACAAAGTACTTGAAAATGTCTTATGGAAAAATGAATGTAGGGCATGACAAGCGAGATTTTCTTTTTTTTTTTCAGTACGATTGAATATGCCTAGGACAAGAGTCAAGTGTGCACAGCCACTCCAAATTTTTTACACGCTTATTACAATGCAGCCCCTCGAAAACGGAAGAGAAAGGGTAACATTCCGAAGAATGTAGTTAATGTATAGCGATATCTAGATCGTCACTCGAGTATGACCCTCCCCCATAATCAGGGCCGCTCCTCGATGATCAGCAGTGTGAACTTCGATGTGAACCCTTAGTGAATGATGTAACAATCCTTGTTCTACATAGACCTATCCCCCAGTGATCTAGGCCTACTCCCTTCGATGATCTTCTATTAATGCTCTAAACGTCTTACAGAGATCATTCAGATAAGATAAGAATTACCACTTTATATGCTTTACGCATTCTTTCATGCAAAACGAGGAGTTAGAAATGTACACGTGATTACGTCCAAATCACGCATTATTATTATTTTGCGGAGAGTTCTCGTACAGAAGCACATCAGATGGCGGGGAAGACTTGTTTGGGGCCGTTCCATTCTCTAATACCGTATGTAAACCCTTCTTCACGTTCCTTCTTATATCCAAGGCAGTGTGACACATAGCGAACCCCCTCTATCGTTCGGTCACGATTGCGATGTTGGTGTCCATAGACATGTAAGCATGCTCCCACCTTGCGTACCTGGGCGTCCAACCCCTGGCAACCCGCATAGCGCGTGAAGTTGAACCCTTTCATCGAACCCTGTCGCTTTGGTAAGAGCAGAGGTTTTCCAAGATGACGCCTTTCGTGAACGATGCAGCGGTCGTCCTCTATGCTTGATTTCACCAGTTCCTTACGCGGGAGGAAGTGGCTGAAGGTGATGACCGGTGCGTCGTATATCGTCTGCGTGCGGGCGTGGTTCAACTTACAGAAGAACTTGGCACGCGGCATACCAAGGTCCATGGGCCATACACAGTTATGGTTGTCCATCCAGAGTTGGTTACACAATTTGACGTCTTCCCTCAGATGGCTAGCTGTGATGTGGAGCGAGTCCATCTTGTCGTCTTCCGGTGTAGCGTACCTACAGATGAGCAGATATGAGTGAACCTTGATGATTTGACGTCCAGATACAGGTCGAGTCTTGGTGTGAACTTTTTTTTTTTTTGATGGGCCTACATGTACTATTTGCCTGAATCGGTTAATAACTCTTTAATGTATGTCCATGGTTTCCTATCATGGCTATTATCCAAACACTTAATAATAGTTACGCTGATGAAGGGTATTTCAATTCTGTTGCAACAATTTACCTTTTCGTAAATGTGCAAATCAAATTTCTGCCACATGGAAAAGTAGTTAAATTTTAACACGAAATATTTGACGAAATCATATTCATGCTCTACATGAAATTGATAGTGGCATACTTGTGTTCGAGTTGTGGGAAAGTTTAAAATTTGAAAATAAAACTGGAGCACCTCTACGTGGTGGCATGACAATATTTTCTCTGGTCTTTTTTCCTCCAAGGACTTATGCGGATTTAGGGTTAAGGTGTGATAGTGTTTACGGTTTAGTTTGACGTGAGGAATAGGATCTGGGTTAGGGTTATGTTTGTGAGTAGAGTTTATGTTTAGCTTAGTGTGCAGATATTTCACGGGGGCAATTGTCGCAGGAGCAAATGTCATGGAATCCCTCAGAGTACAAGCATTCCTTGTGTGCAGATGCGGCAAGGTAGATATTAGACTTTCTGCACTTATCTATTTTATTACCATTTCTTAGTCGCAGGAGGAGGGTATGATATTGGAGACTATCCGAGGATAACTGGGAGCTTTGGAGGTTGATGATTATAGAAGATGCCGGATTATGACTGATTTTTCCTTTATGACTATTCATGAACTATTTGCGCTTTAATAGTTAATGATAAAAATTTAACCGCATCGTATCATGGAAAAGGGCACCAAGGAAAGCTGTTTGAAAATTCGTTTTCTCTGAACGGATCAGTTATGTTGAAAAACAGGAATGCATGTGTCAAAAACCCGTTGCACGACACTGCATTACAATCCCATTCTATTCAGTTCATATGAAATTTGTTTTCATTTTCTACAAAAACATATTAACAGAGGCCTGCATTTCACTTTCTTTTATAACGAAGAATAATGCCAACAGTACAGTGTGAACTGAACAGAATAAGCAATTAGCGAGACATAATAATGAAACATTGTAATGAAAGATCAAAGCGAATGTACGATAAACCGAAGGGACCCACTGAAAAGACAATGTTTGCAGTACTATGTCACTTTGAAGAGGAAAATCAACATAAAAACACTGCCTGTAAATGCTTCTAAGCAATGATAATGGTGGACAAGCTATTTGAGACACGTCTTTCTGTCTGAACCTTTGCAATTTAAAACCAAAGGTAGGTCCAAATGCAATTTGTTGATTTTGTTATGGTTTAATAATCTTAGCAGACGTAGCTGATTATAAGGCGTAGTCTGCAATTTTGGAGAGAGATTTGACGGAAAATTGGCGTATCGAAGTGAGAGTTTGTAGCGCGGTAGAAGGGCTTTATACATTCTACAACCAACAGGAGATTATCTCTGACGACGTCATGCAAATAGGAATGAAGATAATCTTAAGGGGATTGGTCGGGAAATAGGATCTTCCCACTGACATACTGGAAGACACTTGTCTCTATTATTGGAGTAGAAGTGGCGATTGAGGTCGTGAATGCCATGCCTATTTCACGTCCTAATTTGTTCTTCCGAGAATTTGAATAAAAAAGTGTTTTGCTTGTTTTCGTTGTCAATTTGGCTCTGCCCGAAAACGTATTTTGCAATAAAGTACTCCGAAAAAAAAGAGTGTAGCTACTGATTATATATATATATATATATATATATATATGCAGGAAATATGTTAAAATGATTTACATAGTGCCTCAAAAAGAGGACTGTACTTTTACCATACGAAATCAGGTGTCACGAAAGGAACATAAATTGATGTTTGGACACTGTCCAACAAACTCACCAGGAAAACAGGGGAACGATCCAAACGTCCTCCCCGTCAATAGTGGCCTCTTTCCCTGGATCCGTCCGTACCCCTAATGTCTCGCACAACTCGAGAATCTTGTAGAATTTCTCCACGGACGTCTCCTGCGGCTGACTGCTATTCCTGTTCTTTACCCACAGCTCGTGGTTTCCTATTGGCGATAAAACATTCAATTGATAAAAAATGTCATAAACGATAATGAAACCTTTTTTCTTTGATAGTTACAGCTGCAGTTAGTTTTATTTGATTCTGCTCTTGCCCGGATTCATCATACACCAGCCAATCAGATTACAGGTCAACCTTGTCTGACTTTTTTTTTTCTCGTCATAGTTTTTTTTTCTTCTATAATTTTTAGAACACAATTGTCAATGTCGAATTTAGGTGTTCGGGGAAATCTTTATGCTGGTATTGTCTTTCCAAAGATACTGTATATTTGCTGCTTTGCTGTGACTGGTGTTTATAGACAGCAACGGCTAAGTTTCTTGGGGGTAAGGTACCTTTCCCACCACCTGATCCTGTGGTATCTGTCTCTTTACCGCTGAGCAATGGGGAGAAGGCAGCTAATGTTTGCCCAAGTCAAAACCAGACCACTGTGGAATACTCTTCGTGCGCACGTAGTCGAAATAAGGTACCTAAGAAGATTACAAGCACACTGCCCTGGTTGTCAGCAGTGACGTACGAAACTAACTTGACGTTCATAGAAAATCTTTCTTCAAACCCATGCGATCGAAGCACGTATGTCTTACATTATTATCAAGACCGAATACTACGCAAATTGCTCAATCATTTTTTATCTACTTTGCTCCTTATAAAAGGAAAGAGAGAGAGAGAGAGAGCGAGAGAGAGGGGGTAAATTATTATGATAGATATACTTCATTCGGCAGTTACCAAAATAAGGGCTGTGTCATCGAAATATCATAAAGTGCAATGAAGTCATACGATATAAATTTTCTTCAGTTGCAGTTTAATGCATTTAGCAACTATTTGAAAACAACAAATTGCCGTGAAATCTCGAGCACAGAATTACTATACTTGTAGACTTTGTATCACATTTATTTTTTTTTTCGTTAAATAGAAATTAAGTAATTGAATTGAAAGTAACTAAAGAGAGGGTAATGAACTTGTCCTTGATCGAAAATGAACTTTTGAATGTGGGGAATAAAGAACTGCAGGAGACGAACGAGGCATTCCCCATATTTGCTGTTTGGCGAATTGAATATGCGCTTATGATGGGTGCCAAGCAAGAACTCCTAGTTTGCCATATCAGAGACACAGGGGGTGTGTAGTCATTATTGGCTGTATGATAGAAGAATCATTGCTAATTTTGTGATATACTGTCTATGCGTTGTCCTTTTCAGGAAAAAGCTGATGATTTGAATATGACAGTATCATTGTTGTACAACTGTTGTTGTACAACTGATTGTACGAATAATGATAATTTAGGAAATCGGTGAATGCGATATTTACCTGGTACAAAGTAGACAGTTTTGAACTTCTTCGTGAGAGTGATGAGGGTCGATTTTAGGAGGGGTAGTTTGTCCGTGACGTCACCGGCTAGCAGGAGGACATCATTCTGGTACTCGTGGAAGGATAGTTGCTCAAGCCAAATCAGGTTGTCCGGATGGTCGACGTGGAGGTCGGAGATTGCAAAGATGCGAGCCATTTCGATGACGATGACGAAGATGAGGATGATGATGACGAAAAAGACAACGTTGCAGAATTCCTGACTATTAATTTGAGGTGTCTGCTACGATGATAGCCTGACCCGATGCACCAATGTTATGGTAGAAGGGTAAAGATGATGAGAAAAAATAAAACCCATGAAATGTATCGCCGACTCTCTGGAGTGAGAGAGAGAGACCTGCGATTTTGGTTCCTACCTCGACGGTGGTGAGAAGGAAACAAAATCCAGGAGATAGGAAATTGGGCGTTGGCACTCTACACCACCAGCAACATTCCAAAGTCTTTCCACTACCAGCTTATCTTTATTGCGACTAAAAAACAGAAGCCAACATAAAAAAATAAAAAAAAAAAGAATGAAATGACAACCAGAGAGCTGTCAAAAATTGCGGGTATGATAGCATAGGGACTCTAGGCAGCGCATGCCTCTTTTTTTTTTTTTGTCTTTCGTTCATAGAACTGTGCCGACAAAAATTCTCCAATAAGAGTAGAGACGGATGTCCTCTGTGCCCGTGTTGAAAGTCATTGAAACCAACAGCACACCTCGAATACCAGCTGATTTCGTTTCACTGTTCCTGAGTGTTATTACAGGTAACTTACACACTATACTCTGCCTTATACCATCAGGAAAAACGCTGCATCCTAGAAATACCACTTTCCAAAGTAATCTGGAATTGCGAATGTCAACATTCAGAATAGACTCACTCATTTATAGGCATACGGAATAAAAAGAAAAATAACCAACGATCACATGCATAATTTCTACCGGAATGTACACTAGGCTTGAATATAAGCATTATGTCACACCTCCGTCTGGGAATAACCCCTCAACACGTGAAACACTCATGCGGTGGAGAATTTAGGAAGTGGTCAGTATTTCGTCATTACTTTCTCTTTCGCATGGAAACACGCATGAGCTAACGATCGCTATTTAGCCCACTTATCAGAGTATGAGTCGATTAACATCTCTGGAATATAATCGTTCGGTGAATACTGACACTGGTCTTTGAATAATGTAACGATTGTGTCACAATATCCACTGTTACAATGAGTGAAATCTTCGCATCGTATAGCAAACCATTTACACAGTGGAAGACACAATGTTTACTACAACTACATTGCATAAATCCCGGGAGTGATCATTTATGGTATACATGGTATAACATGATATTCAAGGTGTTTTTCTTTTTTAACTGGTTAAATCTTCTAATTATATAGATTCTCAGACTGCAATGACTATCGCTTCTATATCTTTTGTTTTTACACCTATATAAACATAATCACTTCTTATTTGTGCAATAATTGCATACATTATTCAAAAATATCTTGCTCTGCTTTGCTTGTAAATGGAAATAAATAGATGATGAATAAATCAAGATTATTATGAACATATTCCACGTGACGCTCTCCTGAAAGGCACATGTTTTATGATCAGGTTCCAAACATGACTGTGATAAGCCATGTCATGCAAAAGAAAAAAAAAAAAGAGGAAATGACAAAAAAGATCGCATAACATCGGTGGTTTCTATATAAAAAAAAAACACCCTATAATATAGGGTTTCTTTAGGCAGGGCTCGACACTAACGGTGGCCCGGTGGCCCGGGGCCACCAAAAACGCACGTTAGGCCATCAAAATTTCAGAAATAAAGAATTTGGTGGCCTGATCGGGCCACCAAAAAAGGTCGGATGTTTGCCTTTGGGCCACCAAAAATAAAAGTTAGTGTGGAGCCCTGCTTTAGGGTATATATTATATACCGTATACATCATTTAGGTAAGTCCAGTCCAGTTCAGTTCAGTTAGTTTTCCACATGTGAGAGAAATCCCCAACTTATATGAAAACGTAAACATAGAAACACCCCCCACACACCACATGATTAATTGCAGAGCACAAAATATATTTTCCGGTTTGACAGGTTCATTTTACCATATCAGCATGGTCTGTGAATAAGAAAAGGAGGAAAGGTATCATGTGAGGAGACAGAACTTAATAAAAGGGCGTGTCGTGGCTACCGATCATTTGATATTTGAACTTGTGTAGTAAAGACGTTTTGTCATTATAGCTGAATATAATATGCTTTGCTTCTCCTTTTAGCGGTAAGGGCATTACTACGTATATGGGGAATCAGAAGGCACCGTATTCCATAAGAGAAGATAGGCCTGCTGACTGCGAGTCAGAACTCTTCACTTTCCCCATTATTCATGTTATTGTTGGACAAGACTTGAAGAAACTACATGAGGTAAATACGACTATACGTTATAAAGGTATAAGCAGATGTGAGTAGATCTCGTGATTACGCGATATGATAAACTTAAATGGAAAGAGAACGAGAATATCGAAATGGAAAGACATAGAAGGGGCGTGTCTAAACTGAAAAGCGCAGTTATAGTACAAGGAAGAAATACATAGAGATAGGACGAGAGTCGCATGATAGCACCTGAGCCACCTTGCGTTGAAACTCACTGGACGATACAGTCACTGTTAGACTCTAAATCTGTATACGCTTTACGTGAACACATTATACAGCTGTACTGCGTTTGCAACACTGGAATAAGATAATGACAACCTACACACTATCCAACGTACTTGTAATTCTAGTTCAGGTTTGGTTAGCAATAAAGTTATAGGATGTAAGAGGGCGACACACTTAATACCCGGGCGCAGGAGAGAAGAAAATATACCGGGAAAACACATAATGAAAACAGTGATAGATAGAGTCTGTCATTCGTTACTAGCATTTGACTTCGGTTAGGACTTTATTTTGGATCTTTGATATGAAAAGCATAGGTTAACACATATCTATAGCTATATCCGTTCACTCGCCCGCACAAAAATAATATGTGCAGAAAATTCAAGGTTATATATAAAATTATATCCAAATTACTACCAGCTGATTTACCTTTGTCAAATCCAGTATATTTTTGGCTGCGACATGAGGTTAGTGTGGGAGGGACATAAGGTGACTAACAGGCCAAGACAGGGGCCAAGGAAAAAGAGGAGGGGGGGGGGGCAGCCCTCCCGCAACACAAACACACACACACACACACACACACACACACACACACACACACACACACACACACACACACACACACACACACACACACTCACACACACACACACAAACGCAACCTCACACGTACACACACATACACACAAAAAAAAAGAACGTCCGCGGCCACTGACTACGTTCGGACTAGATCAATTCAACAGTCATTGAATTTGGAGTTATTGACTAAGGACACAGCAACCTATATACTTTCTTTAAGGGGTGGACATAGGTCCTACATCTAACTTCAAGAACCAAAGCAAAAGTAAATATTGGTAATGCTTCCTCGACTAATTGCAACCATTACTGCTATATGAATATACGTCGACCGCTGTATCGATGTCGTGTGCAGGGAAATGTTCCACGCCCAAGCTAAGCTAATTCTCGTAATTAGAATGTAGAAGTGTCATTAGAGTTGGCCTAAAGTAAAAAAGCTACGGAATCTCAAGTATGACAGGTTTTCACGGAATAGACTTACGAACAACCGCCTTGCGAATTGGTCGATGGTACACTTCTTTCATTGACTAGCATACCATCTGCACTTAATCCCTTTTTTATTTCAATTCAATAGAATGAAATGTATCAGACAAAATGTAGGCCTACGTCCTTGTAATAATTTTGCAACTATGACTTGTAAATTAGAAAGTGTTAAACATGCTACATCATCATTTTCTTGGGGTGGTAGTGGTCAGTCTGTCATTTTATCTATAATTACTGATGGCAGACTTATGAAGAGGTCAAATTCAAGATTGACCGACGCAATGCGGTTGCATTGTGTGACGCGGTGACACTGTTTCGTGAGGACAGTGTGAAATCTTGTGACCAGTTCAACGGAAAATGCTACTTTGCAGTCTGTGTGTCGGGTTTTACATCGAAGTGAACTTCAGCTTAGCATAGCTGTATGGCAACAGGGATTATCAAACATGATTATGCAGTCACCTGGTATGCATACTAGTATATACACCGTGGTAACTTGGGAACTAGGCCTACTTCAGACCCAAAGCTATACTCGAAGAGTACGGAGGACGGAAACGAGATGCATGGGACACTTTTTTTTTTGTGTGTGTTGGTGTTCATAATCCTGTCTTTCATTTACTGAAATTCTTTTCTTTTTTCGTATATTTTGTGCTGTCCCTGAACATACGATCTCCTTCACTTAATTGCGCCATATCTCAGATGTCCGTTTCTCATCAGCATTAGTATGTAACTCCCTAAGTAAGTATTAGCATGGAGCTACTTAGTAGCTCCATGGTATTAGCATCTTTCAGTCATTAGGGATGTGAAAACACAAATATACTCCTGATGTGTTTGGATGTGTGCAAAAGGCAGGTGGGGGGGGGGGGGAATGTACATCTAGATGAGGAAAGACGAGCGTTTCTCTCCTGTAAACACTCACCACACGTAGTGACGTAGCCTCTTCTACCATAGTCCCACGTGCTAGTAGCATCAATCACTCAACCACAGAACTACGAACACCAACCGTCTCTGCGACTGCCACAGTGGAGCGGGAGAAGATGTTTTCATCGCTTGGTTTCGATCTGACAACGGGGTTGTGACGTGATCTCGCCTTCATGCATTCCCCGAGCGAGGGGTTCGGCAGAGAGGCGTGAACATTGAGAAATGGGGAAAGTCCGCGTTAGTGACGCGCCATGCATTTCGACACCTGAAGCAACGTGGCGTTGATGTCATGTAAATTTGTGGATTGCATGATATGCAGAGTTTGCGATTGAAATATGGATTTGATTCGATTCATCGCATTTGATCTACTGGAAATTTGATTTCATTCATAGGACTGATACATATTTTGTTTGGCAATAATGAATCACAGCCTCAATTATTGTTTCTAAGTAAGAAATATCAAATTAGTAATAGGCTTCAAAAGTTTGACATGTTTTCATTTAGGGCGTTTTCAGAAAAAAAATTGTTTTGTAAAAGGCGATTTGTACACACTCTACGGAAAAGATATAACTCGTGTTGTTGTAGAGGTAATTGTAATATTTTATTTTATTTATTTCATTTTATTTTATTAAGTCTTCTTTAAAAGCAGGGTGGTCCCATTCAGTGCCACAAAGGCCTGCTTTACAAGGGAGCCCTGCGTTGATAGACATTACATTGCATGTGCACACAATAAAAAAAAAACAAGAACAAAACAAACATAGATATGAAACAGCTAAAGAACAATCTGTTCGAAAGAACATAAAACACATAAGAAAGATCATAAAACGAGCAGAGAAAATAGATATCTGAATAATTCATAGCTAGTGTAAAGGGTTTATATCAAATGAGAGACTGATGTTGGCGTACACGATTCTTAAATGTTTGCAATGAGGAGGCTGTTTGAATAAAAATGGGTAACTCATTAAACGATTTGCTTGCAGCATAATGTGAAGGAGCATTTCTTATATTCAGTTCTAGGTTTGGGTATATGTAATTGGCAAGAAAGGGCATATCGAGTGGTATCGAGTTGTAGCGAAGGAGTAAGAGAGCAGGAACAACTGCAAAAATAATGATTGATTTAAGATGATTTAAGATCTTGATTTAAGATAATTTGTACGTATGGAATTAGAATCGATAACAATGATTATGAAAGAAAGAAATCAATATCAACGTTATTAACATTCCTCTAAATTCGTAAAAGATATTAAACAATCCACCTTCTTATACAATACAAGAAATACAATAATTACATTTGTCTTGCGCTCTTGCAGACTATAATTTGTTTCACATTGCTTTCCATCAATCACGAAAGGAATATATGGTTGATGAAGTTACTGAAAAAAATAAGGTTTTGAGGAGGAAACGAAAAGTTAAGTTCTCAGCTATATGCACTGTACTGAGACAGTGTATCAAATACAGCAGCAAGACTGTCCTGAAAACATTCTGATTTTACGCTCCAAGTTAGAATGGTGGGCTGATGTCAAATTTGTATCGTAAATTGACAGCTAATGAAACCATGACACAGAATCAGAGTAAAGAATAAAATACACAACATAATCAACAACTGATTTCAATGCGCCAGCAGCTCAATAGTGCCCTTTATCTTTTATTTTTTTTGGAAGTACTACACATATTCATCTGTCAAAGAACAGGGAAAAGATTTAAAAAAAAAAGGAACTACAGGAGCTTGTTAAGGACAAGAAATTACAACATGCAAACGTAAATCATATGTTTATTATGAATATGTACACATTAGGCCCTATATTTAACGCTAATATGAAGAACAGGAAGATCGTAAAAATCCTAGAGTTGTAACTTTACTCTAATTTCATATTTTAGCCTAACAGATAATTCGACATCATAATCCTTGAGACAAGTTAAGCAACAAAGGGTCAATCGTTTTTGTGACGCTTATATTTATCGTCACTTGACACGATTCGCTTTTTGCATTGGTCTTTGCAAACGGCTGTAGGAGGCAAACACATTTGTTGTTACATATCATAGTGCCTTTGAAAGGCCGTTTATCAATGCATACAGATAGTAATGAATTCTGTAAACTAAATTCGAAATATATCCTTAACGACAACAATAACAACAACAACAAATAACGTAGGCAGTAATTTCTTCTCCCATGGAAACGAATCAATTACTGGTTCACTTCTTAGAGCGGAAAACCTTCCGCTACTTATTCATTGCTAATAATTCTAAGATTTAGTTTTTTAGTAAGCGGATCTACTTCTGGTCTCGCCTTGTGAACGCCTTTGCGATTACTTTGAAGATGAGAAATTAACAAGGAGTAATGATTTTCCTCAGCTATTTTGCCGAAAGGAACTCGAAATTTAGGGCAGATTATAGACTGATAAATCCCGTCAACCTGTTCCATAAACCCCATCGTATCGGTCGTTTGCATATCAAATATTTCTTCGATAGTCACTTCAAACTTGTGGATGTTGAGGTACTAATTTTCCGAAGAATTACGATGGCCTGCAGGAGTCCACAAACAACCGCCTTAGCATGTCTTTTGTTGAGGCGGTTTACGAGAGAGAGATGATTCTTTGGTTACAAATATCTCCTGTGCAGCAGTCTAGCGGGGATGATTGCGACTAGAATTCGATGCCGAAAGATTCGCAGCTCGTTCGTCAACCTCACACCTCTGAGAAACTGCATGTGCTCCTATTTGGATGCACTTTCCGACAATTTGTCAAACTGCGGTGGCATTTCCCCCCTTGTGCCTGGCAAAGAGTTGATGGAACGCAGGGTAAATATAAACTATTATGTAGGTTCCTTGACGGCTGTGAAGTACAAAAACCATTCCGACAGCAACTCTGCGAAACAAAACTTTTAAAGTGAGAAGCTGCATTAAACCAGCAGGCAAGAGGAAATCATGAATGGGCACAACTGTATTTGTTTATCGGAATATAAAATTTTTGAAAGATAAAAAGAATGTCATTAATGCCCTCATCGTCTGGCTCCACTATTGGTTGAAAAAAAAAGTCTGCATGCGACGGGCCTGAGTGATCATTCTATAGATAGTGAAGGTTTGTGGTTGGAATCGAATAAGCGTCATGTCATCGAATGGCCGGTGTGTTACTATTATGTTACCTAGATGATCGTTAATCCGGAAATGAGATAGGGTTCGTTAATCTGAATATTCATGGCGTTATTCCGAAGGTTCGTTTATCCAAAAATGAAATAAAGCTCGTACTCCGAAGAACCGTCGATCCGAAATGAAATAGGGTTAATTTTGCAAAAGGTTCGTTAATCACAAAATCAAAATAAGGATCACGTATTTAATCAAAACGAAAGTAAGGTAGGCCTATACATGCTAACGAAATTTCGGAATTACCCACCTTATTTTGTTTTTGGATTAATAAAACTTCGGAATGATAAACCGTATTACATTTTCGGATTAACGAACCATCGGAATAACGAACCTTGTTTCATTTTCAGATTAATGAACTTTTGGAATAACTAACCAAGGGAATAACGAAGTGTTACCTCAAATGGCTATGCAATACAGAACGCTCTTGATAGACGTATACCAGGGCTCGACACTAACGGTGGCCCGGTGGCCCGGTGGCCCAGGGCCACCAAAAATGAAAGTCGGGCCACCAAATTTCAAAAAAGGGCAAATTTGGTGGCCCGCCTCGGGCCACCAAAATTTTTTGGAAAGTATGTCAATAAATTCGTAACTTTTTGGGCCGGAAATTAGCAGTTAAATTTGTTCAAAGGATGGATGAAAAGGACTGAATGAATGCCTGAGAGTGAGTGTTGCAAGTTTGTTGAAGTTTATTTATGAGTAGATATGTCCAACTTCTAATTTTTACTATCATAAATCTTAAATATTGGACTCATTAAAAAAAAAGGAGTTTTAATGTTTTTTATTGTTTTTTTTTTTCGGGACACCAAATTTTTCTCTCGGGCCACCAAAAATTTGAAATTTAGGATTTTGGTGGCCCCATCGGGCCACCATAAAAAAAAGTTAGTGTCGAGCCATGCGTATACATAAGGACATCAAACGCTCAAAGAAACTTCGAAAGTCCGACATATTCTTGGGCTACAAGATAATGGGAGAAAACAAGGTTACGTGAGGAGGGGGATTTGTGTTTGATTTCTCTGATCCGGTGCTCAATTAGTCATTCATCCTTTACCCCGCCCCGTATTCATTGTTGATATCATTAATAGGGGTAATGTTCGTTATTCTAAAGATTCGTTAATCAGAATATACAAGTAGAAGAAGGTGCTGATTAACGAACCTTCGAAATGTTAAACATTCGGAAACACGTACTGTACCCCATCGATAGCACAATGACATGAAGGCTGGTTCATTACACCTATGTTGTAGACGATCATTACTTCCAAACATGTCTAAATGCATGGCGCCATGTGTGTGTCTGTGTGTGGGGGGGGGGGGGGAGGGTTATGAGGGATGCTGAAATTGTACAGAACATTATCTTCCACCTGTAAAGCAGGGCTATGCATCTTATTACGCGTGAAATGCTACCAACTAATACGCGAAAATTATATGCTTTGCACTGATGTAATATAAAATCACCTAATCGTAAATGATCGTTTAATTCGCTATGCCAATACAATTCTGCAACTGTGTAAAACTGTGTAGACATAGATGGTAAAGGCAAATTACTATTTTACTATTTTCAAGCATTCAGCAAGCATTTCTAGACACTTAAACCTGTCCTCCAAGTGGCTTCTTTTGCTTTTCCCCCCTCAGCTTTGATTTATCTATGTGTTTACATAAGTTAGATGCTTCTTGGATTATTCATTCATGACCTAACATTTTCTTCGATCTCTGTTCCTGTCGGAAATTGGTTTAGGAGGTTCCCAGAGAGCCGAAAAAAGAGAGCGAGAGAGCAGGAGGGGAAAAAAGGAAATTTGGAATAACTGATATAGCATGGGGACTCATTCACGTTTGATAGCAAGAGACCTTCACGCCCAATCCTGTAATCGATCCTCCATCCTTCTTCATCTGGGACAAATCATAGAGGTCAGTAATTCATCATATTTTCCTCCACTATTTACGCTATACAGGAAAACTCCCGTGTATAATAAATGTATATATGTTACGCTATATAGGTGATGGTCGACATGTGTTGCAGCTTTTTTATATCTTTTTTTTTTCGTCAATGAACGAGTTTGCTGATGTCGTTGAATTTGCCCAGACTTTTGTAACAATAAGGCTCATTTCTTGTTTACTTGCAAATTGCATTAAAGACATGGTATAGTATTGGTGGAATTGAGGATTAGGCTTTTAACTTTTTTCGAGGTACCAAGAAACCACTTTTAAATAGTACAGAGCATACCATTCTAAGGGGAATTCAAAGTTTATTTGATGAAAATCGGTTTTGGAATTTCTGAGACATCCAAACACAAAGTTAAACAAAGCGATAATAATAAAAGCTGGATCCCACCTTTTATTAGGATTGCTCTATTTTGGATATCTCATCCATTTCAAACCCAATTTTCATCAAATAAAAATTTAATTCCTTTTGGAATTGCATGCTCTTTCACATATCATCAGAGGTTTCTCATTATCTCAACAAAAAATGTTTGAAATCCGAGGTTATGGTCTCAACCAAAACTACTACAATCCCTTTAACCTTGCCCGACTTTGCTATAACGCATGCTTACCCGCAGATGAGAATTTCCAGTATACTGATGTGTATCTCAGGGGAATATGGGCATTGAATATGCTCGTTGATTTGTTTTAATTCAGATTAGTTTCCCATGATAATCATTGATGATATACAAATAAAACAAGGTTACCAAACACTAACAATATATATAGTGAAAACTTTGAGCAAAGAAAATGGGTTTTCATCAGGATGAAAACCGATTTTCTTTGCTCAAAGTTTTCACTTTTTATCATTTGTTTCTTGTCAATTTTTCCTTTCTTGTTTCAATATATATATATATATATATATATAAACAGTAAATGTTACAATAGATTTTTTTATTTCTTGGGCTGAGAAAGATGATGTAATATTAGATTATTATGAAAAGAATCCTACAGAAGCATAATCTTGTAAAGTATAGGTTAACAATTATTGGCATGATGGCAAGATATGCAGAAAATGTACGTGAAAATGATTTGTACAATAAGTTGCCTTCTCATAGTTTTGCTGTACACAATTCTATTTAGAGTGAAATGAAATATTTTCATCTGAGAATACTACGGCTGTCTACCACAAGACATTCATGAAGATGATAGCTATCATGATGTACGAGTGCTAAGGATTACGACCGAAAACCACTGGCAGAGAGAGCTATGCATATTGGTATATTAAGTAGTCCTTTAATTTGAAGAACAAGCTTAGGGATTTTTTAACTTTGGGTAGTAAGACATTGTAATTTAAGGGAACAGTGTAACTTAATGAATTAGCATTAATTGACTTCTCAATAGAGGTAAATGAAGAGATGATAACTGTCTTGTGGGGTGATGATGAAAATTGTAACTTCTAACAAACAAAAGAGATGATAACTAGGACCCAAAAGATAAAATGTCTTTGAAAGCACTAAGAGACTGGTATATTCATTTCGTGTATACAGTGTAGTATGTTAATCGTGTTGTTGTTGCTGTCTTTTTAGACCATGAAACACACTCGTTCCGTACTGTGCAAAATTCTGCGAAGGCATTTTAACACAAAAGATGGTTTCAGGCTCCGCCCAAAGGATTCGAGATGATTCCTGTCACCACCCCTCCCCCGTCCCCTTTATCAAGCTGATGCACTGATCACATATTAACGGAGGAGCCATTTTACTTTTTTTTTTTATAGGTTGCGTCCTTGTGTAATCTAAACCTAATTTGCAACAGCCTCATACTGATTATCGTAAAAGAACAACACATTATAGGGGATCGATGCAATACAATGCACTGCCCTATACCCTAAAATTGACCTCAAGTTCAGATATATTTTCTAAGGGATTAGAAAATTGTATTTCTGATTTTATGTGATTATTGTTTGTGTAACATGTAGATGTATATTCCTCATTCAGTTTCGTTCTCTGTTCAATATACATAAATGCCTATATGTATATTCATGTGTGTATATGCAATGTAAACGTATAAAATTCTCATCTGAAATATTTCGCTGAATGTTTGTATGTTCTTCTTGTGTAGCTGTACTATTTGTTGATATTTCTCATGAAAGCGACACCTCTGTAAAACAGCGCTGTTACGATAACAGCTAGCCCTGAGTAGGGTCATCCCTCCGTTGAAGGTCTATTTTATGTAATTTACCTTTGTTTGTATATCTTTTTAATGACAGAAGGTAAATATGGTACAATACGATACAATACAATACAATACAATACAATACAATACAATACAATACCATACAACACGACGCAGGGAGAGAGGAGAACAGCCAACGCAATCGTCGTCTTAACGTCTGCGTCGCGAATCTAAAGCTCCCTAATATTTGGAATTGCACAAACGCTCATTAAAAAAAAAAAAAAAAAATATTACAATTAAAGGGACATTCCAGACGATTTTCATAATCTCACATCAGGTAGTACATAAATCAACAGCTCCATGCATAGATTTGTGAAATTTATTGTGATTCTTGAACAGAGAAACAATACTTTCAAAAACCTTAAACAAATTACACTGAACAAGGATGATTACATAGGAGGTTCACATATTTCAGAAATGTAGCAGTGTAATACATTACAATACCGCTTGCTTGCGAGTTCACCTGTGTATAATTCATGGATGCCTTCTTATTTTGTTCTGCTTCCTTGAGCCCCAACTCATGCATTCTATGATGGCTGCCATGTCATCATCCTTGTTCATTGCAGTTTGTTATAAATTTCAAAAATATTCTTGTTCTTCATCCCAATTACCATTAATTCTGAAACTCTGTCCTAAGTATAACTTATTCAAAGTTGTTCAAATGTAAAAATCTGAAAATCATCCTGAGGTCTCCTTTAAGCCTGTATCGAAAATGTATAGCATGTTTGTTTCCTTTTTTGTATGTATATGTGTGCATGTCTTTGTTTGTGTGTGTGTGTGTGTTTATTAAAGCTTATGTGAGTGTGTTTATGGTATTCCTTATCGGTGTGTAGGCTAACCACCACGTGGAATGTCTTCTTTGTTGGGAAATTTGTCAGACAGGGTTGACAGCAGTCTTAAATAGTCGTGATGCCACCCGTCAACGGATTAGGAGAAAGCGAGTGCTTTCACCTACGGTCGCTTCAATCATAAGCTCCAATGATCCATATCGCTGCAGCTCTCACCAACAAAGTCGGCTTTTTTACAATTACTTTGCTTGTCACCATATCTATAATGAAAGGAATGACAAGAGGTGAACAGGGGGTAAAAAACTAAATGGAAGAGTCTGATGAACAGGAAGAGAGAAGTGACGCCTTCGCACAGATATGAAATATAGAGGTATCGATATAAGAGTGATACAAATAAGTCAGTGATAGACATAATGAAACTGAGGAGACAAATACAGGGCAGATGGAGAGAGTAATGTAACGTAGTATGGGTTAAAAATTACCAACAAATCCCATCTCCTTAGCCGTTTGCAGTTCGGCATTTGATAAATGTTTGTTTGTAACAGCGCATTTGTTTACACCACCTTTTCTATGGGTGGAGAATTAAATGACCGGAATGAACATTCCTGGGTACATTAACCGTGGCGTGTTGTCAAATGTCATGGAGACATTATTTTGCTTATTAGAGCATACTAGTAATTATTTTCATGCGTATCGTTTGCACTTGCTCTCACTGTCTGCGCGCGTGGGAGTGTGAGTGTTCGATTGAGTAAGGTTGTGTGCGCGCGCATGGATACGTCCCCCAAGTCAGACACAGTGGAGTATTCGTCCAATAGATTGTAGATGAATTGTTATCGATATAAATGGAGTGAATATCGAAATATGCTGTATTTGTACATCATCGGTGGTCGTGGAAAGTAGCCAGTAACGAGGGCGGCTAATTCTTTCGATGTGCAGAGAGCGACGTCTACTTCTTAGAGTTTCGGTGTTTTGTAGACCGTCAAGATTTCCGATAAAGTGTCGCCACCATTTTCCGACTATACGGCCTAGGTTTGAATTAGAGTAAGTTGTGCGCCGGAATTGATTGCAGCAAGAAATCGAATTTTTCCAACGGGAGTGGCGGGCCAAGAAAGAGCAAGGAAAAGAGCAATAGTCACACACCAACACTGCTTCAGAGTAAGTATTTAATACAAACATAACGTGCCTTTGACTCACCTGTGGTTTGGAGCCTCTGTCCCGCTGTCTCTCTGTTTTCAATCATAAAAGCCATCCATTATTACTACTTTTATAAATGTCATCATCATTTTTGTCATCAGGCTTTTAGATACTCTCCATCGTAAAAACTGTATCACATATTATTACAAAAAATGCACATAAACAAATAAGATACACTAAATCATTACAATTTAGGAAAGAGTTAAGATTCAAACAGTTTTTGAAAAGTATTTTCTGAACTTGCGGATTTCATGAAATTGGGAAGTTTGTTCTATTCCTTTGTTGTTGCTTCTGTAACAGTGAAAGTACGATCCCCGGATTTCTTCGAGATCTGAGACAGGAATGACGGAAGGCGTCCGTACTAGAGCATTGATTCCTTCTAAGAGGCGTATATGATTCAAGGCAATTGCTTACGTATTTTGATGCCTGGTTTGGAAGGCTTAATTTATTAACCAACAACAATGTCTTGAATGTAACTTTTTCCTTATCAACCTGAAGGCCAGTGAAGATACTTTCATAAGAGTGCGTGATAACGACGACTTCCCACCTTAACATGCGAGCAGCCCAATCCCTTAACCTTAATCTACTTAATTGTGCACAATACCGCAGGGATTTTCGTTAATAAGGAGACCATTACCGCGTGATTGCAATAGTCTGCGGTGGACAATACATGTTTTCCTATTGTTACAATTATACGAGGATCTTTAGTTATCCTTATTTGCCACATACGCTTCGTAAATGAAACGGACAGATTTATTTTTTTAAAATTTGTTTTTCTTCGTTGAACTGAAGTTATTTCTATTCATCTATATTTTCTGCATCCGCACCAATGCCCTTAAGACCATCTGGTTTCCTTGGTTCAAGAATAAGATACAGCAGTGTATCATCAGCATGATTATGTGTGATATGATCGATTTAACAATGTCCGCAATAGGAAGTGTGTAAATGCTATACCCTATGGGTCCAAAGATAGACCCTTGTGAGAGAAGGTTTGGAGTTAACTACCTCTGAAGACTGTTTACGTAATTTTCAACAGATAAAGTCCAATCATCAAGGTATCCACTGTCGTGATGTGTCATGAACGCACAACCTGCTCGACAAGCGAGACTTCAGACCATGGTATATTTTGTTACCGATCAACAATACAGAAAAATGGAAGAAAAAAAATAAGTGTAAATGATATCTTTTATATCGAGTGTACTATTTTTTCATTTATCCGGTAATAAATGAAAGTGGCTAAGTATTTGTTCCAAGTTCATCATAGTTCATCATGTCACTGCCGGAAACCAGCCTGGTGGTAGTGTCGCTGACCGGAAAGCAGTACATGACAGGTTCAAATTCTACTGGTTCCTTTTTTTTTTTTTTTTTTTGCGATATGTTTGTTAAAACAGGGAGGTGAGACGGGAGACTCACCTCCCTGGTTAAAATTATAGACCAGCAGTTGCGGAAAAGAATGAAGAAAACTCACGCCTCAACCTTCACCACTCTGCTTAATAATCTCTTGCTTTCATTTAACATCCTAATTAACAGCCGTTTATTTTTGTTTTGTTACATGAATATAGGCTTCTTGAAAGTTATATTCCTTTATTTTTTTATATCATGCTCTGTGATCAGCAGCGTATTGATAGCTTTAAGTTTTTGAAACCATGTAATTTTATTTTCCATATATTTACCCTCGTGAATTAACATCGACGTATATTCGCGAATCAATTATCAATTAATTAAATTATGGATAATACAGTCATGACCCATATAGAGATGCAAGAAACCAAATAAACAGCAGATCACTGTGACACATGTTTAGTTGATTGTATGTCTGTGCGGTATATAATTTAAATGAAAGAAAGATGTTATTCAGAGGGGTGAAGGTTCAGGTGTGAGTTTCTTCAGTTTGTCTCCCTCTACAAATTAAATTTGTTAAGATCGCAACTGCTGATCTGTAAATTAACAAACATGTCGGAAAAAAGGAACCAGTGGACTCGAACCTGTCATCTACTGCTTTCCGGGCAGCGATACTACCACCAGGCTGTCCCTCACGATGAACATGGAACAAATACCCAAGCTCCGAAATTCCGACATTGTTATATTAAAGGGTGTGTATAGTTCTGGTCGAGGTGAAGATTTAGCTTTTAACGTTTTGTGAGATATTCAGAAACCACTCTATGAGATGTCAAAGAGCATGCAGTTCTAAGGGGTATCAAAAGTTTATTCGATGAAAATCGGTTTTGAAATGGCTGAGATATCCAAAAACAAAGTGAAACAAAGAGATACTAATAAAGTTGGGGCATGTCGCCTTTTATTATTAGCACTTTTTTTGGATATCTCAGCCATTTGAAAACCAATTTTCATCAAATAAACGTTGAATCCTTTTTAAAATTACATGCTCTTTCATATTTCACAAGAGGCTTTTCATTATCTCACTTAGGAATGTTAAAAACATGAATCCCTACCTCAACCAGTACTGTACAGTCCCTTTAAGGAGTCCAAGGCGGACAAGGCATAGGATAAATGCCGGCAACCAGGGACAGGCTGGTGGTAGTGTCGCTGTCCGGAAAGCAGTAGATGACAGGTTCGAGTCCCACTGGTTCCTTTTTTCCGACATGTTTGTTAATTTACAGATCAGCAGTTGCGATCTTAACAAATTTAATTTGTAGAGGGAGACAAACTGACGAAACTCACACCTGAACCTTCACCCCCTCTGAATAATATCTTTCTTTCATTTATCCTTTGCCTTGTCCGCCTTGGACTACTTAACATAACAATGTCGGAATTTCGGAACTTGGGTATTTGTTCCATGTTCATCGTGTCACTGCCGGCAATCAGGGACAGCCCGGTATATAATTTGTTATGGTGTCCCATGCCACGTTTAAAATCGACACTTTGGTTAAGTGGCTATATCAATGCCTTTTTGAGAAGCTTTGTAACTCACTTTCCTTTACACACATACAAAAAAAAACCAAAACACTATACTAAACCTAAAAAACGAACCTTAATTTGAATATCTTGAAAGGAGTTATTAATATATTTACTATAGTCGTGATAGTATTATATAAAGATGTTAATGGTTTATTATCTTGACCAACATCTTGACAAATAATTTCTTTAGAATTTAATCAATCATGGTGTTAGATATATACACGAGTTATAATATCTCTCATTAACAAAATGTGAATTGAATATGCCATTAAATTCTACTTGTTTATAATAATTGCTAGATCGTGTACTGCGTACAAGGGAGTTAAAGTAAAACTAAGCTCCCGCTGACTTCTAGAAATTGCACTTTAATCGATTATTCAAATGGATGCTTTTATAACTGCGAATCAGGAAAAATGAATTTATACAATGAGATTTCACCTTCATCAACTTAAGAGTTATCATAGTAACAAGCAACATTTATCAATCGTTGAAAATAAACAACACATTGTACATTAATTACACGTACAATATTGAAGTGGTTGCTATACGTAATTTAAAGCTACATGAACTTGTTGCCGTATAAGATACAAAGCTGCCAACATGGAAAATGAATACCGGTAGTTTAAAGCATGGGGCAACATCTGAAGGCCAGAAGGGCGTTGAACCCGCATTACAAGAAGACAGAGGATGTGGAGTCACATAAGTGGCCGCAGGATTCATAAGAAATTGAACCGAGGAAAAAGACAAAAAGCTATGCATATAGAGCCTACATCAAACTAAAACCGGTATGGGATTTACGCTACTCAGATAGTGGCAGTGATAATGTGACGGAAGAAATAAACTATAATCATATACTCAGTATATGTTTTGGAGACAGTCAACCGCTAACAAGCATGACAATCCCTACTTTTTAGTCACTGATGGACAATATTATACGACTTAACAGACGAAATAGGGTTTGCAAATCAGCGGCCCGTGTTTCTGGCCAAATACACCAGCATAAAAAGAAACAGTACAACAGGGCGGTAGTGCAACGACCAGACAGCTACCAAGCAATTTATGTAAGACATTTGACGTTGTCAAATGTCACCATTTATGTAATCAAGATTCACGAACAAATTTAATATGTAAAATGCTGTAGATTACTTGCTTTTCAACTTTCAAGCCAGGATGGTGCAAATCCTACTCTGTTGTCAAGAATAGTGTGGCCTGAATTGCAATGATCATTATTTCACTGGAAAGAAAAACAAATAAAGAATATGTAAGCTGCGCCATCTGTTTAAATGAGAAGAATGAGAAGAATGAGAAATACTTTCTAATTGCAATGAAAAACAGGCAAATCTGATCTTCGTTAATGCCCCCAAAATGATTTTCTTTACAGACAAACGAGGACCTATTGTTGCTAATGGATATCAAAAAATTGAAACACCTAAACGAACGAATCCGATCAATCCCCATCTTAGTACAGACAGACTGTCTAATCTGCTCAAAGTTTCTAAGGAGAGTCGAGCAATGACAAAAAACAACTCATTTACGCATTGCCTCAGGCGGATTATAGAGCATGGTGATTTTTTTTTCTTACAGTTCGATGATTATTGAAAGAATAATGATGTATACGGTTAGCGTAGGGCTTTTTATGACCAGTCACTCGTCAGGTAGTTTTAAAGGGATTGTATAGTATTGGTGGAGATGAGAATTGGGCTTTTAACTTCTTGTGAGATACCAAGAAACCACTTATAAAATTGTACAGAGCATACCATTTCAAGAAGAATTCAAAGTTTATTAGAGGAAAATCTGTATTGGAATTGCTGAGACATCCAAAAACAAAGTAAAACCAAGCGATCCTAATAAAAGGTGGGTCCCGTTTTTTTTTTTTTTTTTTTTTTTTTTTTTTTTTTTTTTTATTAGGAATGCTCTTTTATTGGATATCTCGGGCAATTTAAACCCAATTTTCATCAAATAAACGTCGAATCCCTCTTGGAATTACATGCTCTTTCATATTTCATGAGAGGTTTCTCATCATCTCACCAAAAAATATTAGAAACCTGGGCCCCATTTCATAAAAGATGTTAAGATGGCAACTCTTGGTGGAATGACAACTTCCAATAGCAACAGCCAATCAGGAAGCTGGATTCTTGTCGTTACCATGACAATTGTCATTCCAGCAAGAGTTGCTATCATATCAACTTTCTATGAAATGGGGCCCTGAAGTTAGGTTTCAACCAAAACTATACACTCCCTTTAAGCACAGGAACTTTGTATACTTAATTATTGTGAGTTCTTAACAGTATTTAGTTTAAGGTATTGTTTCTTAGTTTAGGTAGCTTTCAGTCGTTCCAGGTTTTCCAAGGCGATGGAGCTACATGAAAAGTTTCCATTCGCATTTCTAGTTTGCAGAATTATACGAGCTTTGTTGAGCATAATTTTGGTATTCTGATCAGTTTGGGCTCCTCTCAGAAGCGATAGGCATGGTAATTTGGTGGCCGAAAGGTTGGGCCTAAAAAATTTACATACGGGCTCGATGGCTCACCACTGCGTTGGCACTGGGCGTCTCGGCAGACCGGCCGCGGTAGCTGTGGGCGTGGACGTTCACGTTGGGATGTAAGCAGAATACGCTCCCGGTCGCACATCCGACCAACAATAAATGGGCCCGGGTCTGTTTCATAAAACTGTTTGTAATGTTACGCATGACTTTAAGAACGATCAATACATGTTTATGAATGTGTGACGAAACCAATTTTGCATGCCATGTTTTTATTCATAGTTTGGACAAATAAAGAAATGAAATGAAATGATTATGAAGTGCAAATATGTGTGCCCACGTTTTTACAAAGTACTACTGTATGTCGCCATTTCATCTTCATTGAGGCAAAAATACACTTTCAACAAAAATCGTGAGTTAACGTGAAAAAAAATATTCACTTTCATTTGCAAATTTCAACTTTACCTATTGAGATGAACAACGATTAGGAAACCCACTTGGCTTGCCATATTTAAGGCGTTCGTAAAGTCGTGGGTACCTTTACGAACAGCTTAATGAAACATGGCCCAGCAGTCGCAGCACCACCACCGAACGATACTTGGACTTGGTAATCGGTGAGTAGTAACGGAAGTGGGGCTGACTATCCTGGGGAAGACGATGACAGTGATTACTCGCATTCGGAACGCTTCCTTTATAGGAAATATGCTAATCAGCATGGCCAAAGTGAATTATCAAGTTAATTATCTGGAGTACAAGACTCGAAACAAATGGGTTTCACAGAAGGAGCATGATAATATTGACCAACTAGCTTCCATGACATACAAGAAGAACAACTTCATTGCTGGTTTCATTCAATAGCTGGAAAGGGGATGGGGAAAACGGGTGGAAGCTAAAATCGCCTCCGACATTAACTCGATCAAAAATACAAACAAACTGAGGTGATGATGTCGTCAAATAACTTTCTCATTTCATGGTATTTTGCACACACACACACACACACACACACACACACAAAATCATTAGATGCGTATTTGTGGACAATAATTCGGCAACTACGACTTGATTGGTAGGTTTTTGTTACACAACGAAAGAAAAGAATGATGTGAGGGTATGATTCAATCTTTTTCCTTGTAAATCAAAAGAGGTAATTTCGATGAGATTTTTCTAATTTTCCGCACACCGTGCATTTATCATTATTGCCATCCTTAGTAGGGATACAATATGTACCACTTTCTATTAGAGACATTGTTTACCACTGGGAGCAGTACTTGAACAAAAGTTAGAGTTATCTCATTTAACGCGTATGTATAGTTCAATTGAATCACAAAAACACTCTACCATCTAAAAAAATACAATAAAGCCACAAACATAAAGAGATGATATCACTTATCTTCTAAATGAACCATTACTGTTGACGGCTTAATCTAGAAACTGTTTTAATACAGCTATTTTTCACATTTTGTATATTTAATAATTTACGGTATACTTACCGTTGATTATACTCATTAACATTTTTACATTGGTTGTTTCTATCTCAAACTCACATTTAAGAACTATTCTGAAGCTCTAAAGCTTTTTTTTTTTTTTTTGATCTGCAGTGGTAATCAGTAACTTGCCACGAAGGTCAGGACGACACAGAGAACTTCCATCCAAAACTTTCCCTTTCTTACCCTCCAGCAACAAATGCAAATTATACGCCGAGTACTGAATGGCGAGAAGTAATTTCATTTTCTGCAAAAGCAATTATTTCCTTTCATCTTCAGATCAGCTCTTAGATATCTTTGTACAAGTAATTACGCCGTCCCTGTTTGAATAATTCATGGAGCCAAAGGTAGGTTTTGAGTTTTTTTTTTAATGTCTCATTAAGAGCAAAAGAGAACTTAGAAGGGAAAGCACTTCTTTCCTATTTGTCATATCCTATGCATACCAAATATCGTTTGAGAAAAGGGCTTCAAATTAATGAAAGATTCACTTGACAAACAGTCCAATAGGTCATTTGAAATGCATTCAATTTTTGTTAATCTTATCTAGTTCTTACCCGATGCATCAATAACAGACGTATGCGACAACAACTACAAAATTGTAAGAGAAATCAATAGAGTCATCCTGAAAGAAGTGGTTGTCCAAGGAATATCTCTTCTCAACAAACCCATTGAATTCAAATTCATTAAATTCTTCCGTCGAGATGTTTTAACTGCACATGATTGACAAATTGCCCTACACGTGTACATCGACGTAAATAAGCCCTAAATTGATCAGTGTCTTAGTAGTAGCCATGATTAACAAAAACAAAGTCATGGGCGTACATACTTGAGCAGGATTCGAACCTACGACCTCCTGATCACCGGACAGGCGTCATCTCCACTAGACCACCGAGCTTCCACTGAAAACCCATTGAATCTCTTGGCATTGTTGATGGTGAAGTATTGTTTGCATTTTTTTTTAAAAATCAAAAATGATTGAGACCTGCGCGGAAGTACACGGTGACTTGCGAATGGCCGAAACTCTAGACTCAAGATAGTTACCAAACAAGGCAGAGCGAATTGTTCACTTATTCTTGTACAGACAGAATTCCGAAGGGATGGTATAGTTTTCGTTGAGATAGGGACTCAGATTTAACTACTAGTATTTGCGAGGTGATTAGAAACTACTTATGAAATATGAAAGAGCATACAATTTAAAGACTGATTCAAAGTTTATTTGATTAAACTCTTTTAAAATAAAATGAAATTAAACTTTGAAATGGCAGACATATAAAAAATGAAAGAAAATGGTTCGAATAAAAGGTGGGTCCCATCTTTTTTTTAAGACCTCTTTGTTTTCAGATATCACAACCATTTCAAAACCAATTTTCATCAAATAAACTTTGAATACCTCTTAGAATTATATGCTTTTTAATATTTCAGAAGAGGTTTTCAGTATCTCACAAAAAGATGGAAACCTGAAGCCCCATCTCATCCAAAACTATATCATCCCTTTAAGTGCGCCAGAGACTCTTTACAATATGCATACAAAGACATGGGGTTTTCTGTGTCTGGGGTTTTCTGTGTCAGATGTTTCAAAGCACACAAAGGGTTAATTGAAGGGAAGGATGCATGACGCTCCAAGAAATTGTTAGGACATAATTATATTCTTCTAAGGTTTCCGTGATGGCAGAACGTTAGATGATTAGTGGTTTCATGGTACATCTTGTATTCTGCTGTTAATCGTTATTCCAAGGTATTTTATTCTGAAAAACACAAAATCCATATACTCAGATGTTCTTTAGTCCCCCCCCCAAAAAAAAAAAAATAAAATATATATATAGGTTTTGTAAACTCTGACTAATGCAAACATTTGTAGGGTTATTTTGACTATTCGTCATTCCAAAGGTTCGTTAGTTCTTAATTGGAGATGAGATTCGGATTATCGATTTTTTTTATTTTAATAGAACTTACGAGCCTTCGGTACAACGAACCTTATTTCATTTTCGGATTAACATATCTTCGGAATAACGAGCTTATTTCGTTTTCGGAATAAATGAATCTTCGGATTAACGAATCCTGTTTCAGAAGGTAAAAACAGGCTGGATGAAACGTCTTGAATGAGTAGGTCCTTCACAGGACCACTCTCGCATCAAAGAAAGAATAGATGGTGAACCGTCAAACCACTCACCACTAAATTATAATGAAGTCTTGATGATTTCACAGCATGCAATTTGAAGTCCGAGGGAAGTAAACTACCCAAATATATATACCTTTTGGTCAAGTCTACTCCCCCCCCCCGTCGGACAGATGGAGAAAGTGAATGGAGTTACATTTTAGTCTTCTTGACAAGAATGGCTGAAATTGAACACATTCATTGGCAGAATATCATATTGGCACATCATAATTAGTGCTGTTATTGATATCATCTAGAGTAAAAGTAACGTCCGGAGACCATCGAGATTGAACTGATAATAAAACAAGTTGTCTGACCGTCGTTCTTTTAATTCAGTATGAGATAGATATAGATTTCATTGTAATGATGATGGTGATACTGTAATGATTGGGAATGATAAGGAAGGGTTGTTTCTGATGACCCTGCCGCTAGAAGCTCACGTGTCAACCATGAGTATCGAAGTTATTGAAATATCTCTGTCACCCAGCACATGCCCAGTTACGGTTAAGGGATCAGGGAAAGCTCATGAATAACCGTTCTCTGATTTCCATTCTAAGCAATTCCAGAAATTGAGAAGGCTTTCAGCGTATTCGCATAAAAGAAAAAAGAAAAAAAAACCTAAAACAATCAAACAAACAAACAAACAAATAAAAAACAAAAACAAAAAATAACAAAAAACCCCCCAAAAACAGCAAAAACCAACAAAGCAAAAGAGAAGCTAAGCAAATTCATTATCGATTAAAAAAAAGAAGGGAAGCAAAAAAAAAAAAAACAACAACAACAAAACAACCCAACTTTGCACCACAAGGCACAGGTTTGCAAACATATAGATATTTCTATCATATTGCGTTTTTTATTGCCAGTATGAATCGGGTCCATGTCAGTCAAAATAAAATGATATCAAAGGCTTAATCTCTTATTATGAAGGGTATCCTATCTGACCTACCAAATGCCCTACTCAGGGACATGCACGCCCTAGGTTACAAAGGATTGGTTTGGCACACAGATCGGTGTAATGCTATTTAGGTTTGCGGAAATGAGGCGTGGCTGCCATGTACGTCGTCTGGGGCTGCATAGATCAGGACACCACCATGAAAGTCGATCTTCGCAGAACAGAAATATTCGACAGGGGATGAGATTTCGATGTCTGTTGCAGCGTAATAACCATGTTTATGACATATTTATCTACTGCATGAATCTTGTTCTCCCTAAACCTCCCTCTTGGCAACATCGCCCTATACCGTAAGGCGGTTTACCCCTGGAATTTATAATTCAACTCCATTTGTATTCTCAGTGTTCAAAAAAGGGAAATCTGAGAACTTATAGGTGAATTTGATGGGCCATGAACTAGCGTTAATATCTACAGTGACCTCGCTTGGCAAAGAGGTTATTAAAGGTAAAGACTACCGAAGTATAAATAAATTTTCGTTAAAGCATGTACGTACGTATAGGCACACCTGCAACCTCACATCTCCCCCTCCCCCACCTCTCTCCATCTCTCTCCATAATCATATACACGCATACACGCACACATACCATTATATATGGGATATATATGATAGGCGTACCTGTGCTTTGGTGACTTGTCCGCTACCGACGGTTTCACGCTGTGACGATCTTCAGGTAGACTGACTTTTCTTTTCACCAATCCTCAACAAACTAAATACCCGACGGATATATACCCAACGGATATAAACTATTATATATATATATATATATATATATATATATATATATAATGTGTGTGTGTGTGTGTGTGTGTGTGTGTGTGTGTATTTTCTGCTGGAGCTATATTGAGTGTGAAACGACAAAACTCTGGCCTCAATACGTATATGTAAGCATTTATTAATTTGCAGACACAAGATGGAGAAACAACGTGCGCTCCATGAACTCAGTGAGACAGGATATATAAGAAATAAAGTTTAGAATTGTAATATTTTGACATCAAATTTTAACCTGTGAGGGCAGAGAATATACGAACCATGTGATGAAGCAGAAAAAAATAGATCAGTTGGTTTCAGTTATTTGGACAATCCGTGGTAAATTTATGATTTCACTTCCTTTACCTTTGTAAAAATGTCTTTCTTCTATAGTGCCTCTGAATAGCAAAATAGTGGAAAAACAAGCACACATATAAGGCTAAAAAACAGAAGGAAGAAAAGATATCTCAATGTTCATTTGAAGCGTAAGTCAGATCGGTTCAGTGAGTTATCTCTGCCACGATGTACAACACGAAATGAATGATGATACTTCACAAATTATGGGAAACTTCATACAAAATACCCGACCTTTCTCTGTTTATTTCAATTACATACGTAAAGCCTCACCAACGGTTAATAGAAAAAAGTTTTTTGTTTATGTTTTCTGCATTATTTCTTTACAGAGAACTATGAATCCCACCGCGAACGTGACGATTCTACTTCTATTCGTGACAGTGGTTATTCTGAGTCATTTTCAGCCATCACAATGCCAAATTCACCACAGATTTAACTGCTGGAGGCCAGGCGGCAGAAAGCGATCTGATCCCGACAGCTCACCGGCTCCTCTTACAAATAGCAGAGACCAGCTCGTGAGTATAAACACGTATGACATGCTTTTACATCTCGAAGTGTTCCATTTGATGTTCTTCCCGTAGTCGTTCCCGTTCTTTCCCGGAGATCATTCCGTTTTCCATTTTTTAGAGGTTATATATATATATATATATATATATATATATATATATATATATTATGTATATATATATAAAGTTTTATTAAGTCTGATTGGTCTGGTGGAAGCTATTAGTTTTCTCTAATGATTTACAAATCTAATACATCTAAATAGCATTTCATTAATTGTTTCTGCCTTTAAAAGAAGAGAATGTGTTACGACCAAAATCACTCTGAGAATGATCGCACAAAAGAAACAATCCACTAATGTTCAGGCGGTTTATTAACAGTGATATTGTGGGTACAGACTCGTGATCAGTTCTCACATCAGTACAATAACGATCAATAGAAACAGTTACAAATCAGTAATAAAATCACTTACACTTATTACATGCAATATCCCTGGAAATGTCCAAATACGATGCTCGATACACAAAGGAATGATCCACGATGCACCGATGAATGATACCTTCGACGTAAATCCAGAGGTGCAGGTTACGATAGTCCAAGGTATAGATCCGGGGTAAAATCCAAGTTGTGTGTCCACAGCAAAACGTGCAGAATCCAAACGTTATGACGACCACGTCCAGTTGATGTGTTGAATGATGATTCACTTTATAATGTCCAGCGAGGAATCCAGCCCGTCACAGCTTTGCCGTAATAATGTCCGTTGACACTAAAATATGGAGTCTCTCTCCAATGTAGGCAAATTAATTCTCTGCAGGCAAAATGTCTCCCAGGCCTTATCTCCACAAACACAGTTTGTATAGCAGGTCAGCAGGTAACACAGGACTGACTATAACAAGTCGCTTCAGAGCCAGAAGTGACGTAACTCTCAGAGCAGAGGTGTTGGGTACTCTGCATACCTCAGAATTTCTCCTGCTTATATACTATCCATTCACCCCTTTCTAGTACATTCTGTAATTTTCTCCAACCTGGGGCTACATACCTGAACATACTAGCAAGTCCAAATTCCAGGAATCCTGGATGACTCACTGCCTAATATGTGCATAACATCATTGCCAAAATTAACTACCAATCACATTGGGCTACAAGGGCAGTGCCTCACTCAGCCAGCACTTCCTAGAATTTTCTGGAATGGGTGAAATCATTCTAGATTGAGTGAGCTATAATGTATTTCCTGTCACATGCATACATGTACTGTAGCTACATTGTATACCATGTAGAAAATTCTCCACTGATCTGGTCAGCCTGTATGTACTATATCTAATATCATATAGAAGGTTCTACATTAATCTGGTCACCCTGTGTACATACAATGTACACATTAAAACAACCATGCACACAGCCTTGATACATTAAACATGTACATAACTACTTGTGTGTACATTTGTGACAAATGAAAATATAGACGCTTATATAATATAGTCGCTTTGCCAAGTATATCAAGGCTAGATATATTAGGAATTTCGTGGTGACGTGAGAACCTTATCTTGGTTATTGAATGGACGTCAGACTCAGGTCAAAATAATCAAGATCCTTCCATTTCTTCCACAAAGGTACAGATCCAGTGGAAGAGTCTAAGGTAGGAACGGGTTTTGGGGATGACGACTCGTTTAAACGTTGCACTTGTGATAATGTAAGACAAGAGGGATTTTGTTTCGTGCATTCCATGGCTCCAAGTTGGATCTCCAAATACTAAACAACTATTACTAATGCACTAATGTTTCATTAGTGTGTTCAAATATGACTTAAGACTATTTCTTCGCAGTTATATCTTTTTTCAACTCACTTATTGCCATTGGCACATTCTTTTAGATTTAGAAAGAAAGAAAAATATTCAGTGTACAGTTTAATCCTCATAAGAAGTGTCTTTACTCTTACCTTGGTTTTATTTTGATAAGTAAACAAGTTTCTTACTCTTAATTTTTCAGTCATCTTCTTCCGGAAATGCTTTGAGAAAGTAGTACAAAAACTGAAAGAGGGTAAGACAAAGTCCACCCGCTGACTAGTCAACAACGGTCATAATTCATCTCTATTACCCCTTTTTTCTCCACTCCCCCACCCCAAATAATCTGATGCAGGAAAAAAAAAATAAGAAAAAGGACGCCACAACACGATTTGGATGAACTGAATGCGAGAAAAAAAAAAGAAAAAAAGATGCGGCCTGATCGATCAAAGGATCACTCGACCCAAGATCTCTGTCCCTTGAGTGCTCTGTCCCTAAAAATCAGTCAGTCTGTTTTGTACGAGTCTAGTGCCATTACGTCTCTTCACGCGCTCACACACACACACACACACACACACACTTATACCCACACATACTCTCTGTTTTCTCTCTGTCAATATATAAATAAAGGGCTCCTACGCATGCGCACACTCACACACACACACACACACACACACACTTAAACCCACACATCCTCTGTGTTCACTCTCTCGCTCAGAATATAAACATATACAGCTTCTACACACACACACGTACACACATACTATTGGCATATTTGAACAAATGCCTTCAATTTACAAACCACTGGGGAGCAGGTAATAATCAATTATAAAAGGGAAAGAAAGAAGGAATTACATGCAAACTTCTTGTTTCAAACGCCATATGATTTTATTTTCGAGAGAGAGGGCCAGGCATTGAAGCCAGAGATTCCTCGCGCAAAAGTAGGCCTACACGGAATACTTTTTTTTTTCAACGGATTTTGAATCTTACAGAATTGGATTCTGGATTAGAATCCTCTATTGCAGTTTTGTTCCTCCCCCCCCCCCCCAATCAATAATATGTTTTATTTACTATGTCCCCTTTGACCGATGTGTATAAATGGGTAACTGTGGCAATGATATGCTAATATAGTACTAATAAAAAGAACTTCTGGGCCCTTTTAATGAAGAGTTAAAATTGATTATAATATAGTTGATTTCAAGTTCTACGCTTTCATGGAACACTAGCTGGATAGATAGATGACAATGTCGTTGGGTGAAAATGTGAAGGAGAGAAGTAGCTATCCCAATGCTCGCAACGATGATACTTGATATAATATATACAACTGTATATAAATATATAGATAAATAAATAAATAAATAAATATATATATATATATATATATATATATTAGATAGATATATAAATATATATACAGTTGTTGATATTTCTTGATTTTTTTTTTCATGAAATTGAAAACTGTGATATAAATATATCGGTACTATTTTGAGTGTACCAGGTGGGTTGGGGAGGATAGCCTGAGGGCCCAAGTCATTTAGTTGGCTCTTTCCAGACCCGAGCTGCCCAACCTGGTGCACCCATAACTCTCCATTGTGTGTTTTGATTTGTTATTGATATATTGATATTTCTGACTGAAAGCCGAATAAGTAATAATAATAATAATAATAATAATAATAATAATAATAATAATAATATCATTAATAATGAGAATAATGATAATAATAATAATGATAACAATGATAATGATAATTATAACAAATTGCTGGTGAACTGTTCTACTTTATTCTTCCTTTGTATCTTACAGCAACTAAAGTGGTCCTTACAGAGGTATATTGATTCTGTTCCTGCGAGCGAGCTTTTATCTCTGCTTGGTAAACTTCTTCAGGTATGTGTTTTCAATGGATTTCTTTGTGTGTGTGTGTGTGTGTGTGTGTGTGTGTGTGTGTATATGTATGTATGTGTGCGTGTGTGTGTGCATTTCGATTAATATGCAGCAAGGAAAATGTTTGTAAAGTTCGTGGAAAACATGAAGGGTAGATTCGGTTCCTTGAAGCATACGCTTTGTGGTATTAAAGTAAATGCTCAATAAAAGGCCCTTTCTAAGATCATTTTCTATCCTAAGGTATTAAGAGCTATTTAGATTTTCCTAAAGTTGTTTGATGTAGATCAGACGAATGCATTTAATGTTTGTCATGTATGAATTTCAAGCAGTTTCAAATATATTACTTTAGTCATGTTGATATATCTTACTCGCCTGTGTATTCGATTTCCATGAGCTTAGTTTCTCCATATTGTAATTCCATAAAAATCAGGTGTTTCAAATACCCTGCTTTATTCATTATTGATATATCATACTCGCCTGTGTATTCGATTTGCATGAACTTAGTTTGTTCATAATTTAATTCCATAAAAATCAGAAATTTAATGAAAGTGACATGTTATCCCTGTACTGACTGAATGAATCCTTTAAACCACAGGAAATGCAACATTGATTCACTTCAGCAATAATCTAAAGAATCAAATGTCTGATTGGAGTTATGATTCAAAGTTATTCTCAAACTATCCAGGAAATGAGTGGGTGTTTGAACGTATTGAAATAAAACAAACAAACAAACTTCTTATCATTCACTAATCAGACATTAACAGAAAGTTTTAATCTATGATTTACCAACCTCCACCGAATTATTACTTCGGGAAAATCAGTATATCCTATTTCAGCATTGCTGAAGTGACAGTCGATGTAATGTATCGGTCTGTAATCAGTGGTAGGGGCTGTGATATCGGCTATGAAGCACTCAAGATATCATCACCTCTAAAGAAATTATCAATCTGGCTTGTTGAGAATGGTTATTAATTTTGGGTCATCTTCTAAAGTGGTTGTAAGACAACGCTATTCTTATCATACATAACTAAATGCTGATTCGAAATCAACGGAATTAATTCACGTATAACTTTTGAACTGTTCTGACTTTTTTCAGGAATATGGTAAAAATCACTCAATACACTATTATCAGATGCAGAAACAGAGCTGTGGAAAATACTAGCATCCAAAGATTTGCCACTTTAAAAGAACTTCTGATGATTTGGAATTATTCATGGAAAAAGTTATACATAAGCCAGAGCGATTTTCACAGAACCCTCGAAAATATCCTGATAAACCACCCGTTCGTCATTGCGAAGAGGCGTTTGTAAATCCAGAGAAGTGACGTTTTACTCCAATTTTTATTTCTTATTTTCTCATAGGCGCGTTTCACTACTTTTTTTTTTATTATCAGTCTTCATTGATAATGCCCATCCAGTATAGGATACACAAAGCACAATCGTATCTTTCAGACGGGACCTAATAGAACCAAACAAGTTACTGCTTATCTCAACCTGCGCTACCATAACGGAAAAGTGATTGCAAATCTTCATCAACACTGAATGAAACATTAAATTCTGTTTTCCAATTAGCATTGATATTTTTTTTTTAATCATGGTATTCAAGATTGAATTCACGTTTTGTTCCATGAAAAAAACAAAACAAATTCAGAATCTCTTTTTTCCCCTTTTTTCACTCTACTTCCTCAGATACATATATACAGTGTTATTTTCGCGACATGAAACTTTCACGAATTTGAGCCGAAGGTCTTTTTCGCTGCTTGAAACTTTCGCGAATCTTGGCTCCTCGCGATTTTCAAAAGTTTCATGCACTCGAAATTTCCTGCAAAATAAAATTCAGCATTTATACCATGAAAATAATAATGTATAACAAAAAAAAAATAGAGGGCTCCTACTCTAATATCAATGAGTAGGTCATGAGGGTCATGTTTCCAAATTTGGTGCTTTTATCCGCCGTGTAACGGTAATTTAAAAATTTGACGTTAAGCGACCTGACTATTAGCAAATATTGTCATGACAGCGTGATATAAGATTTTTTTTTATTATTTCCTTAGGAAAATAATTGGGCTAGGATTTTCATGTTGGATAATGTCTTGCCACTTTTACTGCCCTCGACCAATAAGAGAACAAGAAATAATTTGTGATGGATATAATACTTCGTAATACACTATCACTCCGTGACTTATTTCACTTTTGACACTGGTTTAAATGTCTGTAGATCATTCTCGCGGTCTTTCAGCCGTTCAAGGTACACAGACCAAGCAGGGGAGACGGATAGTGGAGGGAATAAAGAAAATAAATAGTCCAGACTCAAGGAGTATAATTGCGGATAATAAAACTATGTTACAATCTTTCATTGCATAAGTATTCTTCTGCTTCTTCTTCTTCTTTTTTTTTTTTTGGTCTTCATTCTAGTTCGAGAATATTCGACAGACAACGGGTGCGGTGGCCGACAGGGACGGTGAATCTGACAACGAATGGATATCATCGCCCACTGACGACAAAGAGGATGGGAGAACGTGGTCGTAACGGCGTTCATAAATTCAGAAACCTCGAAAAATGCACTTTATTTTGACAGAAAAAGGAAAAAAAAAATACATCATTCTCTTCAAGAACTCTACTTCTCATGGCTCTGACTAAATAAATGCTATTATGTCGAGCGTCCAGTATCATTTTTTTTTTTTTTTTTTTTTTTTTTTTTTTTTTTTTTAGTGAGCGCCATAACAAGCAATAGGGAAGGGAGAGAAGAAGTTTTTGTCAGACTCTGTCTGACGTTAAATGAGCTCATGAGCTGAACAAAACACCTGCAATTCAATGAAGAGAATTATGTCTTTTAATACTTTTTCGCCCATTTTTGTTGTTTTATTCAAATTGGAAAAACATAGTACGATCATAGTTTGATCACCAGTTTCATATCTATCGAAAATTATGAGAAAAATGGTTTAGAGAGTAACCCAACTTACTTTTAAAATGTCTAATGTATATCAACCAGGTACGTAAAAACAGGGTTCTAATCGAGGTGATTCTCCCTCTCTCCTTTTTTTTCTGACCCCCCCCCCCCCCTCCGCCAACCCCTTCCTTGGGGAAGATCTACCTGGAATCCTGTCCACGGGGTTTGTCAGTAAACAAAGATATCCGTCCACGTCGCCTCAAGTGACAAACAGTATACACAAAACGATGTGTACATCCGAGGCTGTTGGCGACGTAGGAAAATATTGATAAAATCCAAGAAAGTGGAATACTGCAAGGTTGTGTCCAGGGTATTGCATCACCTATGAGAGCATCTAATGGGTTAACTTGTTAATGGGTAATTCGTGTGAAATTATAGGTCTTTTTTAGTCAGAGAGCGAATGGATTTTCTTTATTTTTTTTTTTTTTTGTAATAGATGATTTATGGCTTATATGTTCAAGTATTAAGACGCATTATACTTATATTACTTTAGACCATTATAATACTCTTCAATTTGTAGGAATAAATTATATTGGTGTTCTGTTGGTGTGCTTGATCGTAAACATTTTCACTAGCCTATCAATTCGTTGATTCATTATTTTCACCAAGGAAATCATTGCTTGTACTACGTATGTATACTAAGAAGTAATATATGACACGTAAGTAGAATATTCCTCCGCACTTTCTGGTATCACTTTCCCCAAAAAGGTTTAATCATACTGGTTTGTATCAAATAATATGACATATTGTGTGTTCTTTTGTTTCTTTGTTTGTTTATTATCTGTTGAAATGTTGTCATTGATTTCACGCACTTATCGACGTTGTTACTGTATCAAATGAGGGGTTAAAACACACCCCTTCTCATTTTGCAACAGTAAATTATTTTGTTCTAGAAAGATTTGACTTGAATTATGAAAGCGGCTTGAAATTTGCTAGTCTTGCTAACTATTTCAAAACTTCTCACACGTCAACTCGTTGCAGATCAAAAAGTTGTTCATCTGCATTGAAAAAAGATGGAGCAGAACCCTGTAAAAATATATAATGTTACACTATTATTGCGTTTCTAAACGTATTGTCTTTCTATGTGCCATCTTGACTATATCAATGGTACCGAGGCTAACAAAAGGGGAAGAAACAACTAAAGGAAGATATTCGTGGACAAAATGCGTGATAATATTCAGAGGATTTCTGCTAATGACATATAGGGTGACGGGCGGAAGGGGTTACGAAGGGCTCCCAACAGCTGCTTACTTCATAAGTAATGATTCGTAATCTTTTCTAAAGAACAGAATGCTTTTACGGCATTATTGAACTCAAGTTAATCGATCTGTGCTTGTAAGATGATATAGCCAGCGGGACATCAATCGTGTTTAAAATAGTGCCATCATGCAACGGCTTGATCCTGTTTTAGCTGACGCTGTTCTCATTGTTTTCCTTACCTTGTCATGGTAATATTGGTTATTTCAACACGTGAATATACAACTGAAATTGAGGTGTGCTAGAAACATACTGTGTTGCCAGTTATGTGAAATATTTAAATTCAGCCCAAATTAAATTTGAACCTATATAGTCTTTCAAGATGCTGTTGAAGTCATCATAGCGAGTCCACTAATCCCTAAGGGGAAAAAAAATCACGACACAACATTATCTGTCTTAAATCGATCAAAGCTGTGCATTTAGTGTTACAGTTCGAGCGCTTATATCTATGCATATTGTATTTGCAAACGATAACGAGTTGAAATCAGGGCTATCGTGTATTGGATGTTATCTTCGAGGAGAAAATCGTGATCTGTGAAAGATGTCTCAGATAACATTGGTCAAAGTCTGCGGTCATCTATGTTTATTCCAGGCAAAAGTTATTTTCTCTTGTTTTAACAAAATAAACCTCGAAGAGAATAAAAAAAATCCACTTCTTATAACGCTTTCTTAGCATGAAGACTTAGAACTATATTTCCAGTGTTAATGACATTTTTATCTCTAAATGTTTCTTGCAGAGATGATCTGTATCTAATGATAAGAAATACATTCTTTCATGTCTTTTTCAAAATCAGAGCTAATTTTCAATCCCATCACGTGCCCATACACCTCATTTTTGCAGTTAAAAGATGTCTATGACTGTATGAATATTTACATGAGTACACACATACATAACTTGTAAAACTGGTATCTTTACTTCTTTTGACAACGTCGTTTTGCTTGACCCAATCGAATTTAGTGATTATCCAGTCAGGGGCAAGATAGTTTCTTTCAAAATAAATTTCGTTATCAAAATTACACATGGCCTGCAAGCTGTGTAATTCTCTTGTTGGTACACATGTATGTATGTGTTTTGAGCAAGAGCGACGCATGTTTTTTTTTCCTTTATTTCCATTGTTGACTTGTATGTGAGTGTTTCAGTTGGTATTTGCAGTAAATTATGGTGTACGTTTTGAAAATATAATGTCAGTTTTCGATTACATATTCAAGCTGTAACTGGAGATGAACATCAAATTAATGTCTCGATATTTTCAAAAGCACAATGAGAATAGAATGACGATTAAAAAGGAGATTGGAAGATGGGAAACATCTTAGCACGTAATGCCTGTTTAAATCATATGCTGCCAGAAAACAGCGAAGATCCCGCTTTAATTGTTCGTTTTATACGTATCCAATTACGAGAAAAAAAGGTATCTCATTTTATGGGGATATGATATCACATCAGTGCATGGATTCAATATTTTTGCATCGTAAAGAAAGTAACATTGAAGTCGCGTTACGAAGACGGACGTATTGGGCTCTTAAAAGTGAACGCAAAGTCTGATCTGTGTTTCTCTATCGCAACTGATAGAAATACATATGTATTTTGCATAAAGGACAGGTGAAAGAAAGAGAGAGAGAGAGAGAGAGAGAGAAGGAGAGAGAGAAGGAGAGGGAGAGAGAAAGAGAGAGGAGAGGGATTATTCTCTTCCTGTTCTGCTTGTTGGCGATTAAAACAGTATTCCGCACAAATGCAATGCTACGATTCAGACACTGATTATGTAACGGTGGACACCGTGCATAGGATCGATCGTGTAAACGCTGAACACCAACCAAATCTGACTGGCTCCTGTCACTGTTTTATTTTTCTATTTATATATAAACTACTGAAATGGAATCTACATGAGTGGATTTAAACAAAATAATTGAAAAAAAATATGAAAGTGACAGCCTTTTCCCCTTTTTTAAGAAGATGAATTTAACACGAACGCGATAAATTGAATTTGTGAAAAGTCGAAGACACATTGATGTTTGGGAAATGGGCTGTCCGTAGGTCATTCAATTCATGATTTCTCCCCTGTGATAGGCGGCTGTAACTTCATAAGCTGTACCTTTTCAAAGCCTGATGTTGTCGCCCCGTGAGAATTAACATGGAGTCCGGGTTTCCTTCAATGATGTAAAGACTTCTCTGAACCTGAATCTGACTTTGTATCTAATTCGAAACTCAAGGTGGCGCTCTGTCAGACTGGTGCATGACTGCGTCGAGCTGACTCTGTCTCATTGTCAACATAGTACTATTTCTAAATCTTCCTGTCAGGTCTGTTACTGGGATTTGTATGAGGGGAGGGACATTCAGAATCGGCAATATACTCTGCGTGAATAAAGCGACTCGGAGCAGTTTATTTTTTAATGTAAAAATCAAACAATTTCTAGCCTTTAATACTTTTGTTTTGACACATGTAAGGAAGAGAAGCTTCCGGTACTCTTCTATCACCTTTCTTTTTCGACGATACCCCTACCTACATTATAGGCTAATGATAACCTAACCCTTGGCTGGTAAGACCATAATTATAGGCGCCTGCCCCTGGGAAAGGCCAAGACTTCGCCCGCGTCGGCGGGCCGGTCCTCAACCCGGTTTCATGTTATGTGACCTTTCTGGGGAAAAGTTTTTAATTTTGACGACAATAACGACAATAATCAAGATTGATCACACTACTTGTTGGATGGATTTAAAAGACATGGGAAGACGACAGAGCAAAAGCAATAAATTCAATTCAATTCAATTCAACTTTATTTTCATTTCCATTAAACAAACAGGGAAAATGCTTATGCATATACACATGCATAGTACAAGGATGGGAATGGAAATGGAGGGTCCCACTTAACAAAGCTTGTACGATATGGGGCCATCAGAAGTATAAGAGAACGAATAATGACTTAATGAAATTACAAGCAGATATATGAAACAAAATGAAGAAACCGATGTCAACTGACATAAAGTAAAATTAGGAAGAAACGAAAAAAAAAAGAAAAAAAAAACAGGGAAAATGAAACTGCAACACGCACCATCATGGATACAAGCAAACTGGATTCCATGATGTAAGAGTAACGTAAGACGCACTCTGGATTAATATTGCGGAGAATGGGGTACATATACCGGTAAGAATGCAGAAGAGCGGACATAGAGAAAAGAGAGAATAGACACAATGATATACGGTTCAATAACAGTAACATCTGATGATATGATGATTGTAGTGACAATGGTAATAGTTAGACCTATTACGGTACAGCAACAGCAGTCAAAATAATTAGCAGTAAAATCGTCTTCACTGTTATTCCTCTTGCACTGCATGTTGAATAGTACCAAATGTACGTAAATTCGCGGATACAAGTATAGACTACTATACTCAGCCATGTCAGCAGCGACAGTGATAAGGCTGGCTTGCTTTCATTGCTCTCTCTCCTTTCTTCTCTCGTGCTCACTTAACCATCTTAGTAATCAGTCTGCTGCTTGCTTTTTCTTGCTTTTCAGTGCTTCATCTTAAATTCGCTCAATTATTATTTTTTTAATTTTACTTCTTATTTTGGATTGCTTTATCATTTTGAATAAACAATATAGAGTATCGAAATATGACGCCATAGCCATTCATTACCATGGAAACTGGTTCTAAAGAAATCACGTGGCCCGAATATCTGTACATGGGAACACAACGGTTGCTAGCCATGCTCGAACCAAAGACTGTGACACCATCGCTTTGGTACTCAACAAGGGGTTGGGTGATTACATAGCCCACCAATGCACTGGACGGGACTTGCAAATTAACAACGCGTATAATTCCATTATGACGTCGTAAGACACAAATATGAATATTCATAAATCACGCGCAGTCACTAGGTGCGCGCAGCAACAACAACAGAAAAAGTGGTCATAGCACAGGACACACCACATGTTCGCGTTGATTATTTTTATAGTCTCCCGAGCGAGAACTTGTCTTTAGCGAAGTCTGCTAATTTCAGGCAATCTCCGGTGCTATTTCATCTTGAGAATAGTGTGTTACATCTGACAATGGGCCATCGAAGCACTAAGATAGCTCCCATCGATGTCACGACCTCTGGTGACACCTCAGAAAGTAGTCGTTACCCACGTAACAAGTCTTTCTTGAAGCGTCTGAAGAGCAGGAGCTTCTTCCAAAACAACAAAGTGAGTTATATCATTTCTCGAGTTGACCGAATGCTATAACAGGTAGCACGGACATGAGAAGCTATAATGTTTTTCAAAGAAATGGTTGTAAAACGAAAACTGACGTTAGAATTTACCAAGAATTTACAATTGGAGGATTCAAAGCAAAACATTACGATAGTAAGTGCGTGTATAATTTAAAGTAGGCCTACTTGTGCTTTTAAAAAAGAAGACACCATTAGATTTCAGTGACGCGACAGTGACTTCCCTAGCCATAATTTATAGATTTAGAAAGATCTTAAAATTCACATTATCTAAAACTATTCCATGTAATGTACACTGTTGTCAGTAAGTATTTGATTTATCATTCAGTTTACAGAGTGTGGAAACAGGTTAGATGCACAATGTGCATATTTTAATATATTTTACTGGTTACATTCCTAAAAATGCGAAATAATTACAGCTCTTATAAGAGAAAATTTGAAGGCAGTTTGTAGCAGTCATTCAATTGGTGTTTAAAGAGACTGTGTTTTGCAATGACTTCAACAAGCAGAGAAATAGTTAGACCACTATTAAAATCAAGGACCAAGCTCTGGGTTACACAAAAAGTACACGTAATAGACGTTCGGTGCGTCTCCACGACAGGTGGCGCCATTCCCTGCTGGGTTAGAGACCGTCCCAGACGCCACACACGTGATTGGGCAGCCTGTGGCATGGAAGCCTGACGCCGATAGTTTGGGCGGCCAACCGTCGGCCAATATGGCTGCGCAAAGCCGTTGGAACTACATGATGCCCTTGATCACTTGCCTTTGTTGCATAGAGACCAACGACGTTGTTTATGACCCAGCCCAAGGTATACTATGTAGAAGATATTATGAGTAAGTGTGCATCATGAAGGTGTATACAATGTGTGCATATAGGCCTGCTCTGGCCACATGTGTGGCTTCGTATATCTATTCACCTACTCAGTATTAATCAATTAATCGATCTATCGATCTACCTGTCTATCTTTAACATTATTCAACTAGACAACTATACTAACTTTTATTGGTCTTCTAGGTTTAGGTGTATTTTTGCTGATCTATGTCATTTTCTTTTTGAAAGATTAGTCTACGTTTTGAGTGTTTTGCTTAATTGTACATACAGTAATAGCGGTCGAAGTAGATAGTATTAAAGGGACATTCCAGATGATTTTCATAATTTCACATCATGTAGGACATAAATCGACAACTCCATGTATAGATTATTTTGTGGAATTTATCGTGGTGCTTGAGCAGAAAAACAATACCTTGAAAAACCTTAAACAAATTACACTGAACAAGGATGATGACATAGGAGGTTCACATATTTCAGAAATGTAGCAGTGTAATTCCATTACAATGCCGTTTGCTTGCGAGTTCACCTGTGTATAATCTATGCATGCCTTCTTCTTTTGTTCTGCTTCCTTGAGCCCCAACTCATGCATTCTTATGGTGACTCTGCCATGTCATCATCCTTGTTCATTGCAATTTGTTCTAAATTTTGAAAATATTCTTATTCTTCATCCAAATTATCATGAATTCTGAAACTCTGTCCTCAGTATAACTAATCTATAGTTGTTCAAATGTAAAAATCTGAAAATCATCCGGAGGTCTCTTTTAAGCATGTCAAGGCATGTAAGGAGAACAGCAACGACATTTCCAACCATTTTTTTTTTTCTGTTATTATTTCGAGAGTATATAAAATTGTGTTACGTGTTATGGTTAATTTTTTTATTGCATTGTTGTACCATTGTATATCATGTGTATTCAAATATTGTAATCATAATTATGTGCTGGAAATGAAATACTATTAAACGAAATGAAATGAAATGAAACGAATATATATATATATATGTATATATATATATATATATATATATATATATTATAAGGCCATGGAATACTCTGAAATTTATACTCCTTTTTTATGTGTATTCTAGATTAAGGCACCTATTTGAGAATTTGCGATTATGCAAAGTTTTGTCGAATTTATTACTAGAAATCTCATGTATGTTAAATAAAACCTTTATCCCATGTAGCTTCCCCTCCCATGAAACGAGTCGATGACGTCCCGGTCATCGACGTCGACACAGAGTTACCGTCGACCTCCTACCCAGTGGACATGATGAGCTTGACTGGCTACGCATTTCTAGCTTTCTGTAAGATACACGGACTTAAAGGGAAGATAAACCCCAAGAACAATGTGGATTGAGTGAAAGCAGCAACATTAGTAGAACACATCAGTGAAAGTTTGAAGAAAATCGGACAATCGATGCAAAAGTTATGAATTTTTAAAGTTTTGATGGTGGAACCGCTGGATGAGGAGACTACTAGAGGTTATGACGTATGAGTGGACAACAATACCAAGAAAATATAAAGAAAATTCTGCAAAAATCCATTTTTCATGAAAATTACAAATTCCATCAACTTGATATTGATATATGTTAAGGGGAGCAATTATTCCCCCCTGCTTTCTGAAAGCGTTTGTTTGGTCCATTGTTTTTTTCATAATTCTAGAAAAGTGAATTTTTGTTGAATTTCTTTTATATTTTCTTTGTATTGTTGTCCACTCATACGTCATATCCTCTAGTAGTCTTCTCATCCAGCGGTTCCAACACCAAAACTTTAAAAATTCATAACTTTTGCATCGATTGTCCGATTTTCCTCAAACTTTCACCGATGTGTTCTACTGATGTTGCTGCTTTCACTCAATCCACATTGTTCTTTGGGTTTACCTTCCCTTTAATATGAACAGTTACTGTCTAGTTACTGATAGATTTGCCAGAAGAAATCACGAGAATATTATTGTGTGAATCAACAACCTAAAACATTTGAAAACCGTAAAAGTTTCTTTCTCTGAAGGAAAAACCTTAATATTATGCGCATTAACGATGCACCCTGGTTCGAAACAGTAATGAAAGAAATGCCGTAGAAAGAGAAAGAGTGGGGAAAAAGAGATAAAAATGACAAAAGAGAGAGATGGACAGATGAGGCGGCAGAAAGTGACCAAAATGACCAGCAATCATAATAGACTTGCATGATATATGGATAAGATTTACGAAATTGCAATTCTATCACTCAAGAAAAGAAATGTAGGGCGGAAGTTTTGTAATTACAAAATAAAGCGATTATTGCGTCGTCGGATAAATTACCTTTGGGATGTTAAAACAACTCAAAGGAAATCCTCCCCAATTCTTATCACAGATCGAGAACTCGAGGACGATAGCGACATCGTGGACGATGATGATGTGAAGGCCAAGCGACTAAGGTTAATGCACCTTTTAGGAGGTAAGTAGATTGGTAAATCGGTAGACGAGCTACAATACTTTATAACTTCTTCCCTTTCGTCTATCCTTTATATCTCTTTGCACAAGTCATTCTTCCCCTCTATTCGTTTTTTTTTTTTAATTATATATTATGCATTAAGGGCTGCAAGCAAATCAAGTTACGCTTAACCCTAACCAGGCCGGGCTTTTTGGGGTGTTCTGTGGCCGGGGGGTTGATTCAACCACCCCCCCCCCCCCCCCCCCCCCCGAGATCTCGGCCGTCGATCGCGCAATCGCCATGAAAATTGGCACATGCATTACCTGTGGCGTCATCTAGCACATTATACAAAAAGAAATGGAATTTTTCCTTATATTAATTAATTATGCTAATATATGCGTAAAATCATACATTTTGCTCTAAATCAGAAAGTAAAGCTCCTAGAATCATAATTTTTGGTGATAACATTCTCTGTACCATTCCTAACAATGTACTTGAAAAAAATCTGGTATCAAACTTAATTTCTTATGTATTTTATTGTTTTATGAATTTCTTATGTATTTCTTTGTTTTTCGATCTTTTGTGTTACCATTGTTTTTCTCAAAACTTATGACAGAACCTTTTCCAAGCATGATTATGCTAACATAAATTGATTTCAGCCTATGAAAGTGAAAATAATCGTATCTTTATGAATAAGGTGAGAAAACTCTATTTGCATAGACTTTACGCACAAAATCACGTTTTTGAGCCATTTTCGGTCTGACAGGCATGTATAAAAGGTCGTGCAGCGTCGTAACGGTATGTGCGATTTTCGCGAAGATCATTAGATGGTGTCAAAAGATGCGCGAGACTTGAAAGTTTCCTATAGAGACCTACGCTATCGACTCCTCTTTAGCGCTTAACGTTTTGTCCCACTTCCCCCCCGAGTCCGAAGAAGTCCGATCCACTGTAGTCAGTGGTCCGATCACATTTCGGCTCATGATTCAGCTGAAGGGGATGACAGCTTCAGCAAACTTCTTTTGTGATGTCATAATAACAAGCACATTATGCACACTCCCTGGCATTACTACAGACTGCGTGATGCGCAGAGAAGACAACGAAGGCAACGTTACTTAGCAACACCTACGCACTTTACTCTTGATGACAGCTCAACTTCGGTAATCTTCGTATCAATGCCACCAATGCTAACGGTGATTGGCAGTATCATCAACAGCGCCCTCTACGCTACCGGGACTATGCCTCTTGAAAGTAAAAAGTCAGCGAACGGCGCGTTAAAAAATTTCGCCCGGCGGAATAGTCGCGAAAAATGTCGGGGGGGGGGGGGGGGGTGATTCAACCCCCGGCCTTTGTAGGGTTAAGTTGTATTGTAGTCCTTATGTATTATCTATTGCACCTGTAGGTTGTTCTACATTGAACAATATTGTTCAGAACGCGTCTATGCATACTTTCAACGATGTGTACATGTACAATAGCAACTCAGAAGCCAATAAATCAAATCAAATCAAATCACTTCAAATCAAATCAAATCAAATCAAATCAAATACTGCCGTAACAACTTAAAAGAAACTGCTTGCTTCAATAAACATGAACATCGTTCCGTTTACGTAATCCTTTCCTTCCTTTTTCTCTACCTCCTACTACTTTCTAATCTTTTTTTTTCGTTAACTACGATAGTCCTCTTCCTATTGCTCGGCATCCGTTTCTACGAACTTTGCCATTTTCTTTCAGAGTCTCTTGAAGCCTAAGAAGACAAATTAAAATCCTCGTCCTGTATAGCCGAGACCAGACCAGCAGCGAAGACGCCATCGACGTTCGATTACGGGATGGTATACGACCTTCGACGTCTTAACCAAGTGAGCTGCATTGGGATGAACGGTAATGCGTTTCTGAAGAACTTTTTTATACTTTATCCAAAAAAAAAAAAAATTGTCTCATTCTGTCTACACACTAAACTCGTGCTGATAATCCTTGTTGTGCATCATCAGGTTTATTTCCTGGCTAAAACCGTGTTACCTCTTTTGACAAATGCAGCTTTGCAAAACAGAGAGAAAGAAAGGTACACCTTCTTCCAATTTTGAACACACAACGGGAACTGGAAGACGACAGAATACACTGACAACGAGGATGATTTAATGGCTAAACGCCAGAGATGAATGTTCCTTTTGCAAGTAAATGCTAACTGAAAGACTATTTATTTATCTTTTTTTTTTTTTGGGGGGGGGGTTCTGAACTAACTAACCAACTAACTATCCAGAATTGGATGACGACATAAACATTGACAACGAGGATAATTTAGTGGCTAAAAGCCAGAGATTAATGTTCCTTTTTCAAGTAAATGCTAACTAAAAGATTATTTATTTATCTTTTTTTGTGGGGGGGGGGGGGGGGAGGGCGGCTGAACTAACTAATTATGCTATGTGTTTGAGGAGGGTGAGATATTGATGTGTTCACTGATCATTTCGAAGTGTTGTAGTATTATGGGGTAGTCTTGAATCATATATCAGTTTCAGAATGTGAGGAACCACCGACAAAATCTAGAGACATAAGAAATGATAGTTTACATGTAGGAGAGTTCATCATAGTGAAGATAATTATCTCAACAACCATTTCCATGACACGATGAAGTGATGTACTGAAGAAGAAAGATATTCTTTTCCTTTCCATGTAGAACATCCCTCTCTCACGAGGACAGTTGGTGAAAGCTTGCAACAATCCCACCTCTATCATGACCTGGAGCTTCTGTGCTGAGCCAAGGACACGCTCTGAGGGCGTGGCTTAGAAGTTGCAGGTTGGTCATTGGCAGTCATTGATCATGACTGACAGCATGTATCATCATGTGAAGAGGAATAGCTTTCCACGCTCAACGAGGAGCGGCAACCAATCAGACGTCGGTCGACTGAGATGTGAAAGTAGCGGCTTGTCATTGGACAATAGTAGTTGACCAATCGCAGGCTTTTGAGCAACCCTGACTGCATGTAGAAAGGCAAGAGGGAGTCGTGGCGAATTGTTGTCTTCAGTGTTTCTGTCGGCGAAGATCTGAGACTGAGCAAGAAAAAAAAAAAAGAGTTCGTCATTCAGGAGCAGCTCCTGATGAGACGAGCGATGTGGGAATGGATGATTTCCTTCGCATTTGAGTTCCAACATGGCATAATCTTGGAGCCTATAACATTATGGTAATTCACTAGAAAATCATATTGATAAAGAATCAAGAAACAAACCACAAACGAAAACCCACATAAACATGACGTATCAAACCTGACTTACAGAAGGTATCGCATTCTTTGAACGAAACCGAAACAGTGTATTAACTGTTACGACAATTAGTCTGTATGATGGTAATGATATCAAAATTAATGACGAAAATGTGGAATATTGTTCCTCCTTTAGCTTTCTTTTTTTTTCTTTTCTCCCACCCTCGTCATGTCCTCTTTCCTTTCCACGATCCATTTAATTATTCTACTACAATCTTACTGATTAAAGCTGATTCTGCATCCTCACAATGTAGTCGGTTTTTTTTTTTTGAGAATTTGGTCATTCCTGACAGAGTACATTTTATCGTTGTCTTGTATGTTCTGTTTTGTGTTGATTTGCCTTTCTCTTTGCCATACAGGTACTAAGTGTCACACCCACTCATTATTCTTTTCATATTTTTGTATTTTTTCTCCAAATTATACAACAGGCCATACCACGGACATGATTTTCAACTGTCGAACGCTGGACCAAAACGCTGTCGAACTGTCGAACGCTGGACCTCATCTTTACACTCTGTTCAGAATTTGGGACCTACGCTTAACTAGCTCGCTTTTAAGTAGGTTCCATCATATTTCTTTAGCGTTATACAAAGAACCAAACTTACTATGATTGACCGCTATATGTTGTACATGCTTACATTAATTTACTGTACATCCAAGCCGGATATTATGATTCACTATGTTTTTATTATATTTGATGTACATTCCTTCATTGAAAAGTATGAAAATAAATTGAATTGAATTGAATTGAATTGAATCGAAAAATCCTGAACATGCTGAAAGCAAGATCAGCCTTTTTTTACGTATAACCGGGTAGCCTGATATATCTACCTTAAGAACGGAGAGCAGAAAATACATCTGACCGTTTGTCCTCGCTCGACTGAGACCATCACTAATGTTCTTGAACTGATGCGGCACTCGAAACTCTCAAACATCTCAAATTGTTTGTTTTTCTCTTTTTTTTTGGTTTGTTTATTTCTTTATTTTTTTTATTCATTTCCGTCGCAGGAGATGGCTGGCTAGCCCAAATTCAGCTGCACTGCGCATGGCTGGTCTTCCATGGGGTCCTGTTGGATTTGAGGCCGACCAGTTCACATGGTTATACACCCTGGTCTTTGCGGTGGATATGAAGTGGCATCTTTTACGCGCACGAGTTGTGAATGTCTCACACGCGGGACCACCCTTTTATGTCCTATTCGAGGGACAGAGTGTTTTGCCTCTTACAAGAGGGGAAGATATTATTACACACAGCATTGCTCAGCTTGACTCGGGAATCGAACCCGGGTCATTTGTATTGGGAAGCAAACTCGTTATTGTCCGAGTCGAGTCACCACGCCCTGTTTAATGGCCGGCAGAACCTACTCCATAATATTAGCTGTGGTAGTCAGGACTTCGACGAAAAACAGATGTAGCCCATAAGGTTGAACAATGCTGATACAATATGACGACTGGATGAATTAGCACGTTCTTGAAGAGTAATTCAGCGCGTCCCAGAAAAAATTGAAACCGAGTTTCCTTGCGACTTTTTACTATCGAAATCATACATTTTCTTTATGAGATATACAGTGTACATCAATGGAAAGATAAACTTTTCTTCTTTCATTTGATGTACAACTTGAATGTTCATCGTTCATACATGGCTGAGCTAGAACAACGAACAGTGGTGCTATCAAATTCTCATTTGCACGCGGAAATGATGACTTTAAGTGAATTTTTCAGACTTTTACCGTTACGTTTTCGAAAAACAAAGTTCATGAACTAAATATCCATATTTTCTTCTTTCGTATGAGACCTTATGGGTTAAATAGGAATTACGCATGCTTGAGGAAAATTGGCATGAAAACATGCTTCATTTCTACCGATTCTACGGATAGTCGAAAAACAAGCATTCAGCTCTCCCGACTTAGCATTAGACAATGGGCCCACCCGCGCCATTGAATTCACACAAAACAATGGCAGTGCTACAGTGAATGTTGTTCGGGGGGGGGGGGGGGGGGGGGGGAGAGATATTTACAGAGAATGCTGTATGAGACGGAAAGCTCTTTGTTGTCATTTATTTAGAATTCATTTAGAATATAAGCTATGAGACTTAGGGCCTAACCAATAATTGAAGACTATACGTGTATATTCTCAGGCTGCATGCAGTCCAATGGCTATGGGAAATCAACGTTACAACAATGGTACACATTTTGATGATTTTGTACCTCAAACTTATCTCACTGTTTTCATTTCTCTCTACATTTCCCTCACGCGTGGTTCATCCTTCATCACTGACAGGGTTTTGAAGTTTTTGAAGGGGGAGGTGAAGCAGAAAGAGAGGGTACATCACTTTATTTATCACTGAACTTGCGCTTCTAACATTTCAAAGGTACAAATGCAGGGCAGAAAGTCGTCTTTTTTTCTTTTTTTTTGAGGGGGGGGGGGGGGGGGGGCTCGGAAGGCTTTTTCGCTCGGTCACTCCCTTTCCCCCCCCCCCCCCCCCCGACATTCCGCTGATGAACACCCTTTGCTCTGTGGTTTGCTGCATGGTCAGGCAAGCTCATGATCATGTGCTAATTAACGATCCTATTCCGAACCGTCTGTAACAATCCCTTTTAATACCCCCTCCCTTCATGTTTGTGTAAATTCATCGAATCGTGAAGGCCATTGTTATCTGCCAAGTCGGGCAGGCGTCGAGAAAGCTGACTGGCTCCTTATTTACTATCCATCTTTCTGGGTAAAATTGAAGTATATTTTCAAATTAAGTTTTCTCGAGCAGGCATAGATCATTTTTTACGCATGAGATGTCATATGAAAGGGAAAAAAATGGATATTAAGGTCATGATTTTATTTTTTGCAAAACATTGCCGAAAAAGCCCGAAAAAAACTCATTCAAAGTCGCCATTTGCTCGTGCAAATGAAAATTTAGTAGCATTACTGTCTATTGTTCTAACTCAGTCATGCATGAATTTATGAACAATGAGTTGTGCATCAAATGAAAGAAGTTAAGTATATCTTTCCATTCATGTACAGCTCAAAAAGCAAATATATGATTATGATCGCAAAGAATTGCAATGAAACTCGGTTTCGTTTTTTCTGGGACACGCTGTAGTAGACTTCTTCTGGAGGCAAAAAACGTTGGAAAAATTCATACCAACCATAACTGTAAGATAAATGTTCAGAACCTGAGGAACGTAGGCGAAGAGCTGTTCAGAAGGTGCGCATTGCCGGAACAACCTCTCGGTGAACGTTGTTGTCATTGTAAGCATAATAATCTTACTCACATTTTAAGGATTTCACATGCACATTGTATCGAATACGTGCTGCGCATAATTTTGTTCCACCTTTTTTTTCTGTCTCTAATAAACAAATCAATCAAGCAAGAGTATGATTCCTCTGGAAATTACAACCGACACATAAGCACAGCTTCTGGTAAATATCTTCTTTTTTCCACTGACATGCTTTTTCTTTTTTTTTCGGATCGTCAGAGGTAAAAGTAATTCATTAAACTTCAGTATATTTGTACTTAAATTATGTGTTCTTTGTTATGTATCTTCACTGTCTGTAACCTCAGAACCTACCTTTTTAACCTAAATTAATCATTATTTACATGTATCTATGTACGTATATTGTTTGTTTGCTTATTGTTCTTATATAATACCTTGTATGATACTCTGTTGTAATATTCTGTTTCCGCAGCGCCAGGAGTATCTTTCTAGGTATAGAGTGAGGGCTTTATAATGGTCTCTGTACAATTAAGCCAAGAGGTACACATAAAAGAGGCCTGGTACCTCCTAAGGTAATCATATGATTTACGGGAATGAAAGCAGAATGAAAGTATATCTTGTGACTATCTCTCATGGAAGAAAACTCAACTCTGTTCGTGAATTTTAACTCCCCCATTTCAAGCTCGAGGAAGAGAAATGGTTGAACCCATGCAAAATGTAATCACAAAGTGAGGAACATCCTAATACACTGGGGGAATACTGAGAACTACGCAAGAAAACAGAAATAACTGAACAGGCCTTTTATCGCCCACACCAATGCACTACATTGATATGAAGGTGTCGTGGTACAATTATCATTTGGAAGGTTTATTGACAAAATGATATGAGGATCGTTTATTCGAAGGTTTGTTTACAAATATGTATGCATATCTATATCTATATCTATATATCTATATATATATATGTATACATAAATTTATACATATAATGTATATATATATATATATATATATATATATATATATATATATAATGTATATAGATATGTATATGTACATTTCTCTCTCTCTCTCTCTCTCTCTCTCTCTCTCTCTCTCTCTCTCTATATATATATATATATATATATATATATATATATATATATATATATATTGTTGCGGGAAAATGTGTGTGTTGGCACTGACTACTGTGGGGTTTGCAGGATGTTTACCGAGCGGGAATCATACCCCCAAATAGACAGGCAGATTTTCCGCAATGGAAGGGAGTAAGTTAGTTATAAGGTGCGTGCAGATACATTCACGCAATTCACCATCACGATGAGAGAGGTACATACATGGAGTTCAAATGGAAGAGCGTATTTCTGGGTAAACTGCTGGTTTATTGGCAGATACTTTCGTTGACACACGTACATGATCGACATGAGTTATTACAGGACTTGTCTAACTGTGCGACACGAAGACTTTCGCTAAAGTCCCCCGATTCGAGAAGTCGCTCTCCAGGAAGTAAAAGTTCTCTGCTTCGTCAGAGCAAGCGATAGTTATACCTCAAAGCTTAATGCATTTCTTTAAACTTACAAAAGTATTCGGGTGATTCAAATTATGTGGAAGCTATGAGAAACATAGAATATTTGGGTGCATACCTTGATTTAGGGTAAAACATAGAATTCTTCAGTGGACTATACACAACACAGAATTCCAAACGATGTAATTCGAGGAATGGTCAGAATTTACGGAATGAGCAAGGAATGTGTACTTTATCAGAGATTCAGGCAAGAACGGAAATCCACTTGTTTTGGAATGTGCCCTGCTCTGTACTTTATTAAATAGAGTTATGCCAAAAATCCTAATGTTTTGGGATGAAGGCCGGAAAGAGTAGAAACCCTAGAAAGTGTCAACATGGAGGGGTGTGCTTGGCACGTGTGGAATGTAAACATTGACCCCACGAGAATTCGCTGCGGAAGGCAAGTGGTTTTCATCTACAACAAGGCACGATTGTTCTTCATAGTCAGTGCTTTTCTATATAAGTATAGAATATTACAAAGTGCACAATCATTATACAATTTCATAAACCCCAGTGTTATTGCAGGGCCAACATCAGTACTCATTGCTGATACGTAGGCCTATAGCATACAGCATGGAGATCTAGGACAAGCGATAGTTACTGTGGGCGCAATTTATGGTTGGAAATTCAGAAAAAAAAAATGTAACGGCAGTAGCTTCGAAAGCAGTCTTTGATGCGTAAGTGCCAAAAGTCGAACTCTTATTGGTTAGATTTCTTACTTAATTATGGAACACCGGCTCAGGTTTCCACTTAGTCTCCAAGCCAATGAGAAACCCACTTAATTTACTCACTATTTACGACAACAATGCAACAGTCAGTACTGTGGGTTATAAAGCGCCCTCTATCGTCACGTTTACTGTGTCCCCGGCAGAATCCTACAATCTCTTTTACCACATGGGCAGGAGCTGTGTCCCGAAAGTGACTCTGGGAACTGAAGAAGTCAAGAATCCTGTTACCAAGGGAGGAATATTCCTGGAAGAGTTCTGTAATGTCGTATGAAATCTTCATTGGAAAGCAGGTGACATCGCAGACCTTGTTTCTGACGCAATCAACTACGTCTTTGGACGTGAAGAACAGTTTGTGGTTATGGTTGCTGAGAAGCCATGGTTTTTCCCGGTACATCATGTGCATCAAGTCGTCTTCTGCAAGGGAAAACAATTGGTAAAGCGGAGATGAGAAGTTCAGTACACGTGCCTGATTTCTTTTGTGGACGTATAAAAAAATAAAGTAAAATAAGAGCCCTGGTACCAAGATACTAATGTGCATTCTCTTGACTTGTCCGAAACGCACTAAATTCGACAAGCGCTAGTAGTGGTTTAATGTGTAGACACACAATGTATTGGTATAATTCACATCATAGATGCTGTGCAGTATGACATGCGTGCATGGATATCAACTGTACAAAAATATATTATATAAATATATTTATATATGATTATATATATATATATATATATATATAAGATTTAAAAAAAAACTTGAACAAAATTCATGCTGTATTCACTAACGGTCTATTTCTACACACAAAATAATTTTCGAGCAATTCGCTCTCTATCTCAGGTGTTGATGCTGAGAGAACAATAACAATTAAGCCATAACAATATTGCAAACGGGTTGCAATATTATTCGCCATCTTTAATAATTCCGGCAAGAAGCTTAGCGTGCAGATTTTCAATGGGAGCAATTGTCACAGGAACAAAAATGTGTGTGCGCGCGTGTGTTTATGTGTGTCTGAGAGAGAGAAAAAAAAACATGTTTGTTTATAAATAACTGTGTGTTTCTCTCTAAAAAAAGAGAAGAGTTAAAATGTTCACGTTTGAAAGAGTGAATTACAGAAAAGAGTGAGTTTCGAGTGAAATTGGAGTGAAGTTCGAGTGAAATTGGAGTGAGTTGTGAGTAAAAATGTTCATTTTCACTAATTGAATTAGTGACCTCAGGAATCACTCCAAAATCTTTGAGTGATCCCTGAGGTCACTCCAAAATTAGTGAAAGTGAACATTTTCACTCAAAATTCACTCCAACAAACGCTATTTCCAGCCTTAAGGGGGAAATATGGAATAAATAATACTTTTGATAAAAAGCATACTAATTTTCGGAACAGTGCAAAATTGCCATTTTTGAAAAATTATGTCTTAGTATGGACTCAATGAAGCATTGAATTGACAAAAGCGCAAAATGCATGTTACGCCACTAATTTCTTTATGTTAATGAAATAATACAACTTTTCTTTTTCGAAAAAAAAAACCCCAGATACATTATTTATAGCTGTACATTCTCCCATAACCCACTTTTTCATAAATATCCAATGTATGCACCCATTTTCTTTCTTTTTTTTTTTGCATCGCTGGCAGTCTCCCCTAAATTGGATTGATGCTACGGTCCTAAATTCACACATTCTACATCATCCGTGTTCTACTGTGGACTAGTCCTGAGATCAATGATAAGGCATTATTGTCGAAACCGTAACGGGAATAAAGAATTCCCCTTAAAAAAGAATTCCCATCAAGATACCTCGTTTTGAGACGTGTATTCGCCCCATGGACGCTTTTATATACTAATATAAATCATTATATATATATATATATATATATATATATACATGTATATATATATATATATATATCTGTTTGTGTGCGTGTGTTGCATTATGCGTCTTTTTAACAAAAGACCCCAAATACATTGTAGGCCTACTGTATGTTGGAAAAAAAATGATCTGGCAGCACATGAGAGAAGAATACAGGTGTTTTTTTTTTGTTTGTTAATATATTAATTTCGTTGTTAACATGGACCTAATATTGAATGAAATTTAGATAAAGAATATCATAAAACAAACAAAAAGTTTGTGTATAATTTCATATGGGTTGCAAGAAATTATCCCGAGGTTGTGGGTTTGGATTTTGTTTCGTTCTCATAAGAGATTAATGTATCTGTGAATGAAATAGTGCTATCGAACATTATAAACACAGACACATATTTTGAAAGTACTGTTGCAAAGATGATATCAGATTAAAGAATGAATACGAAAATATGAAATGTTATGATGTTTGCAAACAATACCTATGATCAATGAAAATGAAAAAAAAAACAATAAAAGCATAAACGTGTGTGCTAAATTGACTGCAGTAAATGCGAAATTGGATGCCCAAGAATGGATTCGAATGAACGAGCGCAGCATATACGTGATCACGTGACTATATCACGCTAAATTGAATGAACGATTGCGAAATGGTGCTTGTCTTACGAATTTTAACGGAAAAAGTGCTGATTCGAATGATGTTAAAGGTAATATGAATGCTCCAAAATGAATTTGAATGAAAAGATTATAAAATTGAAATACCGAACATGCCATCTAGGCTAAATTGTGCTAAATTGAATGCAGCAATTAGGAATTGGACTGAAAAAAGTGCGAAATTGGCCGGGAAAACCTATATTAGCATATCCAATTGCAGGTGCGCCCTCACTTGGCCACCGTCATAATAATAACCGCCGTTATTATTTGTACGTTGAATGTGACGAAATCAAAGGAGGCACACTCTCTTATAGGCGTGAATCAGTGTCCTCATACTGTATGATAACCCGGTTCGATCACCAGATGTTCTGGCAATAAATATTATTGTGTTTAAAAGGTTACATTACTAACTTTTGGTTATTTTTGTTTTAGTAAAAAAAAAAAAAAAGGTGAAGAGTCCGTACGTGAGAGTCGGGGCTGACATGTCGCCGGCGTGACTGCGTGTGTGAATATCTATACACTCCCACCACGGCCTCAACACTAAAGCACCAAAATGATAAGCCTTTGTATTTCTACAAGTGTGGCTTTTAGAGGGCAGTTCTGTCACGCTACGGGAAGCGACATTGTTACCAATTTATCTCTTTTTTTCTAAAATGAAATTGTCCTCTTCATGGGACCCCCCCCCAAAAAAAAAAATGTATGAAAAATAATAGAGGACAAGAACGATGTATTGTTAGGTTTTAGATGCCATCGTGCTGTTCTTAATAGGCTTTCCCAACATTTAGATAGACGGCGGACAGGATGTAATTTTTTTTCGCCTTTTTCTTTCTCGCTTCACTAGTCAAGTATTCCGTATTATCCGTACTATCCTCCTGCTTATACCCGCCTGCTTTATACAGTTCAATTTGTAATTTTTTTCTGTAAATGTAATTTTTTTCTGTAACTATAAAGCATGACATTTCAACGGATGGAAACGTTTTATATAGCAGCGATTCACCTCGATTTGTGGCTTGTATTTGTAAAATTATTCTCCTCAGAACGGTATATTTTGATGAAATAGATAGCTGTTTTCATGGATGCATCTTTTTTTTTCCCCGAATCATTTAAAGGTACCTTATTAGACGATTATATCATTTTCTGTGAATTTGTACCAAATCAGCACCTTTGCAGATGACTACTCCCCTTCCATATCATGTAAAGCAAGTGTGCACTGAAACATTGCCCCTTTTGTGAAATATTTTTTTGGTAAACTTCATTTCACACCAGGGTATCATTCTATAGTTGGTTGATCTGAATGTCAACATCATTTCATTTTACTTATTTTTTTCTAAGCAGGTGTATACCGGTAGGAGGCCTTTATGTTTGGCGGAAAGGGAAACGAGGGTGTTTGGGCATTTTCGAAATTAATGTTGAAAAATCTCATGCACTTTTACTGAATTTTGTTTACTTTTTCACAAACACTCAAACGCGCAAACAAAATAAAAAAAAAATTAATAGTTCAGAGGGCGAGGGAGGGCAATTGACTGGGTAATCCCCCAAGAAACTCTCCTTTTCCATCATTATCTTCTTTATGCCATTATCTGGACACCCTATTATCTTCTTTATGCCATTATCTGGACACCCTATGCAATTAATTGATCTATAGGTGGCGCTGTTCATCCTGTCGGTCTCGTGGGCCTTCTTTGCCTAGTGTCGGTCTCGTGAGCTTCTTCTACCGAGTGTTGGTCTCGTGAGATTTGTTTGCCTAATGTCAGTCTCGTGAGCCTTTTAAGCGTAGTGTCGGTCTCGTGGGCTTTGTTTGCATAGTGTCGGTCTCGTGAGCTAATGTGTGTAGTGTCGAACACAATGAGCTGTATAACTTCTGGGCTTATTCTACTTGATGTCGAACTCGTGGGCTGTATACTAGTAACTAGTGGGCTGTAAGACTTGTGAGCTGTATGACTCGTGGGCTGTATGACTTATGAGCTGTATGACTTGTGGGCTGTATGACTCGTGGGTGTCGGTCTCGCGACGTGCACCCCATTGTGATACAGGGCGAAATCTTCCTTCCCCATTGTCACCCTTAACGCTTCCAGTGAAGCTAGACCCCCCCCCCCCCCCGAAATCAATCTACAGCAGTAAACATTGAAGCATTTTAACATGCCATTTCCCGTCACGATGCTTTCAACGTTTGAGTATAGTTTTCTATAAACCTACATCATTTGCCTGCGAATGAAGTACAAACAATAATACCAATGCATGGTCGACTGATGAAAACTAATAAATGCTTTTCAGATCTCGACAGCACGAAGAAGAAAATAGAAAATATGTGTTTGTCTGCTCCTTGGGGCGGAAGTCTGTGTACTTTCGCTTCCTCTACTCTAGTCATCCATTGTGATAAAGAGCGAGATCTTCCTTCCCCATTGTCACCCTTAACGCTGCCAGTGAAGCTAGAATTCTCCCCCTTAGAAATCAATCTACAGCAGTAATCATCACTGATCATTGAAGCATTCTAACATACTAATTTACATTTCCCGTCACGATACTTTCAACGTTTGAGTAGTTTTCTATAAAACTACATTATTTGCATGCGAATGAATTACAAACAACATTTCAACACAATGCGTGTTCGTAAGAAACCATTAGACTCCCACGTATCTCAGTCGGCAGAGTGATTATACTTGATCAAAAGCACAATTATGCTTGCAATACTCGACAGTACAGAATGATTAACTTGCCCTTTGAAGCAGTTACGCAAATTTGAACTTGTTTGTATGCTGTCCTTTATTCTGAATAATTGGTATTGTGGACACGTTAATTTAATCCTGGTCCAACTTGATTGTCACAATGAAAAAAAAATGAATGATGGCAGTCTCATCAAACTAATTATCATTAAAATGGAACCTCAAAGTATAGCCTGAGCCATTTTGCTTCTAAAATTTCACGTTTTCCCATGATTTATTGAGAAAAATAGTGATGTCTCATCATATCTTATAGGTTCTATCGCGAATTCTTATTTGTTAGGATGTTTTATGATACAGCTGACCCACACATATGCATAAAAAATGTGATAACTCGAACATTTTTAGAATACACTGCTCCCAATGGTAAAAAATAATGTACCTTGCGAACCACGCGAACCAGTTTGATACAACCATTTTCAACATGTTCACTTTGATATGCTGCTTGCGTTTTGAAAGTCTCAACTCAACTCCCATGAATACCAGGCAATCATCTGCAGTAGCAAGTCAGGTGATTACGGACCTGTTAAAAAAAATCAAGAATTTGTTGGCCTCCTTGAGTCAATTGTTGGGACTGCCAGTGAAAACAAACTTGAGATTTCATGAAGAATGTTGAAGTTCTGCAAGGGGAAATGTTTGACCTGAAAAAAAAAAAAAAAAAAAAAAAAAAAACTTGGAGGAGAAGATAAAAGAAGTGAAGAATCTTCAGCAAAACGTCAACAGACTTGAGCAATGCAGCACGAGATTAGAGAACTCCATACACAGCCAAGAACAAAGCACCCGGCGATCATGCATCAGTATCTTTGGCCTGCAAGCGAAAAGACGGACCTGTTAGCAGCAGACATCATCAAGACAAAGCTTGGAGTGACCTTGGACCCGGCCAAGGACATCGATCGGTCCAATCGGACTGGGAGCCCATGTGAAACTGCCCAGCCTGTTCAATCTGCTCGTTCAACCAATGAGGCTTTACCGTTCCAGTCACGCCCGCGTCCCATCATCGTCGGTTGACTAGCTACCGGAAGAAAAGAGAGATCGCCGAAAATCGCAAAAGGTTGAAAGGAAGCAGAATCGTCCTCATGGAAGATCTGACGCTGAAAAACCAAAAACTTCAGTCACTGACCCCCAATGCCCACAACAAGAAAACAATTTGGTCATCTGATGGCCGTGTGATCGCCCTTTTTGGTACATCTGCGGTAAAGAACATCACAAAACTGATTACATGTGAAAAAGACCTGAAGATACTAAACACAAAATGATTGTCATTTATACACACGTAAAACGTTGTGCATAAATACGAATTTGTGACCCGCAAACAAGTACAGCTGTATAAGTATATGATTGTATTTCAATCCAACTCTCCGTTTATCTTTATTATTTTGTATTGATATACAAGTTTACTTCATTTTATATTCACGTTGGTACCTGCATGTTGTAAAGTCGTATAGTCATTATCATTATGTTCCAGTGTCGATATGTGTGTTTTGTGTGCAGTAGGAGTGTAATGTCGTGTAAGCATAGATTTCTAGGATGTCTCGATGATATTGATTTTAATACTCTTAATGAATTTATCACTACCTGAATCTGAAAGTAATAATGATATATTTCAAACAAATTTTACACCGGAGGAGTTCAATGATTTCATAGAAGATAGATATTTCAACAATGATTTGAGTATATATCTGTCCGTATTCATATTAATGTGAAAGTTTGTGTCATCTGTTTTGATGATTTTTTTTTTTTTGCTTTTTCTCTCTTCCTTGTCTATGCATATTAAAATTGTTGGTATTAGTGAGGCATGGCTAAATGATGATTCACCTTTATCACTGTGTAATATTGACAATTTATTATGAGTTCGTTGGTAACAGTCGCAAAACTAAACGCGGGGGAGGTGTTTAGATATACACAAAGACATATCTTTTAATCGCCGATGTGATCTTGATACTGACACTGATGTTAGAGTATATAGAAATAACAAATTGCAATACCTCTTCTTTGATACGTGTTGTGTACAGACCACCCAATAAGTCACTTAATGAATTCTGTGTGTCTTTGAATGATATTCTAAATATTGTTAAAAAGGAAAAGAAATGTTTTTATCTAATGGGTGATTTAATATTTACTTGCTTAAAGTAGGGTATGTGCAATATGAAAATGACTTGTTTGAATTCGTTGTCATTGAATTCTTTGTTACCTTTGATTCAATATCCCACACGTATCTCTGACTCATCCGCCTCATTACTTGACAATATTTTTACCACTGATTCTTGTCAGATCCAGTCTGGAGTTATTCTAACTGATGTATCAGATCATTTTCCGATTTATTGTATTTGTCAAAGTGTTCTTTCATCGTTCAATAGTCAGCAAAGACAAGTAAAGTGAGACATAAATGAAAATATATAGATATTTGTAGTCAGTGGAATCCACGTCATAGGTATATAATATGACGGTGACATTAGTTTTGATTTTTTTTTATTCATTTGCTGACAAATACAGTTAATTGTTTCCATTGAAACGCAGGAAAATGATAATGAACGGTGTACAAATAATATTCGTCAATTATTTAAAAAAAGTAAAATGTATACGAGACTACGAATGATTATCGTAAAACTCTTTATAATAGCTATAGAAAGGAAGTGACCAATTAATATATTTTGATAAAAAGAAATATCATGAGAAAAAGTTAGGTGAGAGTAGTGGGAAGAGTAAAAAGACACGGTCCATGTGATAAATAATGCCTTCGGGAAAAAGTGCAATAAGAAAACAATCATTAAATATATCAAGTGTAACAATAAAACAATAACAAATGAGAAAGAGATTTGTAATTTGTTGAATACATATTTTGTTGATATTGGTTGCGATATTAATTCTTCTGATGACGATTCAGATGAGTTTAATTATCTTCAATATGTTACAAAATTTGAGTAAAACGCATTTTTAAAATCAATGACTTGTAAAGAAATAATTGCTATTGTAATTAGTTTTAAGAATGATGTCAGTGCTGGATACGATAATAGTGATATGCGAATTGTGCTATCAATTTGATATATAAACCCTTTTGTGCAATATTTAATCAGTGTATGGAATCCGGTATTTTTCCAGATAAACTTAAGATAGCTAGAGTTGTATCAGTTTTTAAGGATGGTTCCCCTGATTAAATGACAAATCATTGCCCAATATCCTTTTTATCTGTTTTCTCCATTTTTTGAAAAATGTATTTCCCCTAGGCTTGTTGAATTTCTGACGAAGTGCTATATTATCAAGAAAAATCAGTATGGATTTAGACCGGGACATTCCACATCTTCTGCATTGATTGTTTTTATTCAAACGGTGATCTGTGCAATAGACAGCTTGAAATTTTTAATGAGCTGATTTTTAGACCTGAGCAAAGCATTTGACACGCTTGATCATAATATTATTTTAGCTAAATTAGGTCAGTATGGTATTCGTGGAGATATTTTAAAAGGTTTTAAGTTATTTGAGTATTCGTTGGCAGTTTGTATCAATTGATAAGAGTGTTTCAGAATATAAAAAAAACATATGCAGAGTGCCCCAAGGGGCGATCCTGCGGCCTATTTTATTTCTTTTGTATACAGATGATTTACCAAATGTTTTTGATAGTTTACAATGCATTTTATTAGCCGATGAAACAAGGATATTTTTGTGTTGTGATGCTATTGATTCTTTACAAGAGGTTTTTCATAAGGAATTGCAGTATGTTACAGGTTGTCTACGAATGAATAAATTAGTAGTTAATATATCAAAAACGAATTCAATGATATTTACAAATAAAATATGTTGCATTGACACTGTATCTATTAACCTGTGTGGTTCTGAAATCATGCAGGCTTCGTCACTGAAATTTCTCGGGGTTTTTGTAGGCAATAAATTGAATTGGTCAAATCATATCAATTTTGTTTGTACTTACTTATCAAAAGATATTGATGTAATGTATAAACTTAAATTCTCTCCTGAAGTCTGTTTCGCTGTCAATTTATAATGCTTATAATTTCACATCATTAGTATTATGGAATAACTGTTTGGGGTAATGCTAATGAATGTCATATTCAAAGACTTTTGGTACTTCAAAAAATAATGTGCAATACGAATCATTCCCATGCCTCTTATCTTACCCAAACTCCACCACTTTTTTCATCTCTGAAAATATTGCGGTTGAATGATATTACGAGTGGGAAATATGTAAATATGTAAGAATCTTTTATTATGAAAAAAAAAAACTCTTAGATTTCTTACTCTGTCAGTCTGTGGAATTCTCTCCCCTGTGCAATACGTAATGCTAACTCTTTGAATATATTTAAGTCTGGTTATAAAGACAATTCTCCTTAGTAATCACACCCAAGCTCATTTGAGTCAAGAGTATCATGTCTTATCCCTTATTTTATGAGACATCATGTATTTTGTTATTTGTCATTGTATGTTTTGATTGTTTTGTCTTTGTCTCGCCCTGTTCTTATGTTTTACTTGCTCCGAACACATTGATAACAGTTATTTAATGAATATTTTTAGGTCAGCCAAAAATAAAAGACATTTCCTTTCTGGCTGCTGCCTACCAGAGCATTTCTTTTTAAATTGTTTAACTGATATGTTTGTAATTGTATTCTAGTGTTAATGTATATGTTTGTTTTCAATATCTTCTTTGATTTGGTGAAATAAAGAAATCCTAGCTGACTAACTTCTTTGTAGGATGCAACTGTTGTCTTTGCCGTTAAACTAAGCGTCTGATGCCAGGAGACTACGAACAGCAGACCGCCTGTATGGCGGAGAACGTCTCATCTACCCACGGCGCACTACGTTTCGGGCAAATGGAGCTGCCGTTGGCCGTGGCCGCCGGGAACATGGTGTAAACGCAGCTGCAGCTCAATATTACGCATAACAAATGGCGCATATTGTATATTTTGCCTGTGCAGCTCCAAAACTCTAGAATTACCTACCATTAGAAGTCAGAAAAACCCCAACTGTATATAGCAGTCTTTAAATCACGACTCAAAACACAACTTTTCATTAAACTGTTCATTATCAAGTACATCAGAAACTTTTGCAGCGCAGAAGAATGTATAATATCTATAGGTTTTGTGCTTTATAAATTGATATATTATTATTATTATTGTATATGGAAGAACTCGCTCGGGTGACTCACGCATACCGCTTTTCAAAAGATGCACATGCAAGGTTGACCTTGCATGTGCATATAGCACTTCATGCGTTACACGGTGGGCCAAAGGAATATAATATGACACAGCTGAATTCACGGACACGTTTAAAAAGGAATGTAAACTCTAGAAGGATTGTGAATTTGAACATCGTTTCAGAAAAAAAAAACCCAACAGTAAGTGCATACATATTATGTATGCAATATTATTGTACATTGCAAGGAATCTATTCTGCGACGGTCGAGTTCTGTGTGGATGTAATGTTCAAGCTTCGTTTACGTCTCTACATAATTACTTGATTAATTAATCAATGCATAAACTTAATAACACTTCATATAATAAAACTAGATATAAACATGCAGTAATGCACACTGATTCTGTAAGGTCTTCTGAAAGATTCTGAAAGATTTGGGCCATGATGTCAAAGGTAAAACGAAAATGTTTACTTTTAAAATTTCTTTCCCATATTTTGAAAATAATCTTTATCAGCAGAATGGCTTAAAGCCAAAGTATAGTTTTCGAAATTCTTTAAAAAAAGATAAAAAATAATAAAATCCCTAATTGGTTTTAGTGTATAGGGCTTTATGAGTTCTAACAGCCCGGTGAATATGTGATTTTTTTTAATATACACAAAACTGTAATATCTCGGGGGGACCTCGAGATTTTTCCCGAAGGATTATATACAGAGCTCCCTATAATGGCCATTCATTGATTATTCAAACTCTGTCATTTAAAGTCACTTTAAGTGTTTAATTTTATTCTCCGGTTCTGGAGACTTATTTGGAGCGAGGATCATCCAGTTAAAAAAAAAAAAAAAGATGACGTTTTAAATCTAACTGGCCGTGTTATCAGCAGTTGAGCCAAAGATAAAATGTTGATCATTACAGCATATTATTGAGTGAGCAATGAGCATGGATGGTTGAGTGCTCAAACATTGTTTAGTGAGCATATAGTTTAATTCAATTTATGTGTTCAAACATACTGTTCGGGCTTATTGTTAAACATGACAATTTGTGTATACTATGTGAGTTACATTCAATCATTGCCTGCGGGCAGAAATAAACCATCGAGCAATGGCAAATAAGGGTCCACAGTGCTTTCTTTACAAAATTACCTGATCATAATAGGCTGATCAGTAAATTTTGGGAGAGGCAAGGGGGACCCCTCCAGCTTTATTTAATCTGTAAGGCGTTTACACGCCAAATTGCCAAGCTGCAATGACGTGCTCGGCGAACCTAAAGTTACCATAGCAAATTGGCCAATTCGGCCTTCGTACCGCCATTGTTCGATGCACTTTGCCCCAGGCAACAACGTTTTAAGTCCCTCCCACCCAACCCATTGGGAAGCATGGAGGGCATTCTTAATATAGGGTGAGAAGTTGGGGCAATTGGCCCGCTCGCAGTCACAACGCATTATGTTGTACCATGGGCAGTCCATCTTGGTGGTACCCGGGCTAGCCGCCAGCTTTCGTTATGGTGGGAGGTTGGGCTGGATTGGGCAGCTTGCTCACTGCCATGAGCACATTCATGGGGCACCCGGGCTAGCCCGCTGGCTTATGTAATGGTGGGAGGTTGGCCTGGATTGGGCAGCCGCTCATTTCCATGAGCATCTTGTATCCTTATGTAGTGCGTTTGTCTGTGTGGTCGTTCATTCTGTCTCTCGTGGTACTGGGCTAGCCCATTAAGTTTCATTATGGTGGGAGGTTGGGCTGGATTGGGCAGCTTGTTCATTTCCATGAGCAGTGTGTTCTTGCTTTGTGAGGTGCCTAGGCTAGCCCGTCAGCTTGCATTATGGTGGGAGGTTAGGCCGGATTGGGCAGCTTGCTCATTTGCATGAGCACCTTTGCGGCAATATCGTGCGAGGTTATGAAGGTGGCATTTGGTTCTCTGGGCCCCTATGCTTCATAAAAAATAAAAGCTAGCACCATCCCGTTGGCACAATTGCATGCTGGGACGAGTTACGATCGCCCAGTAAGTGACTACACCACCCAAACCCGAGACAAATATGTTTTACCATGGTTGTTAACAGTTATCCATGGATTCAAATGCTCCAACTGGTTTAATCTCTACCTTTAATCGTAGTTTTGAGAACATTGATGAGAAGTGCAAAATGGTTATATTAGTGCTGAGCTTGAAATGCTCTTCACATTATAGATGACGTTTTAAATCTAACTGGCCGTGTTATCAGCAGTTGAGCCAAAGATAAAATGTTGATCATTACAGCATATTATTGAGTGAGCAATGAGCATGGATGGTTGATCGAGTGCTCAAACATTGTTTAGTGAGCATATAGTTTAGTTCAATTTATGTGTTCAAACATACTGTTCGGGCTTATTGTTAAACACGACAATTTGTGTATACTATATGTGAGTTACATTCAATCATTGCTTGCGGGCAGAAATAAACCATCGAGCAATGGCAATTAAGGGTCCACAGTGCTTTCTTTACAAAATTGATTTTACAGTTAGTGATTATCTGAAGAATTGTGGGTCATGGGGTCAATTAATGGCAAGGGTCAAAGGTCAAGTGAAATGTTCTAATTGCCAAATACTTGCTCACTTAAACAATTTAGCCCTCCATCCAAATAAAATCTAAATCTAACATGTCATTTCGATATTTTTGCCAAATAATGTGAAACTGAAAAATCTAACTTCGTCCAGACGTACTGTAGACCTATTGGAAGAACCATGCGATATGGTGGAGGCATACCAGTGGCCATTGCGATGTTTCTAGAATTCAGTTGCTTTTGATATTTCTCTCTTGAAAAATTGAAAGCAAGCTTTGTAAGAAATGTTTTTTGAACTAGCATAATTTGCCCTGTTTTGCTTTCATTCTCATTTGTTGGAAACATGTCTTTTAAATGGCTATAATTGGAAAAGTAATATTGTATTGTATGTCAGGTATTTGATATTTGTGCTTTGTATATTTTTATTTCTTTTTTATGTATACATCATTCGAACTGGACAAACAGTAAAATTCAAGTCCCTGATATGTACGATGTCAACCAAACTCAAGACAGAGGATGAATGTTTTGTCCATCCGCTGGACTAGCTTTGGCACATTCTATATATAGTCCAGCGTAACGCCTGCTGGACTAGCATTATGCTAGTCCAACGCGCTGGACTAACATTTAGGCCCGTCCAACGTGCTAGACTCGCAAAATGCTAGTCTGTACATCATTTGGACTAGTTTTCTGCGAGTCCAGCCACGCTCAAGACTTGTCCGTCGTAATTTTAAAGCTAGTCCAGCCACACGGACGAATTCTAAAATCTAATCCAGCATGGTATGTCCAGCAGCAAGGACTAGCAAAATGCTAGTTCGTATGGACACCATTTGGACTATTCTTCTTTTTTTTTTCTTGCTAGTCCAGCGAAGCTCAGAATTAGTCCGTCGTAATCTAAAAGCTAGTCCATCTAGCCCCAGTAGCGTAAAGCTAGTCCGGCAAGCATGCCCGCCCAGACGGACTAGTTCGGAAGTTAGTCCAGCATGGTTGTACAGTAGTCCAGCAGGACAGACTGCTAGTATAGCAAAATGATCCTCCAGATTTCCTGGAGCACACGCAAGTAGGCCCTATCAATAAAAGACACTCACAAGTATTCTCCATAGCTAATACAAAGAAACATGAAGCAATGCAAAATTCCTCTGCGAAAACGCAAAAGTCGCATGACATGTTTTATCGCGCACAAGTTTACTCCTCACAAAATAAAATCCTCACGAGAAAATTATCCTATCAGGAATTCTCTTGTTGGTGTACTTTAAAAAAAAAAACATCCAAACTATATCAGCACAACGCTGTACTGGTAGTTATAACGATCTCTGCTTGAATTTTGATTTAAAAAAATGATTAAGATACTATTGTCCCGCAACAGACGTTTTACGAGATGAAATTTTGTGGACATCTATCTTTGTATTTCATTTTGATTTTTGAATCTGGAATACTTACCGCACTGGATATGAACGAGGAGAATTCCGTGAGGTTTCAGCATACCTAATAGCTGCTCCAGGGTCTTTTCTAAGTCATCAACATAATACAAACTATGGATTGACGTTATCAGGTTAAACTTCACGTCGTCGTGCCTCCGTTTGCGGATGAAGTCTTGTTGGGTCCCATGGAAGACTTCGGTCACGACAGACTTGGATAAGTCGAAATTTCGTACTTTGTCCTTGAACGCTTGGAGCATCATGCCGTTTGGCTCGACAACAACTTGCGTGATTCGATTGTAGTAGCTTTGGAGGCGTTGCAAGATATTCAATTCATGCTCCCCTATGACAGAAGGGAGAAAAATGAAGAAACTGAAATTATGAAAGCCGCTAGAAATGCCGCTATGGCGACTGGTATACCTTCGGCAAATCCCACTGTTCTCCCAAATAGGTCTGTAGTATATCCTGACAATTTATTATGTGAAACAATAGCGACATATGAATGACGAAATATTGAAATTATATATTGGAATGTTTGACGACACAAACTCAAATAGGTTGAGTGTTTATACGTCACTTTATAACCAGCTTTCATTTGGAAAGCTAAATTGTTTAAGAGAGCAGTTTAGTTTTCGGGAATTTGAACATTTTCGTTTGACCAGCTTTGACCATTTTTGCCCTTCGATCCCATTGCCAAAACTTTCTTCAAACAATTTTTAACAGGTAATGTCCATTTTTTCCCCCAATACTTTAGAGTTATTTTCAAATACTGTATGAAGGCATTTTAGCATTTTCACTTAACCTCTGGCTCCATGACGAAAATGTTTCCCTGCAGAATCATTGCAAAGTAATGCATGATATATCTAGTTTAAGTATCTCATGCAGTAAGAGTATGCATGGATCAACTTGGAAGGAATGGAGATAATTCAGAATTACTTTCATAATTAAGTAGTAATGGCATGGGAGAAATATAGGGAAGTCATAATCTCGAGAATTTAAAATTGGCCTTGATTTTAACCTTAATCGTGTACACTCAAATTTAGGTTTGAACACGAAATTATGACAGTGGTTTGGGGGCTTCAGCGCATCATTCAAAATCAGTGTTTTAGTAGTCACTTACAAATAATAATTACAGTGTATTTCATTGTATTGTATTGTATGGTATTTATTCAGACAAATTAAAACGGGGTCATCCCACTAGACTGACACCTACGAGTCATACAGCCCACGAGTTCGACATTGAAAACAGGTCCATGAGTCATACAGCTCACGAGTCATACAGCCCATGACTTCGACACTAGGCAAATAAAGCCCATGAGTTCGACTCTACGTAAAAACAGCCCACGAGTTCGACAGATACAACGCGGCGCGTAATGGGTCGGTCTCGTGGGCCTTGTTGGCTTAGTGTCGAACTCATGGGCTGTATGACTGGTGAGCTGTATGACTTGTGGGCTGTATGATTTGTGAGCTGTATGACTTGTGTGCTGTATGACTCATGGGTGTCGGTCTCGTGACGTGCATCCAGTAAAACATGTCTAGAGGTGCAAAAAAAAAAAAAAGAAAAAGAAAAAAAAAAAGGTACGAATACCCATGTATATCTGCACCCCTGAAGTACATCATTACAAATTAAAAAATTATAATCGGAACATTGAAATGCAAAAATCTATATACATTCAAGTATAAATATAATACAGTTATTGTAAAATGACAATGGAATCAAGCTCTGGCCTTCGGAACAGCAATATTGCGCAACAAAAAAAATGGATAACCAATATAAATATGTAAATAATATTATGCTCTAAAGAGGGACAGACCCCTCCTAACAAGAGGGAGATTTTGCATTTTCAGACAAAAAAGTAATAGGTATGGTGTGCACTTTTGATGAAATATTAGATTTTTGTTTCTATCCAAAGTTATGAAAAACATGAACTGATTCTATACACACAGAGGTTTATGATATGTATTTATTCAAGTCTTTCCAGGGTTGATATTATATGTTGTAATTTCATTTAGGGTGATACTGCTGAGTAATTGCATATTGATTTGTTGAAGAAAGTCAGAAATTCTGGCAGGCGGATTTCAAATTTGCCTCCAAAAATCACAAATGACCTCATATCCAAGTAATTTTGCATTATTGTAGCATTATTTGTTTTACAAGCTTGCTTTGAAGGGGATGGTTGATAACTGATCAGTGGGAATCAGCGGGAATGCTGGGGATGATTGTTCCAATCCTTGTGGGATTCATTTAAGAGTACATTATATATCCATTGTTGTGTGAAAATCATTTGCTTCATCACCAGAATGGTAAGTAATGTGCAGTTTAATGTTTCAGGTTAGCATGCCTGTACAGTGACGGGGCGATCGTTAATGGCCCGGTAACAATCGCCCCGTCACTGTACAGGCTTGAAGCTGAAACTGAAACGACGACCTCAAGTTTCGTGTGAAGAATGTTTGAATATTTTGATGTACGAGTACATCAAATACACAAATTTGTTTTTGTGAAGAGGTGTGTGATAGCATGTGCGAATGTGTGACACCACGTTTGTACACTTTCAAACCGCTGTTTTTTATATAGTCATCATGAATGCATTTAACACACAAATTTATTTTTGTGAAGAGGTGTGTCCAAGGGTACGTTCGAGCGCTCTAAAGCGAACCAAATCAAACTGAACCAAAGTGTACCGTACCGAACTGTGCCAGATTTGAAGCGTTTGATCGCTCTGTACCTCACGTACCTCACGAGTTATTTTGTCTTGCATTTAGTAGCAAGAATGTCATCCACTTGGCGCTTGAACTACTAGTACATGCAGCTGTCCCGAGCAAAGAGAATGATGTCTTTGCATTGTGACGTATGTGCATGATACGCGCATGCTTCACAGCGAACTTTTGGTAAGCTTTGGTACGCTTTTAGAGCACATCGGGAAGTGGTCCACTTTTGGCTCCGTCAAAGAGATTTTCCCCAGTGGGGAGGGGAAAATCTCTTTGGGTACGGTACACTTTAGGAGCGTTCGAGCGCTTCTCTGGCGCAGGTACGGTACGGTACAGTTTGCTTTAGGAGAGCGCTCGAACGCACCCTAAGGCTAGGCCTTCATTGATAAGGCTCCCTCTCCCTTTCTAGTTCTCACGTTATATCTATTTTTTTTAATGGATATATTCTGCGAACGTATTTAATATAGCCTCCAATGAAATAAAAGAGAAGGTAGAAGGGTTTCTCGTTATAAGAAAAAATATCTAAAAGGGCAGTCTGCACATGGCTGACACACACACTTACAAACACAAACACAAACACAAACACGCACACACACACACACACAGGTATAAGTGTGGGGATCACGATACTGTCAACACATTATGAATCGAATCAGTAATAATATGATTTGCATGAATTTTGTTGTGTCTACTCTACCTACCAACACCGATCCCGATGCCCAGAGCGCGAATATCCGTATCCGCTGTAAATGTCTCTATCAGTTTTCCCCATACTACATTGTCGAACGTTTGGGTTACGTGTAGCAAAATCTCCTCCTTGCATGCTATCTTTGAGAATCCATTAAGGTAGGCCTCCATATATCTCTCCTCGTCATAGGTGAGAGGGGTCAGCGTCTTAACAGCATTGTAATTCTCCGCTGCCCCTTGTGTGCCGTGGTTCTTAGAAGCCATCCTACAATCGAAAGAGATAATAAAAGACATGAACACACATAAAACATTGTAGTACATCGCTAAAACATACATACGCATCAGTATACTGCAGGGGAAGGGTTAAGGCGTTAACCACAAAGCACACATTATAACTTATTTTGAGTTTGTTTGGTCCGCCGCGCCGGGCACTGTGGTGCATAATGAACCATGTTCTGCTCTTTCAAATGGGTACTTACAAGACCCCGAGTTGAAATCCAGACCTGCGATGTATAAACCTTATTATTGACTTGGTTCACCAACGAAGACTTTCATTGATATACTATTATCAGGGGCCGTTGAATCTGCGCTGGAAGCACTGAAAGGGTTGAAATTTTCTTTTTATTATCAAGAACAAAATTGACATGGCCTGATGATTGTTACGTTTAGTGATTCCCTTTAGCGGCGGCAAACTTTGTGACGACGAAAGAAGAGGAGGTAAAGCTTGCAACTGACTGAGTTAGTTTGGGGGTTGTCAGATGCGACGGAAATCATGTGTATGTATAGTCATCCGCACCAGAGATCAACAAAGTACATACACACATTTGCGCAGTGTGAAAAAAAAAGATTTTTTTTAATGCTTGGTTGACTCCAACTCGGTGCCTTCTGAAGCTGATATCCTTCTACTAGTATCCCACAAAATACGCATGGAGTCTATCTTTAGAATGCAAAAGCGAGTTATTAGGATTGTCAATCGTACAAATAATTTAGCACCAACAAGCCCACTTTTCAGAAGTAATAACTTATTAATAAGATTATATATATATATATATATTTATATATTCCTACTCCCTTGGGATATTTATATACCAGTTAACTAAAGACGAATTACCTCATGCTTTTACTCCAATGTGTGTTAAAAATAAAGTTATACATTCCTACCCTACAAGACAGGAAAACTCATCCCATTTTCCCAAGTAAGAACTGCATTTGTGCTTAAAACAATAGTACACAATGGTCCGACATTCTGGAATAGCCTTGACTCCAACATCACTTAATCGTTGTCACTAAATTGTTTTAAGTGCAAACTAAAAGATCAAAGCATGCGAACTTATTCCAATTTCCTTTTCTTTATCAGATTCGTTCTTTATTAGGTATTCCGGATTTGCTTTTCGGGGTTATTACCAAAGAGCGTAGAAGTGCGCCAAGAGGGTCTACACGTAAACAGGTGTAGTACGCCATCGGGCCCAAAGGCGGCCATTACAGGAAGCAGGGAGGTGATATCTCACCATTTACAAATAATATTTCAATATAAAACAGGATGAGAATTAAATAATAATTCTGTCATCGACAAAAAGTGACCCACTACACTCACACATATAATAGCAAAATGTTATTTCTTTAACTATTTTTACAACATATATTTCATGTTATTCTTTTTTCATTGGCAGAAACAACCCCAAAAACAATTTAGGTATTATATGATTTTGATTATAATGTTCAGAAACACTAAAATAAAGCACAGTTTTTCACAAAGTACTTTTCTCTACAATTATTTGACTTTTACATTTTTCCATCTCAAAACAACATTTAATTTCAGATATTATGTGCTCGAATGACGGAATGGTTGTTTTTAATTTCGCGGGGAAAATATCTCTTCTTAAAACAATCATCATACAGTTTAATGCACTGTTGTCAAAACCATAAAATCCAAATAACTTATAGCGAGCGTATACAGTAATACGTGACCTATGGGAGTGAATTCTGCCATGACCCTTTAATTTTCTTCATTTTTAAGGTGGGGCAAACAGCGGAATAGCATTGTTTAAGACCTCAAATTTCCATTAAGAAGCATCGTTTATGTCTGAAAATAAAAAAAAACAATGAAGAAATATCATTTTCGAATCTGTAGTCCATAAAAGTTCGAGCTGTGTAGACACCATTGTATTACACTGAAGCGGACTTCTCTCTCCATCCCTCCCTCGCTCTCTTTCTCTCTTTTGCTTCTGCTGGTTTGGCCTTATATCACACCTATTAAAAATTGCAAATATACCACCAAAGTGTGCTCCAAATCGCCAAGTCTGAGAATACAAAATGGAGACCTCCTCTAAGTCCCCCCCCCCCTCCCCTGGGCCCCACTCGACCTCCAGTACAGAGTGCACCGTGAAGACCGACAACGTGCTGGATAAAGAGGTGACAATCAGCCTATTACGCATTGTCTAGAATATTTTCTCTCTGATCATAAATATCTTATTGTTCATTCTACCAAAGTGGGCGCTGAGATTGTTGAATTTCTACATGAAAAACCCAAAAGATCCTACGGGATGGAGGGGGCATTGGCGTCCTCAGATCAGACCTGGAGGTATCAAAATTTGCGGCCAAGAGTTAAGAGTTATCTATATCATAATTATAGAATGTTCTCCATTAATCTGGTCATCCCGTGTACATACACATTAAACAACCATGCATACAGCCTTGATACATGTACATAACTACTAGTGTGTACATTTGTGACAACATCTGTAAAAAGACATCAGGAAGATCTTTTGAGGAAAATGCATACAAGTACAAGTTATAAACAAACAAATCTGTCAGTTTCAAAATTTTGTTTTTCTTGAATAAAGCGTTTGTGTGAGATAAATACCCGGCATGGTTAATAATTCTGATCGCTCGTTTTTGAAGAAGAAAAAAGCAAATCCAGCAAATATTTGGAGGCGTTACCCCACGCAAGAATTCCATAGTTGAGATAAGGGGAAATCATGGTTGAATATATAATGTGTCATAATTAACAAGAGATGTTCTTCGGCGGGGATGATCACTAATATGAAAATGTAAGGTGACGGCGACAAATTCACCATTTTGATAAATAAAATAACGATAATACAAGCTGTGTACTGAGAAGAATAATGTTGATGAGAATACACTTTCATTTCATAGTTCATAGGACGGCATATGATTCAGCCAAAAGGAGCTACACTAGGAAGATCTGTCTGAGCTATCATGTACCATCTCCCATTTAATAGTGGCGTGGATTTTGCTAGAATTATTTAAATTCTGGTTCTTTTTTTTTCTGACTGTGCAATCTAAGTCCTTTAAAAATGGCGCAGGCCGACATACCGTTTACCATTATTTCAATTATAAAAAAACCCTCCATCCTTTCAAGTTCATCATCCAACCAAAGCCTGTGCTTCATGCATTGAATTACTGTTTTCTATATTCTTGTGACATCAAAAATATCTCTTTTGTTAAACGATCACCTTCAAGCATTCGATTTGTTGGTTGTCTACATCTTTATGATGTTATAACTATCTCTTCTACAATATGAGCACATGCTCACCTGCTGGGTTTTCACTGGCTACTTGCCTGATACATGGTGGTGACTTGAATTGGTAGTTTAATTTGGCTGCTCAGCCTATACTGAGTTGACAATACCTATTATGTTGTCGTTTTCATTTAGGAGTTATTTGTGCCGCAATTTTATGATATGGTTGGCGGCTGGCCATGTGCTGTCATGGTTGACACTGTGTCATAGTGTCGGCATACGCATTACCCGCTATACACCAGGGCGGAAAGCAGAAATATATTGGAATACTGTCGCTTTTCCCTTTTATTCCAAAGTTATAAAAAGTGGTAAAAATCGACCAACCGTTTCTCATTATGTTTATTAAAAAAAAAAACACTCCAGGCAACATTCCTGCGTTCTCTGAACCATTATGTCATTGTGAGTGTTGGAAGTTCAATGATAGTTCATTGTGCAGTCACCACCCCACTGGCCATAAATAGATTCATCCGACGTACTTGATACATCCCCTCTCCACATTATCTGCTTCATGCTTCATCCACTAGAACTGCCGTCTGTGCACATCTTATGATGTTTCGATACCTCTGTCGCAATACCAGCACCTGCCCACATGTAAACGTACTGGTTTTGCCCGGCTATGAGAAATTATTACCCGTATCAGGCATCTGAGCTGTGGTTCAACAAAAATGTATTTTCCTCGTACTACGCGGGGGATTACGCGCCAGCCAGGAGAAGAGGAGCAAATTTTCCATATTTCTCGCTATGACAAACGCCTATGGGATTTACGTGTTAAAAACGAGGGGGAATATAGCATCCGGCACTTGAGCTCCAGTGAGGAAAAATTTACTGTTGATGACAGTTTCGCGACGAAGGGCAAATTCCCATAGGTTAACACGTAAAACTAAAAGCCCCCTGACACCTGAGCGAATGTAGGGGGACGAAGTGGGACGAATGGGAAAAACGCACGAAATGCGCGCGAATTCAACGATTTCAAATAGAATTGCCTTCAAATCATCCGATTTTAAACTAAAGTCAAATATGATTAACGAACGGGAATCGAACGATAAAATATGACATGCGAAGGATAACGATTTTTTGGTTCACTTCTTTGAAAAAATTGCGGCCGAAGGCGAGCGAAGGCGAACAATGAGCAGTGGTTTGATATGGCGTGCGTGCGATTGGAAACGAAGACGAAAGAATATATCAGGCGTTCTCGTACGTGTGTGTGCGCTCCTCGGGGAGTATAAAAGCGACCAGGTCCGTCCAGATTTCAGTGCGGCCAGAGAAATCATCCACGCAACATGAAAGGAAGAGATATGGGTAGATATGAAGAGAGTTATTTCTTATGAACATTTTATTATGTGCAAAAATATCAGGAAGCTCTTCAATTGAAAATTTATACATAAAGATACCAACATTATTATTAATGAAACAAATCAATCAATTTCAGATTTTTGCTTCGACACAAAAGATCATTTTTTGTGTGAAATAAATATCCACATTATTAATTATTCTTATAGCACGTTTTTGAAGAAGAAAAAGGGTATCAAGCAAAAACTGAGATGAATTGCCCCAATTGCTATCATTTTAACAAAACAAAAAAATATTGAAACAGTAAGGAGGTCAGGTGATAACAAATCTGACGTACCCCTAAATTGACTCGACCTACCCCCTTTCCCCTTTGTATCATACCTACCACCAACATCGCACCAGACAAATTAATTTGTAGTCACTGTCCACTATAGCCAACAGGATTATACTAAAAAAAGCCCTTGTAGTTGTAGTATAGCGAGCCAGACAGAGGAGGCTTAGATCTGATGGCCACAGGCTTGCCATCAATAGCTGCCACACAGTGGGGAAAATTCCACCCCTTGTAAAATCCACCAGCAAGTTGTCTCCATCCATCAGGGGTTGAAGGGGCTGTCATGACTTCATCTGCATACTCGTCACACATGGCCTGACACACTTCCCTGACCACTGCAAATAGGGTGTTTTCAGGCACACCATCCACCAGGCGCGCCGGAAGCAGTTTTGGATGGGGGGGGGGGGGGGGGCAAATATTGGAGGGGGCTCACGATAGACTGTTACACAATATACACATACACACACACACACACATATGTATGTATATATATTTATCAAAATTAAACACACTATGTTTGTTTATATCAAATGAAGGAAATAACACTTTTGAGGGTTATTTAAATGTAATGAATTTGGATAAATTTTGGCGAGCGAGCGCAGCGAGCCGAAAATTTTTATATTTCAGCTTACAAAACATGGAATTCTTGTCATTTTTTGCTTATTAAATCTTACAATTCTAATCAAGATATAGTGACAGCCCTATAGATAACGATTTATACCAACAAACTGAAGACTTGAAAAAATACTCTAAACTAGTACGCGCGACTTAGCCGAAAATTGTATATTTCCGGGTCATCATCACGTTTTGTTCTTTTCTTTTTTTGGATAAATTTTGGCGAGCGAGGGCAGCCAGCAAGCGGAAATTTTTTTGTGTTTCAGCTCACAAAACATGGAATTCTTGTCATTTTTTTGCTTATTAAATCTAACAATTCTAATCAAGATTACGGCCTTATAGATAACGATTTATACCGACAAACTGAGGACTTGAAAAAACACTCTAAATTAGTCAATAGCGTATTTAGGGAAAACGGCGCCCGGGGAAAACGCGAAAATTGCGCCCCTAATTTCTGAAAATCTGTTCAACCCCAACCCCATCCCGGTAGGGACTTTAGAAGAGTCCACATGATATGCTTTTTCAAGCACATAAAAGGGGTCTTTTGAGGGTGATTTACATGTCATAGATTTTATTATTAAATCTTACCATTCTAATCAAGATATAGTGACGGCATTATAGATAACGATTTATACCAACAAACTGTGAGGACTTGAAAGAATACTCTAAGTTAGTACGCGCGAATGAGCCGAAATTTGTATATTTCCGCGTCAACATCACGTTTTGTTCTTATCTTTTTTTGAGATAAATTTTGGCGAGCGAGCGCAGCGAAACAATAAATCATGAACAAAGATGAAACCAAACATGAAGACGACCAGTCTTTGTGACGGACACCTGTCAGTAAAACAAAATAACATTTTTGTTGTGTATTACATTTAATGTTTTAAGCTGTTTACAGAGAAGAAAAATGTTGACAAGAAGGATACGTTTTAACAGCGAAATAAGTCTTGACAAAATATATCAACAAATGAAGAGTTTAAAAGATAAATATAAAGTGCACTACTGCACCATAGACGTCAATGTTCAAGTCAACTTGACAGGATGGTGTTATTTCACAAGTCACCACACAAAACTTTAGAGTTAGCTTTTATTTCGTATGACAGTAAGTCAGTAAAATACTATAATTCTGTACCTATGAAAGAAATACAGTGAAATAATTGTTTATAACATTTATCAAATACACTAAATATTATGTTAACAACAAATGTATTACTGTAGTGTAACTCACACCAATCTTGCTACTTTTTCTTGCAAGTTTGAGTAACACTGAACATGACAAAACTTGATAATTCTCTACATGACTTGTAGTCGAGGTTCATGTCGATTTTTCCTGATTACAATAAATTCAATTGAATTCAGTGGACACCCACGGGATCCCTGTCTGCAACATCTGACAAATAGACTCGTGGTTTCATCATGAGTGTCTGACTTATATTGATTTTGTAGCTTCTGTTTCATAGGTTAAGGTACAATTGTCCTTCCTTCCTTTCTTACTTTCTTTAATATAATGTTCGTTCTTTTTTATTATTTTTTCTTTCATTCTTTCATTGAAATTCATTCTTTCTTTCTTTCTTTCTTTTTTCTTTCTTTCTATCTTTTCTTTCTCTCTTTTTCGTTCTCTTTTGCTTTCATTCACTCATTCTCTTTTTTTTTTAGGGGGGGGGGGGGGGGCTGCGTTTTGACCTTACCTTTTGCGTAAAGGGAGGAGGCACCCCATTTGTTTTGTGTATTATAAGCTGGAGAATGACGACTGACGAGTGTTGTGAGTGTAGTGATATGGATTTTAGAAGAGGGGGGGGGGGGTGGTGGCGCGATTTTTTGTACTTTCCCAGCCTCTGGATTTACCCCAAACTCGCCGAAAAAAACAGATGAGCGGGCATGGGGGGGGGGGGGGGGGTTAAAACTATTTTCCGGGAGCGCTACCCACGTCAGGTGCACGTCACAGAACTAGCGGTGGAAGCGGGACGTATGGAAGATTTTTTTTTTTATTTTTTTTTTTTTTATTCGTATCACTTCGCAATCCATAGTTTGTCATAGTATCTCTTAGACTTGCCTTCGTGTATGCATCGCTATTCAAATTCAGTAAGAGTCCATCTTGGTTTCCCTTCGCATAGAAGATGGCAAGCGAAAATACGTTTTGTCATAGTATCTTCGTTTCTATGTGCAAGTCATATTTAGTCATCGTGTTGCTTCGTTTAGGGTTCTTTCGAGATCGGTCCACCTTGGCAAAAGCGCGATGAGGGACTATGCGTGACAACAGCACACGAACGATAAACGAACGATTACCGCAGACTAAATAAGAGACGCAAATTCAAGCAAATGACAGAAGATTTTTCAATTCGTCGGAAAATTTTAAACATGTTCAAAAATCCCGTGCGAATTTGAATAATCGCAACTGTTAGTTCAGAAGGAGTACGAACCCAAACACGAAGGGTAAATATGATTCACTATCAATTACCATTGAAAACGATTTTTCAAAAAATGCCTTTCGCCAGCCATAGCAAGTCATATTTCAGGCAATCGCTCAGGTGTGAGGGGGACTTTCAAAGGACGACCGCTGTTACTGTTTGAGCTGGCTGTCTCTATGCGCGCCGCATACCCGAGGGCAAATTCCCATAGGTTAACAGGTAAAAAACAGAGGACGATCCCTGCGCCTGTGTGAGTCGGCTGTTATACGCGCGCCGCGTACCTGAGCTGTGTATAGGGATGACAGTATAGCTATAGCGCGCCACTAGCACCGAGTGAAATACTGCACTTCAGTGAATTGGAAAGTTGTAAAAAGTTACATTTTAATGATTCATTTTACTCCTCAAGATGCCTGAAATGGGTAATAATAATGATATGGACTGTCTACTTTCGGGGGATACGACATTAATTGCCCTCGTCTTCGACTTGGGCAATACAGTTCTAGTTCAGGCAATAAATGTCGTATTCCCCTCAAGGCCAGTCGATATTATATTAGTCACTCCTTTTCTACCTGCTGGCGCGCAATCCGTCACGTAATTAGAGGGGAATACTATTCCGTAAAACCACAGCTCAGATTCCTGATACGGGTAATGATAACCCATATTGATAACTCAGCTCGCTGAGTTGGCATATAGTATAATATTGTCGTTTTCGTTTGAAGCAACCTGTGGCGAGCGATTTTTTTCACATGGTTCGTAGCTGGACAGCTATATGGTTGGATATGGTTCTTACATAATCATGCTCATTATCAACTGTTTATATCACAGCGGCATAAATTCTGCTAAAATTATTTGAATATTGTTTTTTCTTTCTTTCTTCTTGTCAACACCTGATGTAAGTCATTTACAAATGGCACAGACCAACTCACCGTTCTTCATTATTTCAACGTAAAAAGAAAATATGATAACTAAAAGTATCTCAGGTATTATTCTTGTGTTCTTTGAAGTGTTGTTGTGCTACTGCGAATGTTTGAGCTTTAAATGCTCCTCTGTTCATACATTTGAATGGTTGTTTGTCCATGTTTTATAAAAAAATATGTTGTCACTTTCCCAATACTGAACGTATAATATCATAATACTGGTTTTGGCAATAGCACCGACTCTGTTCTGATTACTGAATGCTAGTTTATCTGTTTGTTTGTCCTTTTCTCTCTTTCTCTTTTTTAAACCATCCAATGAGAGTCATTTGATAATAGTAGAGGCCGAGTAGCCCGCCATTATTTGGTTATAGAATTATTACAAACAGACCCACGCACTACAAATGGTGTGGTTTTTTTTTTTCCGTGCGTATAACCCCAATTTAGTATTTTTTGTATCAACTCATAGATTTCATCAACTCACCATTTTTTTTTTTATTGTATGTGATCTCTACGACAAGAAAAGTTCTGGTTTTGATGGTATTAATTACCGTTTACTGAAAAATACTGTCATTTATGTCGTTGACTCCCTTGTCCATTTTTCTGATTTATCTATCTCGACTGGTGTTGTACCCGACAATATGAAAATAGCTAAGGTTGTTCCAGTGTTTCAAAAGGGGGATAAAAGTGATGTCAATAATTACAGGCCCATTTCACCACTCTTTAGTATATCAAGGGTTTTAGAAGGAATCATATATGTTAAAACATCTAGATTTTGCCAAGCACATCATATGTTTACTGATTCACAATTGGGTTTTCGTGAAAACCATAGCACATCACATGCTCTATTCTCTAGTTTGTAGAAAAAGCGACAGAAGCATTAGACAGGTTTTGTCATAGTAATGGTAGGTATCTTCCTAGAGTTCTCCAAGGCCTTCTACACCCTCAACCATGAAATACTTCTCAGCAAATAAAATTATGGAATTCGTGCGAAGGACTTTTTCAATTCAATTCAAAATGATTTTATTTCCATATAAAGTAATACAATGTAATATACTTAAAGGTTTACATGAGTACATAATATTTAAAGGAACTTTGAATCACGTAAGTTTCAACGGAACATGAATACAATATTATAATGATATCAACTTTGGTCTGGATGAATAAACAAGTAAACAATACAATCTTAATTTGTAACTCTACATGGAAAAGAGAAAATCACATGAAAAGTATAGCTTGTAAAATTTGAGAATTACTCTAGAAGGTGAGGGCATCTCGAGATCCGTTTATGACTCCATGTATGAAAATTTTTATATCCTGATGTTACGCGAAATAATCAGAAAAAAGGACTATGACAAGGACAAGAACGACAGCAGGGATGGAACCGACAGAAAATACAACTAAAGATAGGCATGACAAAGAAAGGGAGAGAAACAAAAACAAGACAACGTCTACATTCAGTTGTCTGCAAAGGCCAATGAGGCATGATTAAGAACTTAAAATTCTATACAAATTTGGCTTAAAAGACAAACTCTTAATAATGTAAAAAATAATAATGATTAATTAATTAATTAATTCTTATGAAAACAGCAAAAAAAAAATCTATTTGTTTGTTTTTGTGATGATGACAAAAGAATTTTTTCAGTTTTGATAGAAAGGAAGGAAAAGTCAGAGCATCTTTTAGAGCACTGTGAAGGCTGTTCCAGAATCCCGGGCCAGCGAAAACGAATGTATTTTGGGCAAAAATGGTACGTAGTAATGGTACCTAAATTATATTCACTACAACGTCGAATAGGAAATTTGTGTACCGCATCATTGCGACGAAAGATTTGATCAAATATTTTTATCATTATATTTAAACATAAATTGTCCCAACTGAAATAAACATAAATCATTAAATGATTTATGTTTATTTCAGTGATAATAAATGATTAAAGATAATTTTTATCTTTAATCATTTATTATCACAAAACAAATTTTCATTGTGAGCACGCGGATTTAAGTTAGAGATTACTCTCAACGACTTTTTGCAATAATATTTTTTTTTCCAAAAAGGAGTTGATGCGTGTTGCCCAACACTAAAATTCCATAATTCAAATACGGTAAAATAAAACTCGAGTAAAACATAGTTAATGTGGAAGACGTGAAAAAATATTTCAGTCTATTTACTATATCTATATTTCGTGAGATTACTTTACAGAGAACATTAAAATGATCTTTCCATGTAAGTTTATTATCAAACAAATACCAAGAATTTTCTTTTTACTATTGACTTGCTAAAGAGCAATATTATCGATAGATATGTCCCCAGGCAGTATTTCTATTGAATAACTGAAAATCGTAAACTTAGATGTAGCAAAAGGGAAAGTTTATTAGCCTTAATCAAATGTGAACTTGAATTAATTCTGAATTCGGGGTAAGTACAAGAGTATGAGGATCAGGTTGGGCTGAAAAAAAAAAAGATTAGAATCATCTTCAATTAGGATAAACGATGATAATTTTGAAGATCTGTGAAATCATTGATATAAATGATAAAGAGCAGTTGGTCTCATAAACTAGCTTGTGGAACACCACAATTTATATCTAACATCTGAGAGTTTGTGTTGTTAAAAGTCAGAGTAAGCAAGTAAGAGAGGAAAAGACAAAAGAAATGGAACCAGTGTGCAAATAGTTCAGGCAGAGTCTATGCCGCTGTTGTATGCACAACAGATATTGTTGCACTGACAACAGCCTTTGAGTGGTTCAGAAGCTACCTATCTAACAGAAAACGTTCGGCTGCAAATAAGTTCTCTAAGTTCCTTTAAGCAAAATCTAAAAGCCAAGTTCGGCTGCAATCAAGTTCTCTAAGTTTCTTTAAGCAAAATCTAAAAGCCAATTTTTTAAATTCTTATGTATAGTTACTTGCAGTGACCATTTTGATATATCTGTTCTTATTCGCAATGCTGCCTCGCTCGGGTGACATCATTTGACCACATATCTTTGACCAACAGTGCAATTTTATGTAGATTGGATCCCTGAGTTTTACCTTGAACATCATAAACTATTTTGTACATTCCGTAGAGTTTATTATAATCTCGACATACCGATTTTCGCTTGTGTTTCGTCATCTTTCGTAATTAGCATGTAGTACTAAACGCTTATATTATTTCTTTGGAACCTACATCCTACAAGCATTGCTTTTTAGTAGGTTCCTCATATTTACACATAATTTTATTACATGTCCTTATACATTTGTGAAATTATGTCTAAAATTGAATGTTGTGTTATACATATTTTACTCCGAAATCAAATGGAATATGAAACCTGAGTATGGAATGTGGAATATGGAACTTGATTAAAAAACCAACAACAACAATTTCTGACTTTCAACAACATACACAACTCTCAGGTGTTAGATATAGATTAATTGTGGTGTTCCACAAGGTAGATTGCTTGGCCACTATAATTCATTTTAATGATTTTCACAGATCTTCGAAATTATTATCTTTTATCCTGTTTGCGGATGATTCTAAGTTTTTTTCGCCCACCCTGACCCTCATAAATATACTCCGACGTACCCTGAACTCAGAATTAATAGAAGTTTTCCATTTGATTAAGGCTTATAAACTTTCCCTTAATATCGCTAAATCTGAATTTATGATTTTTACTAATTCAATAGAAAATCTTCCTGGGGACATATCTATTGATAATATTTCTCTTGAGCAAGCTAATATAATAAAATTTTTTGGTATATTTGTGGATAATACACTTACATGGAAAGACCATGTTCATGTTCTCTGTAAAACAATCTCACAAAATAAAGGTGTAATTAATAGACTGAATTATCTGTCTACATTTTTCTTCATCTTCTACATTAACTATGCTTTAGTGAAGTTTTATTTTACCTTATTTGAACTTTGGATTTTTTTAAATTTTATTATTAGGTAAATTAGTATAGAACTTCATGTTTTTACTCATGCCTTGGTGACCTTTCCAGAATACTGAATAGTAGACACTTGTTTTTGTTTATCTCCCTTTCTTTGTCACGCCTATCTTTAGTTTGTTTTCCTGCCTGCTCCGTCCTGCTTTCGATCTTCTCCTTGTCATCATGGTCATATATAGTCCTTTCTTTTTGTTTGTTTCGCCTGACGTAATGATATCAAAATTTTCATACATGGAGTCCTCGACGAATCTTGAGATGCCTTCATGTTCTAGAGTAAATCACAAATTTTACAAGCTATGTTTCTCTTGTGAATTCCTCTTTTCCATATAGATTATGGAGTTACAACATAAGATTGTATTGCTTACTTGTTTATTTATCTAAAAACCAAAGTTGATATATTGTATCCATGTTTAAGTTGGAACCTTTGTGATTCAAAGTTCCTTCAAATATAAAATAATGTAATCATTATTGCTCATTATGCATATTGCTTTGTATTGCTTTATATGGAAATAAAATTATTTGAAAAGAATTTGATTGGAATTGTTACTATTTTTTTTTCACTTGACGGAATGTTAAAAAGAGGCTTGCGCCAGGAGTGTGTATGTGTGATAGACACAGCGAATTAGAAGATGCCTTCATCATTTTTCAGAACTTAGTCAAAACAAGTTGGTGTTTTTGATCGCCATTTAGCATTTCAAAAATGCCTGTTTTTGCCAGTACAATGTAGTGTCTCCATTTTGAGTCAGAAGATGTGCGTCTGCCACAGGAAACAGCTCGTGGCAATATGTTAGCATATATCATATCTTTAATATGATATAATTAATGATTATTTTAATTCAGTTCACTTTTTCTTCATTTATTTTAATTTTCAACAAAGAGTGTAAGTGTACAAAACACAGCATGAAGAAAGAACAATAAATGATATACACATTTTACATACATCAAAATATAATATAAACAATAAATTGAGGAAGAAATAGATACCTGTTATTTAGTGCATAATGTTTACAATGTTGAAATGGAGGAGAAGCTAAATAGCTTGTAAAATGCGTTCCCCTTAAAACCACTAGTAATAAAGTACGAAAATGTAATCGGAGGCTGGCAGAGAAACGTATGAATATAAAGTGACTAAAACACATCAAACACTGACGACAGAACTAAAACCCTACAAAGTCCTTCTAGCAAGGCCGACTTTTTGCAGCAAAGAATGGGGGGGGGGGGGGGGGAGGGGTTGCGACAAGAAGTCATGAGCTGAATAAGAAACGGCTCATTTTGAACCGGGAAAGGAAACTGGATAGATGACAGACTGGTTGAAAGTTCATTTTGTCACAATCAGTTGCAAATTTCCTCTGATTGATGAGACTTTCGCCTACTGGATCTGTAAGCTTCTTTTCAGCGTGTAGATGACAGAGTCTACGCTATTTCCCGTTTTTCAGAATGGGAAGAAGAACACAAGCGATAGCCTTGCCTTTTTTCTCATCCTGTCCAGGTTAAAAACGATCTGTTTTTCTTTTTTTTTTTTTTTTTTACATCCCAAGAAATGATAAAAGTTCTGCAGTGCTTAAAGCCTATTACAGTTACACGCATGAGAAAGTACATACTGTTGACAGTCAATTTGGGGGTTGCCGATTGGGCTTGTTAAAGAATATCTGTGAAATCTGGTCTGGTCTGTTTTCATCCTCTGTTCAATAATCCCCATCGAAAACTATCGTGACCGAAATGCCTCCACTATAAGGAAGGGGGTTGGGATTTTTAGCTTATTGCAAGAGTTCTAAGAGTAGAGTAGAGGAATCGTTGCATGCGACAATGTCCCATCATTCCACTTCTTTAAACATTCATCCTCTCTACATTATGAGCTCTGACTTGCTCAGTGATGCTGTAAGTAGTCTGTGAAATTCCGTCGAATGGGTTCATTCCTTCCTTTGTGTCCTTACTTTTCTGTTTGTCCCTGGAATATGTGTTGATCTTAATTCCAGTATTGCCTTTTCCCTTCTACGTATGTCTGCAAGTATTGTCTTTTTAAGCAGTTAAATCTTTGAGGAAGCCATGATGGTAATGTGTTGAAATAAGAGCAGTCTAGTCCTGGACCCTTTTTATCATGTTTTTTTTTCTCGACTATAAGCGTTAAGACGTGTGATGGCGCGATCCCGAGAAATGCTTTAACGTTGAACATTTTTTATTGACTTAGCAGTTCTTGGCAAACACTGTTGGGACACCACAAAGGTGCCCAAACATACAGTGTGTTTGCTTTATAAGCCTTTTCAGGGGGCAAATGAGGTCTGCTAGAATTATTATGTTTATGCCCACTGTTTCTACATTTTAACACGCACGAACTGTGTTTTAGTAAAGGTTTCATTTCTTTCCTGTTTGAAGATTGATACTGCTATTTGGTGGCAGCAATAGACGGGCCTACAAATTCATATTCAACTATACTTTCAATATCATTATCTATTCCTATGTGAACCTATGTGAAATTAACAATGCGTAATTATTCATCAAAATCATTTTGTACCTAGAAAAGAGAGCGAGACCCACGTAACGTACTTGAAGAGATGTGGGCCACCCATTTAAAAGGACCTACAAAAGCCAAAAGCCAAAAAAAAAAAGTACTGGAATCATACCGAAGCATATGTTTACACACACACACACACACACAATCACACACGCACACAAAAGATCAAGGAATGAAAGACGTAGACAGGGCAAAACAGTAAGAGACATCAGGAAGGCAACTGACAACAAAAACAATTAATGCAAATAATCTGATAAGAAATAATTGAAATAATAGGACCTACTTCAACAGATATAAAACTTTCTTTAATTTTCATTTAAAAACATCAACATTGATTAAGACGTAGTGCATTTTTAGATCATAACTGAATTTATTAAAACAAAGAAACGAACAAATTAAACTGGTCCTATACAAGCACGACACTCTATGCAAGAATAGAGCGGAGTAAGGGTTAATGAAATTTGTCAGACCTGGTGGGATGTAAACACTGGCATTTCTGTAAAATACATCATTATGAAAATACTTTACTTAGGTAAACTCATACTTCCTATAATTTGATGTACATTGTATACTGTCATAATTGACGAAAATGTAAATCTTCAATCTTAGTAATGATGTTAGTGGGGGCAGATTTGTGAAAATGGTGCTCACATCCGGCTGAGAGTATGAAATATTGCATATTGGGGTATACTGGGGCTCTGATTAAAAAAAAGATATATATCGAATCCAATAGATGTAACTATTAGGTCGGCCGCCATTTTGAATTTCAATACGGTCGCCATTACAAAGCATTTAAAGATCTTTTTCTTCTTTTCTGAATGACATAAGTAATCAAAACTTGGTACATGAAATCATGGTGATATGCTGACTTCAATAATAGATTGATTTGACATGTCTGACAAGCTACACAGCAGAAAATTTGAAATTTTCTGCATGGTTTCCATGTTGGAGTGTTGAGAATCTATATCTCGGGTTTGTAAATAAATTAGGCTACCTGATTGAGCGCGTTTGTAACTGATTGAGTGCGCGCTGCTGCATGTACATTGTGACGTCAGTGAAAGTGCATTGTAAACGCTTTATTTTTGCTGCATTTTTTTAGGTCCCCCCCCCCCCCTCGTGAATGTTAGTCGAGATGTTTTTCTTAGCAGCCATAATTTAATTCAAAATGGCGGGCATAGCTTAGGCCTACGTTTGTTACACACATCATATTATTGCATGTTGAAATACTTGTCTGCACTAAATTTCAGCGTTACTCGTCATTTAGAACTCGAGATAGGGATTTTAAACATTTCGTCGGGGCGGCCATAATCATTGTTATTCAAAATGGCGGTCATTTGATGATTGTCAGACACTTCAAGTTACTCTGTCATTGAATTTAACATGTCAAAACGCCCCTGTGTTCCACATGGTGCCAAAGGTAATTTAGAATCCAAAATAGTGATCTTTAGATATTTCGCGACGACGGCCATATTAGAATTCAAGATGGTAACCGACCCAGTGGTCAGAGCTCTTGGATCCGGCAGTATTTGAAATCAACGCCCCAAAATCCCCTTATATGCAAAATGTTATATTCTCCGCCAGATGTGAGCATATCGACCAATTTTTGCTACATATCTGAACCACTATCTATCCACTTGGTTGTAAATGGACACTAGTAAACATAATCTTATTCACAGCATTTTTTTTTGTTACAATGCTTTTCATCAATGGCATATTGATGTATTTCCCCGTGGAAGAATAAAATACGGTAATATAAAAATATTATAGGTAAGTAAATAAGTTATTAAAGTACTAGTTGAAGTGGAGGAAAATGCTTCAACTTATAATAATCAGTATCCCGTGATACAAAAATCACTGACATGATTATTTCCGTGACAATTTGCTATCTACATTAACACCGAGAAATTTGGTGGATGAGACCATTTCAAATGGAGTGTCGTCAAATATAACGATACTTACTCTTTTTTTTGGGGGGGGGGGGGTGAGGGCAGTTTAACAGAGAATCTGTTGTCTCGTATCAACCGCGTAACATACGTTAACTCTACATCAATAGTTTCCTCTATGAGAATAAATCTGGCTATTATGGATGACACAACGTCCAATTATTGCAAGGTACTGTACCCTCTCTGATCACGAACACTGGAGTTAGGGATCAGGGGGTTGGGAAGGTGGAAGCACCACCCCCCCCCCCCCCCACACACACACACACACACGCATACACACACGCTCGAGTTTTTAGTTCGTCACAAAACGGGGGGGGGGGGGGGAGGATACGGAAACATATATCACGAAAAAAAAACCCCCACGAATTTCCAATAGCATTCTTCCCATGGGGGGGGGGGGGGGGGGGGGGAGTACACTTGGGGGGAACATTGACCCTAGACATCCCCACGGTGGCAAATTTTGCGTTACTACGTCAATTTTTTTTTCGCTAATCTTGAAGAAAAATATACTTCTTAGTATCTTCTTTATATCTCGTCTTGCAAGGGAATTAGCGTCCTCAGCGTAGTTTGCCACTAGGGAGAGCTTGCAAATTGAGCCAGTTTGTGTCCATTGATGCCTCTTTTAAGCACGAAAGGACGGTCGAGGCACTCACGTTGCAGAACTGCCGTTACTATCACAATAGGTGCAGTATGCTAGTGTCTGAGAAGTGCGTATACGACGGTAACTTGGATACAGAACATGAGTTGGAGAGAGAATTGATAGATAAAGAAAAGAAGAGTTGTCACGCTCATGTATTATGACCAAAGAAAGGAAACATAATGTATAGTGCAAGACAAGGGACAAATAAGGGAGAAAACAGGGACGAACAGTGTAGTGGGAATTGGACATCGATTGTCTATTCCGGTTACTATAACATGCAGACGTTACCCTTGGTCCCGTTCAGGTTGGAGAGGACGATGCCGACGGTTGCAAAGCCAAAGGACAGAATATCCTCCCTAACTAATCCGAACCAGTTGTGGAAGTAGCATCCTGCGAAGGTGGCAATAGTACAAAATGCTGGCAGCAAAAGACTCCTAAATGATAGTGCTATACTTACTTGGGTGTATTTAGTCAAGCAAGCCCCACGAATCAAAGGAGAGCGATGAAAGGGCCAACCTGGACAGACTATTCACGTTGCTCACACACAAGCTGACAAGAGTGTCTACCCAAATGGATTAAGTCTGTTAAAAGGTTTAAGTCATAATCTAGCCACGGTCACCTCCACTTGGCATGTAAATAGGAAATTATCAGCTATTAGATGCAGTTTGTTTCATTATTACATTAAGCTTCACGATACTTAAATTAAAGTAAATAAGTATAGTTAAAAGAGAGAGAGAGAGAGAGAGAGAGAGGGAGAGAGGTTTCTTGACTCTTTTTGGTTTGAACACAGCTGAAAGAGGAAGGATTTTGATAGCAGCAATACTACCTGCACGCTTTGGATATAAGGACGAATATCACAGCTCATCAATGGAGCCGTTGAGAGTTATGTAACATGCACTATAGTATTGTTAAATTCCATGCATGGAATGCTTCCGAGCTGGCTTTGCAAGGCCATGGGAAGAAATGTATGATTGTTGTCACATTCCTTCTCGTATGAAAATACATGTAAAACTGGACATTGTAGAGTAATGCCCCAATTTTGCAAGGTGCGCTCTCTGATCACTGACACTGAATTATCAGGAGCAAACTGCAACCACCTCCCCCTTGAAATACATTAAAAAGCCTGACACTCTGTCTGATACCGAAGTGAGTGGTCGGAGGAAGGGGTAGTTAAAACAAGTAATATTTCTATAATTTGGTCATGGTGAAAAGAATATGGATTCTTTTCACCATGACCAAATCGAAATCACAGGGAAAATCAACTTCGCATGACTCTGCTGGAAACAAACGCTATCAACTGCGGAATTCCAACCAGGATGACTTATTAGCTTCGTTTTGGTACAAGAAACAAGATTCTGTGGTATCTTATTATTATGACTATAAAATTCCCATGTTCAATTTGTGCCAACCCGGTATGAAACAACCAGGCCTCAGTATTATGTGTCAAATGCAACTTATGGGTTCATGTGAAGTGCTGTACTGTCTCTACAAACGTATTTCTGTCGAATGAAGACTGGATATGTAGCAAATGCATTTTCGGAGAATCACCTTTCATGAATGTTCATGATCTTAGCAATTTTGATGTTTGCCAACCAAATAATCAATCAACATGTGACGACGTCAGAAATAGTGGTAACCTCCCCCTGTCCTACACAAATTTTAACGATGCATGTAAATTACTCTCGAGCCAATCTGGAATTCATGTTACTCACCTATAAAAATGTCCGTTCTTTGTATAAATGCATTGATGAGATAAGATACATATTCCGAAATCATCATTTCACATCATTTCTTTTAGTGAAACTATGCTTGACGAAAGTATCCCAGACGTAGCTGTAGAAATTGATGGTTATATTACAATAAGAAAAGGCAGGAATAAGAATGGCGGAGGAATATTGTTTTATGTTAAAAGGGGTATTTGTTGTGAAGTCAGGCATGACTTGATGGATGATGATCTGGAAATGCTTGTTATACAAATTGACAGAATCAAGTAGAAGCCTTTTCTGATGTGTCTTTGGTATAGACCATCAAATTCTAAAATATCTTTGTTTGGAAAGTTAGACAATATTTTTCAACAAATTGAAATATTAGGTTTCGATGTTATGTTGTTAGGTGATCTGAACTGTAATGTTTTAACTCACCGTAAAAGTTCGTCCTCTCAGCGATTATTGACATTTGCTGAGGATTATCATTTAACGCAACTGATTGATAAGCCAACAAGAATTACTCCCTCCTCCTCGACAGTTCTTGATCTCATATTTACGTCTGCCCCTGAGAAAGTTACTCATTGTGATGTAATACCAATGTGTCTCAGTGATCACTACATGATGATAGCAACTTGGGGTCGAGTTAAACATAAAACATCATACGTATGTAATGACACGTGCATTTGAGAGAATGAATGTTGACTATTTTTTAGGAGATTTGTCTAATGAATTATGGGAGGATGTGTTAGAAGAAACTGATGTTGAGGAGGCTCATCTGAAGTGGATAACGAAGTTTAGGAAAGTTATCGATAAACATGCACCACTTAGGAAAAGAAGAGTAAAATAAAATAACGCACCCCGAAAAGAAAGCTATCCAAAATAATCCAAAATAGTGATCTTTAGATATTTCGCGACGACAGCCATACTAGAATTCAAGATGGTAACCGACCCAGTGGTCAGAGCTCTTGGATCCGGCAATATTTGAAATCAACGCCCCAAAATCCCCTTATATGCAAAATGTTATATTCTCCGCCAGATGTGAGCATATCGACCAATTTTTGCTACATATCTGAACCACTATCTATCCACTTGGTTGTAAATGGACACTAGTAAACATAATCTCATTCACAGCATTTTTTTGTTTGTTTGTTACAATGCTATTCATCAATGGCATATTGATGTATTTCCCCGTGGAAGAATAAAATACGGTAATACAAAAATATTATAGGTAAGTAAATAAGTTATTAAAGTACTAGTTGAAGTGGAGGAAAATGCTTCAACTTATAATAATCAGTATCCCGTGATACAAAAATCACTGACATGATTATTTCCGTGACAATTTGGTGGATGAGACCATTTCAAATTGAGTGTCGTCAAATATAACGATACTTACTCTTTTTTTTTTGAAAATATACCCTGAAAAGAAACTAGAAAGACTGATAGTAGTAGAGATTGGAATGATTATAGAAAGTTGAAAAATGAAGTAACATTGACTATTAGAAAATTGAAGCAGAATTATGTACTAAATGGTATTAATGAAAATCAAAGAAATAATAAAAAGGTGTGGAAAGTATACAAAAGGTATTACCCTCTAAAGCTAAATATAGAGATGTGTTTATGTTAAAATAGATAATAGGGAAATTATTGATTCTTCGGAATTGGCAAATGTGTTCAACAGTTATTTTTCGAACATAGTACATCGGATAAAACAAGATACAATGTTTCATGGAGATTTTAGACAGTATATGAAGATGGAGTTCGATTCAACTTTTGTATTTAGTTAAGTGACTGAAAGTGATGTTCGTAATATATTTGATAATATGTACTTTAAATAAAGCTACAGGTTTTGACGGAATACCTGCGAGATTCGTTAAACTGTCAACGCCATGTATTCTTTTACCACTTACTCACATAGTAAATCGATTCCTTTTCAGCGCGGTCATCCCGCGTGAATGGAAATGTGCGAAAGTCGTTCATTTATTCAAAGGCGGCAAGGAAACAGAGTTAGCAAACTATCGACCTATTTCTATTCTACCGGTTCTGTCTAAGGTCATTGAAAGAATTGTTCATTCTCAAGTCACCAAATACCTGTCTGAATACTCTATTTTGTCTACTAATCAGTCGGGGTTTCGACGCGGTTGCTCCACTACCACAGCTTTGTTAAATGTTACTGAAAATTTATTGTCCAGTATGGATAAAGGCCTGGTTTCTGGGCTTGTAACATTAGATTTGAAAAAGGCCTTTGATATGGTCGGCCACACAATAATGGTTGAGAAGTTAAGACTATATGGGTTTGACCACACAAGCCTGTTGTGGTTTACGAATTATTCAAAAGGAAGAATGCAAAGAACAGAAGTGAATGGTGCCATGTCTAACCCCGCTCCTGTAGTGCATGGGATGCCACAAGGCTCGATACTGGGGCCGGTATTATTTTTACTTTTTATAAACGATATTACTCACACGGTTAAACATTGTGATTTATCTCTTTATGCAGATGATACAATAATGTATGTATTTTTCTTCTAATAATCATGTTGAAATGACAACATGTATAAATCAAGATTTGAAAGAGATTTCTATGTGGTTGACGGTGAATAACCTGGTTTTGAATGCTGATAAATCAGAATATATGATTTTGGGTTCCAGGTAGAAGTTGAAGTATTTTCATGACTCTGGTATTATCCTTCAAATAAATGGTATACGATTGAAAGAAGTATATAAATGTAAATATTTAGGAGTAGTATTTGATCCAAACCTTACATGGAAACTTCACGTGGATTATACTATAAGAGGGAAAATTTTGAGAAATTTGTTTCTACTAAGGAAAATCCGGTTTTGTAAGAATTTTAAAGTTGCAAAAATTTTGTATTTTTCTATCATTCAATCTCATCTGGATTATTGCTCACCAGTATGGAGTAATATGGTGCAAAGTCCACTTCGAATAGGCTGTTCGTTTTGCAAAAAAGGGCTTAACGTATTGTTTTAAAGGTAGATAACTTAGAAAGAACCTCGATATTAAATGAAAGAAAGATATTATTCAGAGGGGGGAAGGTTCAGGTAGGAGTTTCTTCACGTTGTCTCCCTCTACAAATTGTTTGTTAATTTACAGATCAGCAGTTGCGATCTTAACAAATTTAATTTGTGGAGGGAGACAAAGTGAAGAAACTCCTACCTGAACCTCGACATTGCTTAGTAAATCAGGTATTTATTCAATATATGTTCGTTGGAAAAGAGTAAATGTGATTTTGTTGCGTAAATGTTTGTACGGATTTGCACCGCAACATCTTTCGTCAAGAATACATTTGAAAGAACACAGTTATAAACTCCGTAATTCTCAGGTTCAAATTTGGTTACCTAAACCTAAAACAAATTTTATGAAAAGAAGTTTTTTATATGCAAGTTCAGGTTTATTCAATTCATTGTCATTGGTCACCCGGAACACTAAAGATATACATTGTTTTTGTAAGAAGATGAAAAATGAGATCCAGACTTCTAAGTTGTAATTTGATATATTTGTATTCATATTCTCAATATCTTTTTTCATATAAAGTATTGTTTTATTTATTATCTGGTCACCGGTTCCAAGTTTCCGGTTTTGGAGATCCCCTTCCTCATAATATATACACACACACTCAAACACATTTTTTGTTATCGTTAATTAGTATTTTGGTTAGGTATTTAGTTGTGTTAAGTTGAGTTCTCTGAGCATATTTCTATCGTTTGTTTTTTTTTTTTGTCCGGCTATTTCTATTACTGCCATTATTCTAATATATGGTATTAATATGTCGACTGTGAGCCATTTGTGTATAACTTTTTTTTTCTATTTGTTACTGAAATAACTTTGATGAATTATATTAATTTGTCGACTGTAAGTCGCCTTTCTTTCTAATTTTTACAATGATTTCATACCCATATTGTACAAGTTTTAATGTGTATTTATCACTTTTGCTTTTTTTTTATATGAATTTTATATGTATGTCAAGTGGACCCCTTTGAAAATCAGCTGTGTTGAAAGGGCTATCCACCCTATTGCTGGAAATAAATAAATAAATGAATAAATAAGTAAATAAATAAATGAATAAATAAGTAAATAAATAAATGAATAAATAAATAAATGAATAAATATTTATACTCTCCCGACCCCGATCACAAGAACTTAATAATACAAAAAGATCAAAATGATTAAATCTGATATTCATCAAACATTGCAAATCAAGTAAAAGTCTCCTTCACATTGCAAAGTACAATGTAGAGAGACCCACTTATCTACATGGTACTCTTTTTGATTATCAGCATGGCATTATCGGCTGATAACTCAAAACGCCCCTTTTCACTTTCTTTAGCAAGAGATCTGTAAAAAGAAGTCACTGCACTTGATATCTTGGAAGGTACGCTGCGACGAAAATGTGACGTCGAGGTAAGGAAGTCAAGGAGTTTACTTCCGAACTCCGATGACTCGTCAAACAGCTCAGTCACGTCCAGCGATAGGGGAATGGAAATCTTCTGGACCTCGAACCCATGTCGTTTAGCCAGCATGATGACTCTCTGAGCTGTAATCATGAGCTCCTCCTTGACGCCTGTTAGGGTCTTTAGACAAAAGTTGGTGGTAATTGGTAGGTTGGAATCTGCGACGAAGAGAAGGTAAAAAGATGTTGCAGATGAGGTAATCTTGAAACAATCATTATGTTTTTCTTCATTTTGAAAATTCATCTTCGCCGTCAGAAATTTTCCGGATTTTTCCTGGCTCCAACGACCAGACAAGGTCTTTTTCGTTAATCTCCTCAAATCTTACACATCGTAACTGTCACGATCAGTCTTCCCCTTTTATAAGTGCGAATTTTAGGTAACTGATGTTAGGCTAGAAGGAGAAAGGGAAATAATGGAGTAAAGAGGAGAGTGAATCTAGAATGAGGATTAGCAGGGAGAGGGAGGAATAGTAGCAGCAATTCATTGTTTCTTGAACCTTTATCATCTCGTATATTCTTTGTACATCTATTCCACAAACGTTGCACTTTGAGCTGCGTCATTATTGTTCGCTCATGTTCGTCAATGCACTTGGTCTATATTTATTGTTAATATCATCTGATACGGTTACTTAACTGTGACAGTGTCAAATAATGGGAGTGATTTTTACTTTGAGTGTAATGGAGTAAACGAAATGAAATTTTCATCTTAATTTCCATTTTAAAAGGACTGTACAGTACTGGTTAAGGCGAGGATTCAGGTTTATAAGATTTTTTTTTTTTTCGTGAGTTAATGAGAAACCTATTACGTTTTTGAAAGAGCATGCAATTTCAGGGAGGATCCAACGTTTATTTGGTGAAATTGGCCTTGAAATGACCGAGATATCAAAATTATTATAATTAGGCTCATTAAGATCTCTTTGCTTTTTCCTTATTTTGAAATATCTCAGTCATTTCAAAATTGATTTTCGTCAAATAAACTTGTGATTCCTCTCAGAATTGTATGCTCTTCAACACTTCATAGAGTGCTTCTAAATATCTCGAAAAAAGGTTACAAGCTGAAACCTCACCTCAACCAGTATCGTAGAGTCCCTTTAACTGAACAGAAACGACTATAAAAGTCATAAGTTTTTTCTTGACAATCTGTACCTGATACAACAATGATCAGCACACCATTGTCGTGCAGTAGAGAAGTCAGCTGATGAAATGTTATCTCAAGATCGCCAGTGTAGTAAATGGAATGTATAGCGCTGATCAGCTTGAACTTTGTGTCGATAGCCGTTCTATTGTTGAAAAACTGCGAGAGGGTACAGGCAAGTAGCTGTAGGGTGGTCTTCTCACTTACACCGGAACTAGCGACGTTTCTCTCGAATGCTTGAAGCATGGCACTGCTCGGTTCGACGGCAGTAAAGCTGAGACGGTTACAGTCTTTTCCTAAGCCCTCGAGGAAGTACAATTCATGTTTCCCTAAGAAAAGGTGTGTTATACATAAAACCAATGAAGATAAATTCTAACAGTGTACTGTGCAGAATTCCTATTTTTTGGCGAAACTGCTTATGTAGGGCCAACAATTTAAGTTTGTTTGAATTACAACCTGTATTAAGCTTTATCACATCAGGAAATGCACTTAGGTAATTCTTACAAGTGAAGGGATTATGTTTGACAAAGTAACGATAAGGAATCTTTTCGAGAGTAATTTTCTTTCCTTTTTTTAAGGGGGGGGGGGGGGATGCGTGTTCCAAGCTTCGCTGATAGTTTGCCTCTTCTCGTAGAGTACCTAGGGTTTGGGATCCATGAATAATCCCTGGGTTTACCGATAACTTCAATATTTGGCATATTCATATGGAATTTCAAAATTTGATTCTTATATTGATGTACATGTGTATCCTTGATTTTATTCTTTGCACAATTATGTTGTTGATTTTTCTTGCATTTGAAATCACTTAACTGCTTTCACTTGTGTGTACAAATCAGTTGTTATTAACACAAGAATGCATGGTCTGGAGCCGACAAGTAGATACAGAACGCTTCCGGGCAAAGCAAGAAGGCGAATAAGGAGAATGGACAACTTGTTTCCCTTTTGTGTTCATTTTTTGTTAAATTCGAGTTCTCTGAACTATTCTACTAAACTGACCAGTTAAGTCATAAGATCGTTCGCAATTAACCAATTTGGCAAGAGGTATTTTACAAGCGTTTGTTATGTATACACGATGTCTATCATTTCTGCACCTTAATTCTAAGAGACCCAGTATCAAGTAATCGAACCTACCTTCACCGATACCAACTCCAAGCACATTAAAAACTTTCCCGACTGGAAACCTGTCTATGAGCTGGGACATCACAGTGGCGTCAAAATTTTGCGTTATTACGTCGAAAAGCATTTCTTTTTCACTGATCTTAAAAAACGCTGTCAAATACACGTCTTTGTATCTCTGCACGTCGTCTTGCAAGGGAATTAGCGTCCTCAGCGTAGTTTGCCATTCGGGAGAGCTTGCAAATTGAGCCATTCTGGGTTCATTAATGTCACTTTTAAGCACGAAAGGACGGCTGAGGCACTCTTGTTGTAGAACTGCCCTGTCGAATTACTGTACGCTATATTATGAATCATATATAGAAGTGGTGCGACTCCAACGGTAACTTGATAATACAGAACAGAGTGGGAGAGGGGAAGAATAGATACTGTGTGTGTGTTTTTTTTTTTCATGAAGAAAGGGTTGTCACACTCAATACGGAAAAAAAAAAGCAAGGAAACACAGTGTATTGTACATGTACTAGTCAAGGGACAAATTACAGCAGTGCAGTGGGACATTTTCACTGATTGTGTATTCCGGTCAATTCGACGTACAAATGTTACCCACGGGTCACGTTCCGGTTGGAGAGGCGATGACAACGGTTGGCAAAGGGCAGAATATCCTCCCAAACCGCACCAAACCAGGGGCCCGTTGCATAAAAATTACTATTATGGTAATTTTGCCATCCAATGGTAACTTCCATGGAATCTTTGATTTTGATCGCCTGTTGGGTATTGTTGCCATGGTAGTTACCATTGGATGGCAAAGTTACCATAATAGTAAGTTTTATGCACCGGGCCCCCGTTTTGAACCACCGAGGCGATGCGTACAAAGTAGCACCTTGCAAAGGTGGTGATAATGCAAAATATTCGAAGTAAAGGACTCCTAAATGGTACAGAGCTCACCTACTTGGGGTATTAAATCGAGGAGGACCCATACATAAAAAGAGAGCGAGGTTGGGCCAATCTGGACAGGCTATACACCTTGCTCATACACAAGGGTGTCTATCAAAAGGTTCACTGGCGGAATCATGGTCACCGTTCACTGCCGTTTGTTCCATTTGGCATATACATTACACTGTAAGTCGATGATAGCTATTAGATGTTTGTTTGTTTCGTGCAGGCTTCAGTATACTCATATGAAATTAAATAAGTTCGCTTAAAAAAAAAACAGGTAACCGCCGAGTCTCTCGTTGGTTTGAACACCGCTGATAGTGGAAATATATATAATTATCACATCACAGCTCATGAATGCGCCGTAGAGAGTTATGTAACATCAGGTGGCCTACTTTTAGATTAGAAGAAGCACTTCCGTGGCCATGTTCCGCTCGTATGGCCGACTAAACTTTAATGACCTACTGGAAGAGTAAAAAAGAATAGAAGAGAAACTCGGCAGAAATTCTTATGTCTCCTTTCAAGAGAACTGTGATTTTGGTGCTACGTTTTTACACTGCTGCTTTAGTCCAGTGAATGCAACGGCTTGGCAAGAAAAAGAGAGAGAAAAAGAAATGTGGAAAGAAGTAGAACATACCTTTGATTACTTTAATTTCGTCCGCAAATATCTAGTGATTTTGTTACCAAGCATGAATGCACTGAGTGACGTATTATTTCGCATCTTTTTCTGCAGGGGTCACGGGGCACGCGTTATTTCCGGAAGGTCATTGTTGTGTGACGAAGTTTTGTCTTTGGGGCTGAACGGACGCTTAGGTTTGCTTTGCTCTACTGGAATTAAACAATGTTGTGCGTTTTTATTTTTTGACAAGGACTCGCTCTTGTGCGTATCTTTCAGCATGGAATGTGCAAACCTTATTCGGCGGTGCGATCAGGGAGGTGGGTCACCTCCATGGTGCGATATATCAATACACTGCCATATGAGACAGTACTCGACACTAACTTTTTTGTTTGTCTGGTGGCCCGTTAAGACCACTAAAATCTTTAAATCCGAAATTTTGGTGGCCTGAAATGAAAGCAGAAGTGACAATTCATTTTAATCCCTATACTTGCCCGACTCAGCCATCACCAAAACATAAATGGTGGCCCGACACCATTTTTTTTTTTCAAACCATATAGTTAACTTTCATCAAAATGATATTTTCTGCCTTAATGATTGCCAAATGATTTAGATATATCTTAACTGGAAGTATAGGAGCAACATACATCACAAATGTTTTCAGCTGATATTGATATAGTGGTTATTGCAATACTTTCTGTGGATCCGGTAATTGTAAGTCATCAAGAAATATGTGAAAAAGATACCAAAATGACCGACGTGTGGGCAATGAGATCCAAGTGGAAAGAGCATTGGTTGTAAAAGATTGTTTTGAGGGAAAAGTGGGGTGAAACAGACCCGTGGGTAAGATGGATGCGCCCCAGGAATTTCGAGAATTGTCTGCACTGTACCTCGAGATGATAATTATAATTGTCAAATTCATCATTGAAATCAACAAAATAAAGCAAAATCTTCATCTTCAGCTGACAAGATAGACCTATGTTGTTTTTACAGTGACAAACGCAAAATGAAAGGTCCCTAATATTGTTTTCTAATGGATTTGTTGTGAATGTTCTACCTTTGTGACTTTTGTGATATTTCGTGATTTTATCAGGCATGAATAATGACAATGAAAATGACACACACACACACACACACACTCACACACATATGCACTATCACTTTATACCACACACCCACATAGTCACACACTCTAACAGAGATCACAGATTCACATGGATGGATATATATAGAAACATTGTATATACATGGGTACATACCGTTATAGAAAGATAGGTAGTATCTCGGTGGTCAGTTAGATGAATGGAGTTCAAAGATGTGTAACTCATATCATTGAGACATGTGATAAACAAGTGATGCAATACGAAGTAATTAATAAAGGTATAGTTCTGGCGCCTTATTTTTGTTTATCAACGTATCATCGCATGACTAATTTTGTTTCTTAATCATGATAAACATATAAAAGTCAATAGCATATTTACCACAACATAAACGAATTTCTCTGTATTTTTCTGAAACAAAGTATGATTGGCAAAATAACATTGGTAAGTTACATTTTGTGAACCATGTCTTTACTAGGATACATTAATTGCTTTGCAACATCGCACAACATAATTGAGCTATTACAGGAAGAATGAAAAGCAAAATGAGGAATACTGTCTTTTCCCTTTTTTCTGAGTAACAGTGATAAATGCATGTTCATACTTTCTGCTAGTAAGTTATAACATTTAGTTGCAACTGGAGTACACTCTAAAAATTGGGCTGGAGAAAGGGGACTGGTTGAAATACCGTGACTCGGGTGATTGAATTCACTGACGAATCAGCATTAAATCTTTAGTTGATGCTAGTGCAGCCTAGCCTGATTGGCCAAATCAACAACAACAACAAACTATAGTATGGAATATCAACATTGCCATTGGTTTTGTGAAACTGCCTGTCATGAGAAGGTATTCCTTTCTCCTGCAAAGAAATTTATACCAACAAAAAGACATTCATTTCTCATTAGAGTGATTGTCATTATTTTAAAGAAATTTACTGCGATGTCACACAACATGCAAAACGCGCTAGCTGTCCGTATACGGATTTATTTCGGCTATTTTCATATTATGGCTCATTTAAAGCTCATCCAATTATATTATACAAAGAGTGAATGAATGGTCACGAGTGCGATCGTGACGATGGTACAAGATTTCGCACGACATATGCACGAGGTGAAAGATAGAGGCGCTGTATTCAACAAGGCGAAGCCGAATTGAATAATGCGCCTCATCTTTTAACCAAGTGCGAAATCTTGTTTCATATTATATTAATTGCACGAATAAGTTTGTTTTATAAATACCTCGAACATCAACAGATGTTAACACGGGAGTCAATGGAAATGGGTGATGTCGGCCATGCGCTATCCATTTTTGCTCAAACAAAATTGCTCAGCTGATAGTCACAGCATACGATGGAACTTACATAACTAAATGTCACTTGATTCACAATCGACAAATCAGATAGCTACATTCTAATTAGGTGTTATATTATTCTGAATAGTGAGCATTACACTTAAAGCAAATCATCATCAAACGTAAGGTGTCTTTTCATCAACTGACAACACAGATCACTTACGCGTATACGTGCAAGTTGCGGGCAATATTATACATGCATTAATCACGAATTGAATTTTTAGAAAGGGGAACAGAATTATTGATAGAAGTAAAAATCTATCGATTGTAGGTAAACCTTTATAAAAACAATAAAGCAAACAAACGAACAAACTAAGACAAAATCCTATTCTATTTTTCTTTAATTTCTCACTGCAAAGAGAGAGCAAAAGTGTGCATCACTGAACTTAGTGCATATCTAGTCTGGGGTGGGGAGGAACAAGCGATCTGAGCTGCAGCATGTGTGATTTTATCATTCATTTTCTCTCCTTGTGACAATCAAGACCATCAGACAAACTGGGACAAAGAGCACTGGTGTGCCCTTCAGACGAGAAGACTGACTGTACAGGAGCCTATTAACGGAGAACGCGTTCGGGATGGCGTCCCTCGTGGCGTCGTTAATGATCTTGTCCATAACCTGACGCGGGCTGTACGAATTGTGTTCTTGAAGTATTATGGCGGCCGCACCTACGGAGAAAGCACAGCAGTATATACTCTCGGAATGATAGCACGTGATGATGACTTATAACATCGTCCAGTACTTAGACGTAGATAATACAAATATGAGTCACATGATGATGAGAAACATTAACAATGAACAGGTTTTCAAGCAATTTAATGAAATTCTATTGACTGCAAAGTTTTAAGTCAAATTTATGTGACCACTAAAGAGGTGGCATTGACCGAGCCAATGCTTGAATAGAATTTCAGTGGTAGTTTAATAAAAATACATTTTACCCCTAAAGTTTTGATCACAAACATTCATGGTGCGATTTTTTTAATCAAAGTAATGAACGTTTATGAGAATCCTATAATGAATCTAAATTATATTCAAGATTTCACTGTAGTTCTATTATGCACATTGATATCAGTTACAATCACATGAGCAAAATACAAGTACACGGTTAAGTGATTTTTTGTTGTTGCAATAATTCAACAATCATACATGTAGCTCTCCTTTGAAATATTGATGATATTAGCTGCAAGGCCATTATCATTGTAGAATGATTTAAGTTTCTTCTCAGATTCAGTATGATTGGTGTGAAATGCGAGGGTACAGTTGCATGAGTACAGATACAACCTTGTCTAAATTGCACATGGGCAATCAGAGCCTCATTTGTACTTTAGAGTAGAGTTCATGTCATCTAATACGGCGCGAAGATAACTTTCCCTGTCCGCGAAAGCCCGTGAAACTCACCTGTGACATGGGGGCAAGCCATCGACGTGCCGCTCAACGTTTCGGTAGCATAGTTGTCTGTATACCAGGTACTGATAATGTCAACGCCGGGCGCATACAGATCCACGCAATCGCCGTAGTTGGAGAACGTGGGTTCATAGTCATCATCGCTGGTAGCAGCCACAGTTAACACCTGCCATCAACAAACAAAAGAAACGAAAATTTTTAGTTTGTTTCTAGTCAGATCTGAGTTGTGATGTCATTTTGTCGGTAAAATCAAATACAAATGATTCAAACTGGTTAATACCCCAAAAGATTTCAGTTAGTGATGACTCGAGTATCCCTTTAATTTGCTGTACTGTATGATAACTATTTCTGGGGCCATTATCCTTGTCAAGAATTTTGCTAATGTTGATATTCTTTAGTATTTTTGTCCAGTTTAAATTTGCTGAATTTGTGTTTTGAAGGGAAGGTGCATGTAATTCTTAAGTTTGCAAATGCATAAAATAGCACCTGCTCGTCTTTAATTTGTAGGATCATGGAATAATGTCGCATAATTATATGTTAGTTTATCATTTACCTGTTTCATTTGTTGGATTGAAACAATATTGTAGCCAATTGCTGTGTTCAATTAACTTTCCGATTATGTGTGAAAAAGAAAGAAATGCAACAATAGACTCAATAAACCTATAAGTCAAGCTGTAGGGAATCATGTATGCAACACAGTTTTCCACAGTTTTTGGTGAACAATTTTGCTCCTCTTGTAAAAGACACGAATTATATAGATTGGCGTCTTACATGCCTTAGGTTAAATAATGTGTCACATATCTTTAATTGTCGATAACATTTCTTTCATATTCTTTTTTTTTTTTGATGATTTGTTGGTTATTAAAGTTGTCGGTGTATCATATCGTGATTGTTCCCTTATTGGGACGGTTATGCTTTGATTTAAAAGTAAAGGAAATTTGCTTATTAACTTGATTATGTTTCTCCGACAGTCCGAAGTAACTTCTGCCCGAATTCGTGCATGGTGATGAAAAGAGAATGAGCGTAATAACGAGTCCATAGCAATACCGTGGGTGATGATAAAGGTAGTGCCCTAATGCATGAATTTAACATTCGTGTTTGTGATGATACTACCGTGGATAAGTCGTTCGTCTGTGTGTTATACTAATGCATCTGTTTTGCCAAGTCCGTGCCTGCCATCACCTCATTGATTGTTCATCTTTTTTTTTTCATTCCTAATATCAGTTAAAGTACAATCTATTTAAATTATTATTTTTTCACATCACAGATATTAAAGGCTTTAAATGAATTTAAGTGAAGAGAACAATAATTATTACCTCTAAACAGACGACAGATAGACGAATTAGTGCATTCGATTGTTAACATCGTGGAATTAATCAAAGCAATCCCATGAACTGTGAAAAACAGAAACACGCTTGTTATGCTTGTAGTGTGTGGATGTCGTGCTAAAGAGGAAGGGGGGGGGGGGCGAGGAAGAAAAGGGAATTCATACACGTATGCTGGCAAAATTATAATCAGAAGTAGGGCCTGTTTTCAGGATCCAAAAGAAAGAATTGGTGCGGAATAATAAAAAGACGGAAACGAACGAACAGTGATATAGAATTGTATAAAAAGTGAAGACCTTATATCATAACAAATATTTGTTATGGGGGGGGGGGGGGTTCAAGATTTACACTTAAGAGTGATTACATTTGGATTTCTTCCAGGTGAAAAAAGGCATGCAATCGTTTCATCATTCCCCGCTGCTGCAACCATTGTAATACCATCATTGTAGACATCGTTCACGGCAGAGTCAACGGAAGTAGAGCCCCAAGAAGTCAGGGACATCGAAACGATGGCTGGTTTCCTGGCATTCTGTCTAACCCACTCCAAACCTACATAAAGAAAATACAACCACATTTCAATCTCAACGAGACTTTTGAACTTTGAAGTTTATCAACAACAACAATTAGTAAAGGAGTACATGAATACACGAATACATGAATTGATACAAAAGTTCAATATACATAAGTCAGGACTCCACACTTTTTTTTTGGTGGCCCGATGGGGCCACCAAAATCATCAATTTCAAATTTTTGGTGGCCCGAGAGAAAAAAAAAATGGCCCGAATAAAAAAAAAAAAAAACTAACAAAAAAACCCCATTAACTCACTGCATGCATTTATGCATTTCCGGGGCAAAAAAGTTACGAATTTATTGACATACTTTTAAAAAAATATGGGGGCCCGAGGCGGGCCACCAAATTTGCCCTTTTTTGAAATTTGGTGGCCCGACTTTCATTTTTGGTGGCCCCGGGCCACCGGGCCACTGTTAGTGTCGAACCCTGCATAAGTGAAGCTAGACAAATACACATGTGTTATCATTAAAACTTAACTGGTTTTCATTGGCAAGAACATATCAAATGTATAGAACAAATAAAATGACCCCCCCCCAAAAAAAAAAGAGATAAGAAAGGGAAAAGGAAGAAAGAGAAAAGAAATGAGAATAAAAGATAATGCAATATAATATCAGGGAATGTCGTTGTCAAAAGGATCAAAGATAGCACAAGTGTTGTAAAAAGGAAGAGAGAAAGTGGGAGAGAGGGGAGGAAAAATAATGAGGAGGCGGAGGACGAAATTGATCGCTCTATCTTTAAGGTAAAAAAAGTTAAACTAACAATTTTCAGGCACTACATAATTATCATATATATATAAATACTGACATGCTGTTAGAAGAGTCAAAATTTTATGCTGATTCCTGTCAATTTGTGTTTCCTTCTCTACCTGTTAACGTGCAATGGCATGCATTCCTAACTTTTGACATGTTTGATAAAGAAGCTTCAAATAGGTGCTTACTGCCTGACTAGCACTATTATTCAATAATGAACACATAGCCATCTATCCCTATACACATTTTATGATGTAATGAGTGATTTATGTAGTCACTCATATTTATCTTTTTTTTTTCTAACTGACATACAGATCTTACCGTCTATCATTTGAGTCAGCGTTCCTTGGCCATTGCAGTCCAGAACACGTACCGCATACAGTGTTGCAGCTCGGGCGATACCGAAAGAATCTGCCCCTATCGTTCCGGCGACATGCGTTCCGTGTCCGTCACAATCAATTCCATTCTGGGGCAAATGGACGGAATACAACAATACGGGTAATGGCAAGGGCAAAGCTACCTTGCCCATAGACACTAAAAAGACATCAGAGTGGCCAGGCTGCTTGTGAGGAAATATATCTTGTCTTACAATGATTTTGGATCAAAAATTAATCTTTCAGTGGTTGGTTGAAAGAGCATCAAGTAATCATATGCATTTTTAACTACGTCAGGATGTTGGCCTGTTTGTTACTCCATTGTATACTATTCAGGTAATGATTACTGGTTATGACAATATTATCCAAACAGCGTACTATTTGTGAAATGACCTCACAAACCATTTTTTATATCAAAAGGCAAATCTTGACATAGCTTGCTGCTTTAGATGGGTACTCCGTGAAATGTGACAATCTCTAACAAAGTTATTTTGACATCGCTCGCTGCTTAGTTTGGCCACTTTTTGAAGTGGCATGAATAAAAACAAACTGTCATCGTGCATAATATTATGCATACTTCATACGGTCACTGACAGACCCCTCCACAACATCGCTTCAATCACACGACTTCTTGCTTTCCTTTTCCCCTTCTTCTGTTCATTTTTTTTTTAAATACAAAACAAATATACTTTGCCTAAACTGTTAAAGCTGTCACGGGCCACCGTGTCTCCAAGAAATACTACAGTTTGTATGTACATATACTTCTGGCTGCGGCCCTTTGTGAATAGTGCTCTTTTTGGAGTCACGCCGGAGCTATCAAACATTTTAACCATGCAGGAACTCTTAAGGCAAAGTAATGTGAATAGTATGTTGAACAACAAAGCTCTGATGACCAGCCTACAGTACGGTACTGAACCAGTTGAGGGCATCGCCATATCGTGGATAAGGCTCATGACTTGCAAAATAATCCCTAAATAAAACCTCGAAAAACGCGTACATCCTTGAAGAAAAAAGACAATTGTTTGGTGTTTGCTTGTTTTGTCCAACTTGACTAGGCCTACCTATGTCAATGTAAACACACAAAATATCACTACCATAGTATACCACTGCGTTATTGCCCCCTTTTCCTTTGTCTGTTCTATCACGTGAGCCAAACAAGTCTTATCGTTTTAACACATCGGAATATCAGAATATCAACGAGACCGCGACATCAGGCTATAGTCTGAAGAAAGAAAAAAGAAATTAATGAAATAAATGAAAAAATGGTGACACGGAGATTAAATTGCGTATGTATAGATATTTCCTTATTTCTGTCAGATGTTGGTTCTGACTTGTACCTCGAACAGTTTCAGTTTTCTCTAATGCCAATTATTCCATCATAACGATAATTAGTCTCACAATCTTTCCCCACGAAATTAACCTGTATTTTTTGCAAATATTTTTGCCGCACGGTGATGTGCTTATTCCTTTGTTGATAAGAAAAAATAATTCTGAAATAAGTTTTCTCCCGAATGTGGTAGTTTTGGCAACATAGGTGATGTGACATTGCTCACAAATCTTCAACTGACTCGAACGCAATTCTTCACCAAATTTGCTTTTCAGACACAAAATCAGAGAGCACCACTAAGTTTTACACTGCCTCATCAAATCATCACGGAAGTGTAACAATACTATTGTTAAAAGACGAGAGAGTTGGAGTTTCAAAATGAGCGAAAACATGAGTTCAATACCATGTATAAGTGTACAAACCAATGTGAGAAAGGTAACACCATGACAACCCACGTCATTTACATTGCAAATCAATGTTGTCGTAACAGGTGAAGTTATTGTGGTTGCTCGATTTTTGAAATTTTATCCTCACAATTAACTTGACTTTCACCTACCATTATATGAAAAAATGTAGACAGGTCGAAAAGAAAGGAAATTTATCTAAATGTAATCACTCTAAAAAATCCCGGGTCAGAACTGACCCGGAACTGGGTCCATTGGGGTCACACACCGTTCAGGGTCAGAAATGACAAGGAATTGGCTCAGATATGACCCCATCCAGAGTCATGAATTGGGTCAGAGTGACCCCATTCCGGGTCTTCATGACCAAATTCCAAGTCATTTCTGACCTGGAACGGTGTGTGACCCCAACGGACCCAGTTCCGGGTCAGTTCTGACCCGGGATTTTTTAGAGTGTAACCGATTTATTCATACTCACATGATCGAAATGTCAATGCGTCCGGTTGTATCTTGAGGTTTTTTTTTTACACTTTCAAATTTTTGCTTAGTCCCGTACCAACGGTGGGGTTAAGGGGGGGGGGGGGGGGGCTTAGCCCCACCGTTGGTACCGGACTTTCCTTAGCCCACTGTCTGTTTACACTTGTTTTTGCGAAAGTGGGCTAGCCCCACCGATAATCCCGTCCTATCTGGCCCTGCAAAATAGCAGGGTTAGCACCGCAATTGCGGTGCCAAGCAAGCGAGTGTAAACAGAACGAAAAAATAATCTGGGGCTAAGCGACGGAGACGAAGTCCGACCCCCCACTGACCAATCACAAACGAGGTAATCAAGTGCTGCCGTTGCGTGCCTGTACTTGTACAGTGCACAGCGTGATCATGAATATTCATGTGGTTTGGAAAGTCCGGAACTAAGAAATACGAATGTAAAAAGTTCAGTTTTCTCCTTAGCCCAGGACAAGAGCTTAGTACGGGATTTATTGGCGAGTGTAAAAAGCTGAAAAAATTGGTACGGGAGTAGCGATAGTCCTGGGTCAGAGAAAGTACGGGGTTAAGAAACACAAGTGTAAAAAAGGCTTAAATTCGTCGCAAACCAAAAAACAGAATTCACTGCGGAAATATGATATGTCGCACTTCTCTCTTTTGAAAAGACACACAAACAGACTCACGAGAGCTGTATTTTACCTGTCCTCCAACAGTGTCTGTTCCTACGACTGCCCTGCCACCGAAGTAGACGTTGTTCGGATTAATTCCACTGTCAAGAATATACACACTCACTCCGCTCCCATTACCTGAATGCACAGAGTATAAGGAACAGCAACCGAAAAGACTCTGAGCAAAACCTTCTGACCAAAGGTCTGACAAAAAAAAGAAAGAAATAACAACAAAAAATGGACACACGTGTCCTTTAAGATGTTCTTAGAAACAAAAATAGTTGCAACGTTTGCGGTGTCATTACATCGTCACTTTCGGATGTAAGGAAATAGAAGATAAATTAACGAGGAAATGAATAACAAGACGTGTCTAGATGAAGCATAATGATGATTGGCAGATGATTAGACATACGTGATTCATTGGGCAACCTGAATGGACCTGATTACTCAACAATCAAACTATATTTCTATATGCAATCTGAGCCTTCATGACTATCTTTATTTTTCTTTCAAACAAGCAGAGCAAAAATAATCTTCACGTTATTTTGCATGTGATTAAGATATCAATCGTGATAACGTATATATTTGAATCATCGTGGATTTTCATAGATTTTCAAAGTTTTCCTGATCATTTCATAAAATTCTGTTCAATCGTAGATACCTTACCTTTAAAGTCGACGTTACGATCTAGCGGGAGGCTGCGTTGATTGACACGGTCAATTCCCCAAGAGTACTGAGCCCGAACGATGCTGTTCTCTTCGATGTAAGAAACCTCATCCATCTCCAAGAACTTTACAGATAAGGTGCAAAGATATCGAAATATTTTACTGCAAAATACAATCACGGCATACTTCGTCAATAACTAGTGATAACACAATGAAAAATCTATTGGTGTCATTCTATTCAAATAAACAAAAAATTATCATACATTTAAGCTGTCAAGGGTCAACAATACTAAATACGTTGTTTGAAACTTTGTAGTATGAAAATATTCTAATTTACGCGTCCTCCACGAGGATGTTCGTTATTCTAAAATACACACGACACGCAGAAACATTGGAAACAATGGAAACATTGATAAACAAGCAATAAGATCTTAAATTCAATACGTGATCTAACAGGAATCCAATGCAAGGCACGTGTATAAGATAGGTGATATTGACTCATATTTCTTGGTCTTTGTCACTAGAATTGCAGCAGCGTTCTGGATAACTTGTAGTTTCTGGAGTTGGTTGTCTGGTAAGCCATACAAAAGACTGTTGCAGTAGTCAATGTAGGACATAACAAATGCATGAACTAATCTTTCAGTGGTTCCTTTATCAATATACGGTCGAATTTTGTTGATCTTATACAAAGCAAATGAGGCTGACCTGCATCTAGAGGTAACATACTCATGCAACGTGAAGTGATTATCAAACACGACCCCAAGATTTCAATATGATATGTTGAAGCCCGACCCGAAATGCAAACAAATTTCTTTCTCTTTTGATAGAAAACTGTATTATTAATTCCCTCAGATAGTATGCGCCAGATTTTTGAATTTCAATTTTAGAAATGCAGAATATCCCTCGCGCGGGAGAGAGATTTCAACACACAATTGAGATTGCAAAAGCTCCGATTATTTCATTAAATTCTGCACCAGATCACTTCAATTACATAAAATGAATCAAAATCTCATCTTACGCGGGGGAGTGGGATGTCCTCTTCTAATTCACACCCTTCCCCATTCCTTTCCATATATCTACCCCCCCCCCCCCCACTTCTTTGATTGACAGTTTCCCCAATTATTCCATCTGGAATATGAATACTGTATGAGAAATTTTCATTTCAATTTTTGAAATGCAAAAACTCTCTCATAATAATAAAAGGGTTGGGGGACATCCCCTTTCACACCTCCCCCCTGCTATATTCTTCTCTCCATGCATTGAGTATGGCAACAATTGGTGATTGACAATTTGTCATATAATCCAACAAAAGTGTTCACCGGATCGTTGCATGCAATTAAAAAAAAAAATCAAAATTTCCCTCATGTGGGAGGGGGATACCTCCTCCCATATCCTCACCGCTTTGTCTTTTTCCATAGATCACACTTATCACACTTCTCTGGTACAGACTTCCTGATATTCCACCAAGTGCGTGCGCAAGATCGTGGAATTTCGATGCTTTTAATGCGAAAACTCCCTCGAATGGGAGGGGGATCCCCCTTATCTCCTTCCAAATAAACTCGGTGCAATTTGGGGATTGTCAAGTTTCCGAATATTACACACACACACACACACACCCACACACACAATATTTCAACTTTAAAGGGAAGATAAACCCCAAGAACAATGTGGATTGAGTGAAAGCAGCAACATTAGTAGAACACATCAATGAAAGTTTGAGGAAAATCGGACAATCGATGCAAAAGTTATGAATTTTCAAAGTTTTGGTGTTGGAACCGCTGGATGGGGAGACTACTGGAGGATATGACGTATGAGTGGACAACAATTCAAAGAAAATATAAAGGAAATTCAACAAAAATTCACTTTTCTAGAATTATGAAAGAGCAGTGGACCAACCGCTTTCAGAAAGCAGGGGGAATAATTGCTACCCTTAACATATGTCAATATCAAGTTGATGGAATTTGTAATTTTCATGAAAAATTGATTTTTGTAGTATTTTCTTTATATTTTCTTGGTATTGTTGTCCACTCATACGTCATAACCTCCAGTAGTCTCCTCATCCAGCGGTTCCAACATCAAACTTTAAAAATACATAACTTTTGCATCGATTGTCCGATTTTCTTCAAACTTTCACTGATGTGTTCTACTAATGTTGCTGCTTTCACTCAATCCACATTGTTCTTGGGGTTTATCTTCCCTTTAAAGATGCAAAAGCTTCTTTTCTCCTTTCCATCCACCCCGTCAACTTCGAAAAAATCAACAAATTTCCCCAAAAGTGTGCACCAGACACCTGCCAGATCGCCGACTCTGTTAACCGATCACTTTGCAATGCACTTCATAAATCTAGCCCCCTTTCGTCGTGGGTTAAACCATGCATTAAGAACATAACATCTAGTCCGCTCAACAGTTGTTTTTGAAAGTTATGAACCTTGTCATCGATTTAAAGTCATCGCTTGTGCCATCAGGCGAAATTCTTGAAGATTAATGACTTTATAATCACAGTAAAACCCTAATCGATAGTCCTTTTAACACACACTGCGTTGGGGTAATTACATTTCATTTGACCCCGTACACATTTTCATGTTTCTCCCGTGGAAAATGATTGCATTAATTCGGAAGAATATGGGGGAAAATGAAACCATTAGAGAAATGGGTTCCGATAAACATATCATGCTACAAACTTATACAGTGAGAATATTACTCACTGCCCAGTCAGTGTGTGTTGTATATGATCAACTATTCAGTTTGGTTTGGTTTAAGTTTTGGCCTATAGTTACCCCTTTTCTCCCCAAAAATAGATAAAGAAAATATGCAAACGTAGATTACAAATGACTGAATGACGGGTAAGTAGGCGATTTCATTTTGTCGACATGACAGTAAGAAAGCAGATTTGCATTATGTGTTGAACTTTATTGTTATGTCCTCTCTTATAAATAATTTCCACATGTCTTTATTTTTTTGTCACAAAGTGAAACTGTAAAAGAAATAAGGCTAACAACGCCTCGACAATATCACTTTCTAACATGGATGATTGTGACACTGTGTGTGTTGAGAAATTTATATCGGATTAATGTTTGAATGGTAGATAACTTCAGAATAATGCTCATCGACAACACACTTAAGTCAGAGTCAAAGAGGCAGTGAAGTCGAATAGTTCTGTTCTCATTGTTATAGAATTCAAACTGCATACTAGTCACGTGAAAGAGGGAAGCTCATTGCAACGGAGGGATTATAAATCTGTAATGAATGTTCCATTTGGAGTATCAAAGCGATAAGGGTTATAACGAGGAAATGACGATACTATCCATGTGAGGGGGAGGGGGTGAGGGGAATGATAGTGGTTCACACAAAGAGAAATAGCTTCAACTTTGTTCCTGTAAAGGTTCAGAACATTGTCACACTTGGAGCACTTTAAAGTAAACACACAGCTTTGCACAATGTAAAGAAGCTCCCCATGTGAGACTGGTCTGAAAGGTTCAAAGTTGCACCCTCGGAGGTGCTCCGAGTGTGACATTGAACAAAAGTGCAAAGTTGAACCTATTTCTCTTAAAGAGTTTGTTCAATGGTTGATGATGGACTCCCCCAACCCCCACCCCCTATCACCACCACCACCACGAATACCTCGTCCTGAAAACAGGCAGGTATTAATGTGTTTTCCACAATCTTAGATTTTTGGTTCTACCTTTTTGTAAGAACCAAAAGCGGAGCGAAAAGGCTGTCCGAATCATCTTCTTTCACATCGAATCAAATTATGCACAACACCAACTTGCAAGTACGGAATACTAAGAGAAATGAATGAGCTTAACATTGCTTATTATTGCTATTCAAAGTCTCACTCAGACTATAAACGTCCATCTTCATCATATACATGTACTTCAAAACAATGCGGCGAACAGAGGAGAAAATTAGACGACACCTTGTATTCAGATACAGATCTTACACATCTTAGAGGGCACGTATAGTTTGTATGATTATGATGCAAAGCTGTCATTCTGAAGGTAATACTTGCGAGCAACAACATAACACAAAGTTTCTTGTGCTGCTGTACATTGATTTAAATCTACATGAAATTTGAAGAAATTGTGCCTGCTTCCATTGAAAAAGAGGGGAAGTAAGGATAAGCTTTGTTTTAATGAAAACAGTAATTTTTGTGAAAGAACCCAGAAATTCGTAAGACAGTGTAAAAGATGAATAGTTTAAATGCCCAGTGGGGAGATTACTCCATGTCCAAAAATATGAAAAAAAAAACAAACAGGGAAACAGGCAATGCTTATCGGTGATTTAAATTCGACCACATTTACCTCGTTTTCATGACTTTCTTAATTTTTCCTGTTACCTCTTTATCGGTGTTGTGTACTGAGTGTAAGGGGATTTGTCGAAACAAACAAATGAATGAAAATTAATTTCAAACCTGTAGTGTTGAAAAAATACTGTTAAGATACACAGCTCAATATCTTTGGACAAATGGTAATAGTACCAGTACCAAATACAGAAACGTTAAAATATAATCGGTACAAATCTTTCGTGTGATTGACGAGACTAATTCGAAACGGAAATTTTGCGTTATTACCAAGATTTAAGCCTTCTCGATGATTGATGAAAGAGATCTACAGAACGATAATGATGTTATGCAGTTTTCTGGTGAGTGGAATTCCCTTACTTTTTGAAGCAATTCAGGAGACAAACGAGCAGAGAAGCCGTTGACAACTGAAGTGAAGACGGATAGAACTGCAGAATTCACTCCCGACGCCTGAACTGTGGCTGAATGCGTGTCAGTGAAACTCTGTACGTCATACTCAGGCTAGGAACCAACATTTTGATTAAGAAATATTTAAACAAATATTGAGAAAGTACAACAACAAACGCCGATAGACTATCATGCTTCGCAAAGACATTTTGGGCAACATAACCTAAACTAAACAGGCACTAACTAAAAAGCGTATCACTTGTCAAGTCAATGAGACTATTGGTTGAACATGCAGGGAGAGACTATGTCTAACCATTTTAATACTTCGTATAACATTTAAACGGTCGCGGTCCTCGAGATTAATATTTGATTGTTTGTGGAATCAACATACATTGTGCCACTTCCACGAGATTGGAATTTTCGCGATCGAGCACATATTCAGAAATTAAATCAACTATACATATACTGAAGGACAGAATACAGCTTTCCAGGCCAGTAACAAAATTGCTTTATGTCGACTCATTCTCGTATATCATGAGCTATGCTTCTATTAAGGAGAGCAGAACAAGCATGGGGATAGTTTATATACTACTTTCTGCAATAGCAGAGAAAAGGAGCTAAAATTCCTCTTTGCAAAAGGATAAGGTTTCTCTATTTACCATGTAATGAAATACATCAAATTCTTAAATCATTAAAGTAAATCTGACAGAAATTAGATATGATTTCCATTTTATTTCTACGTCGTCTTTGAAAACTGTCTAAAAATTTGGGAATTCCAATGTGGGGTCCAGACTGATTAACATTGATCTAAACATGAGGGAACACACAAATCTTCAATGTCATCTTATCATTTCATTTGTTTTACTGCATTTGGTATACAATCACCTTAAGCCCTCCAGTGACCGCCAATAATCAATGATTAATCTTCAGCATAATTTTGTTCCGGCATCCTCACCTCTTTTCAGAGCAGTTTACCGAATAAAACTTATCTTGAGCCAATATACTGTTCCAATCCGAATTAAGCATAATTTTGTATACAAAACAATGATTGATTGGCTTACTTTTTTTTTATTAGGGGAACAATAAGCTGATCAGAATTGCCAAGGATTCACATCAGAGTATGTGCATCTCTGACGAATGGATATCATAAGCAGAATAGGCAATCTATTGGCTCAAAGGAAGCAACTGCAACATTTCAAGCTTTGGTTTGCTTACTTTCAGAACAACAATGTATTCTCCTGGAACCCGGTGATTTTCTGCTTTCGTCCTGAGCTTTGAAGTCGGTCCACTATCACTCGGGATAGGAGGCCGTGACGGTGTCGGAGACGCGTTTTCTCTGACGGGCTTTGGTTCGATCGACAGTGTTCTGTTAGTCCAGCTCCTCGCCACTTTGTTCTCCACAGTTTCACCTTCCCGTAGAAGTGCTATTCCCAAGACGACGAGCGTCCAAAAACTGCTAGACTGGGGCATGTTTTGCGCTTACTTTGCACCAATTTAAGCTGGAAGGAACACAACTACTTCAGAGAAGGAATATAGTGAAGGAATGCTCACAGGAGAAATTAAATTTTCTATATCAAATAAGTTTTTCCTTTATCAAAAAACAAATCCAACAAAGTTACAGTAGCTTTCACGTTGTTCAGTGAAATCATGAATTTTGAAGATCGGCCCACCTTTAACGGTAACAAAGTGCCCAAATGAACACGGGATCGCTTGTGACATCTACCTCATTAAATTTTTAGCAGTTAAAAATAAGCACTTTGAACCTAGAAACATATACCATAGACGTAAGACACTATCAAGATCTTACCTTTATTTGCCCCAACCAAGTTGTTTCACACTCTGTCCATACAAGGAGGTCATATCTTATCTGCATGAGATGAAATTCTGAAGCGTGATGGTGTGAGCTGACTAGGTAATCATCACAAAAAGTAGATTAAAAAAAATCAAAGATAGTCTTTGGCGGAGCCTTTTTTGATAAAGAAACACCAAAACTTAATTTCAAATAAAGTTCCTTATATTTCCCAACAATAGAAGAATTATAAAAACTTCATGCCACATGTTTACACTCTATTTTTGCAGAACTCTGCCTGCCATGAAGAGAATTTACGTCGATTTCAGGAAAATCATGCTGGATTTCTCTCCTCGACACAGACTTAAAATACAACGGATACTGCTATAATCATGAGTACTCGTTCGTAACTTTTCAACTCGTGCTATACTTAGATATAGAGATACGATCCGACATGAAACTTGGCTCATTAACAGTTTCCACTCAGACAAGAAAAATAGTAGAGTCATTCACGAAATTATTTTCAGATGAGGGAGGAGATGTTTTGAATATGTATTGCTCTTCTCTTCGCATCTTGAATTCCTTCTCACACAATGCTTACCATCAGTTTGATTACATCCTATGTTCTGCAAAGACAAACTGTAGTTCAAGCAGAGTTGAGAGGGCACTCCTCTCAAAATTATTCTCTTACCACTGGAGTCTCCTCTCTCTAGATACTTAGCCAATGAAGAGTAAGGATATAAAGCTATGTTTTGTTTTGTTTTTTGTTCATTGATGTCGATCTCCTGGGTTTAATACAAAGCAATTAGCAGAAGAAAAAGGAGGAGAACATTATACTTGACAATCTGTACACCATGATCATGTGGCAATCATCTTGATTTGTGTTTCAAAGTTGTCGATACAATCGACATTTCATGTTGAAACATGAATGATTTCGTTTCATTTCGTCCTTTTGATCTTTGTAGTCCAACAAATCGAATTTCCAGGATTTAATGGTGTCAATGCGGTAGACGCAATCTTATTATACATATATATATATATATAAGTAACAAAGCTGCAACAAAGTTCATGCTGTATTCACCAACGGTTTATTTCTTCACACAAATTTTCGAGCGTCTCGCCGCCCTTTCTCAAGTGTTCCGCTTGAGAAAGGGCGGCGAGACGCTCGAAAATTTGTGTGAAGAAATAAACCGTTGGTGAATACAGCATGAACTTTGTTGCAGCTTTGTTACTTATCTTTTTATCTTGCCAACACGTGGACTACCTTATCAACATATATATATATATATATATATATATATATATATACGATAATCTATAACGAAAACACACGAAACAATTCAGGCACCATCTACACTGTTTCATCGGTAGATTGATTATTCAAAACAAGCACAAGTTAATGGGTTCTTTTTGATAGGAGGGACAACCAAGATTTTAGTTTATAGTCTATAGTTAAAGGCATAATTTACCATTTGCAGATGAAAGCATTATTGCTTTAAAATAGTTCTAAAATGTGAGTTAGGGATAGAAACAACCGCTGTCAAAATTTGAATCCGTATAATCGATGCTAAGTGTTGTTAAATACACGAAATGTGATCAATAGTTATAATAAAAATGTTTCCAGACTAAACCGTATACAGTTACGGTTTATTGAGAAAAACCCTGATATTTCCTTATATTTTAGGTTTTATTGCAAATATTTCATATGGTAGGACGTTTTATGGTACAACAGACCTACACATATGCATCAAATGTGATATCTTGAACATTTTTGAAATCACTGCTCCCAAAGGTAAACTGGACCTTTAAGCCTTGTGATAATTTCAAGAGACGAAATGAGGAAGAGACAGTGTACGAGTACAATATTAAAGAAGGCGCGTGTTTGAGCATATATAATCATAAACGCGACGTCAGAGCGATAATTATGCTTTGTGCAAATATGCACGATGCGCGATATTACGATAACAAGTGCAAGCTACATGTCAACACTCGATTAACAGGAACTTTTCAGATAAGCTGATGATCACAGTTGTCATATATATTTTTAGAACAACCTTAACGAGACATTAAACCAAACTTCAATGATGTTACTGAAAACAAAGACTATAAAAAGCAAGTAAATTCATACAGTTTTCATGTGAATACGCAGGCCACAAAACTAAATACTTTGAGTGCACTTACTGACTGGTAAATTAGGCCATAGAGTATTTTTATTTGTATTACTCCTATAATTCAGTTACAGATATTCAGAGTTAGAATTATCCACGATGTCCTCTCTCTCTCTCTGTCTGTCTCTCTCTCTATAATATACATATATATATATCAAGGAATATTTCTCACAGAGGTAAAGAATAATACATTGTTCTGCATACATGTCAGGACTCAGCTTTTACTCCAGCCGAGTAAAACTATTGAGTTCAAATTGCAGAAATATTTGCACCTATTACTGTTCCTCCTGTACAAAGGTTCCATTCGGCCAATGTGCCCCATAACAAAGTTTTAGCAATCTTCCAACGAAGTAAGTCTTTACAGTTAATTTTTCGTTCAATACATTTTTATATATAGGTAAGATTGCGTTGAATTTCAGCCATTAATTTCAGTGTCATCAAGTATGTGGGCTGTTTCGTTTCTAAAGCTGAAAACACATGGCACATGTTATGGCTGTCACGTAACAACCTGATTTATTACAACACATAGTGTGGATGTGGGTATATAGAAATTACTTTGAGGTCGGGTGGCAGGGCGGTCGGCCGGTCGGGCGGTCGGGCTGTCAGACGGTCGGTTGGTCGGTCGGTTGGTCGGTTGGTCTGTTCGTTGAAAACTCTTGTAGATCGAACTACTCTCTCATTTTTTGAGCAATTGACCCCAGATTTGGCATGTGTGAACGCTATCAAAAGTCTATGTGCTAGACATATTTTTCCCCCCGTTGGTATCGAATGATGCATTGCCATGATAACGGCAAATTCTCATAAACATCTTACACAATGCTGTGGAGAGAACTATTTGTCTCAGTTTTAAAACAATTCAGTTGAAATTCAGCATAATAATCAATGTAATGTGTAGTTGTGTTAAAATATATCTAGTGCATCTGTGGATGTGTTGCCATGGCAGCATCAGTTTTCTTTTAATACCAATCATACAAAAAAAAAAATGTGGATTGACCAAACTCCTTTAGATTTTTAGTATTTTCATCTGCAAAATTTATCTTTCGTCAGTGTTGAATAATGTGTTACCATGGTAACAATATACTTTCTACAAAAATCATGCAAAATATTGTGAATTCAACTAATTTCCTCAGTTTTGATTATTTGGCTTCAAATTTGGCACATGTCACCGCAATAGAACATACATGTGCAAATTTCTTCTTTGGTCTTTGTCAAACAATGTGTTGCCATAGCAACAACATACTTGGTAAGAAGACCATGCAAAAATATTGTGGATTCAGCTGACGCCCTCGGCTCTTTAGTATCTAGCTTGAAATTTGGTAATTGTGACATCTATGATATGTAGTTGTGAAAAAATTCATTGTTCGAGCATTGTGTTGCCATGGTAACCACAATTTTTTATGAAGCTCATATAAAAAATAACATTTTACATTTATCTAACTCACTCAGTTTTTAAACAGTTGACTTGAGATTGGCACATGTGACTAATATGATTTATTAGATGAGCAAGACACATCTTTATTCAATGTGGAACGATGCAATGCATATATGTATATACCTTAGAAAGGAAATTCTGTTGTTACTCGTGACCACGTATAATACGTTTTCTTTGAAATTGTTACAAATATGTTCTGTAAATGTATTGTATGTTTATTCAATGGAAATGGAAATAAAATTGAAAGTGAAGTTGAAATTGAAATTGCCATGGTAACATTACTTTTCAATAAAAAACATGCAAAATAATTGCTAATAATATTTCAGTCCACTGTAGATGATGTCATTGTACCTTTGAACGTAATTTATTGATGTTTTTCAAGCTTGAGGTCAATTTTCATTTGAGTTCATATAGCTATATTAAATTGAAGAGTAACGCCGTTGAAAAAAGAGAAAGAAAAAGGGAATATGTTCCAAATCCTCAAGCCTCGCCCCCTCCATAAAGTTACTCGCCTGCGCATATGTATTAAAGGTCCTCCGTACGATGGACGGCTTTTTATTATTATTTGCAACCACAATAGTCTTTGCACAGTCTCATCAAACGTTATCAGATCATAGTTCCATGACGTAGAATCGTGCACTTCAGATTTACAACATCAAACATGGTTTCAAGAGTGCCTTTAATCTTGAGTTCTACTAGTCTTGAACCTTATAAAAAGTTGCCTTTTGAGTTGCCCTTTGTGGAATATCTCATATGGAATTTCATGTGTGTGTATAATTGTGTCAGCGTTTGTTTACATTTTCAGCATGATTTTTTTTAGAAAAATGTAAGAGATTTGTTGTGACATTATGACAATTTCAGTAACGGCGACTTAAATTTTGTAAAATTTTCTCGAAAAGATCTATCATGCAGAGCTCTTTTGGCACTGCAAGCTAGTATTGGTCTAAAGCATTTGGTATCATAGTTGAAATATATGTAGGTCGCAGCATTATGATAACAACAGAATAACGACATGCATGTGAACATGTCCCTAACCTTTCTGCCATTTTTTAGCCTGTCCTTTCAGTCTCTTCCAGCGCGGAAAATACAATGTATGTATAATCTATAATGTCTTCAGCCGCATGATTACTGCTCTTAATAGCAAAGCGGGTAAGACCTTATATCTACTAATAAGAACTGAAATATGTGAAATGTTGATGTGATTTGTAATGTCTAAATTGTTAGGATAAACTTCTAAAAATGTCAGCATTTGGTGACCAAATGCGATCACTCATGTTTAACGCTTAAAGGGATAAGATACTATTCCCCTTATACAATGTACATGTACTTCGTTATTACGAAAGTTCGAAATTCCGAAAATGAAATAAGGTTCATTAGTTCATCTGAAAATGAAATCATTTTTCCTCAATCAAAATTCACACCATTCCGGGCAAGCCTTGCGTGCGGGACAGTACCTAGCAGGTATCTCACCCGTTGTCGCCCGGAGGTGCGCATGCAAATCTTTTTACCCGCAACTATGTTTAGGCCCTGTCACACATTTCCGGGCAAGCTACGAGGGCTTGTTGCGTATAGGGATTTCCAGCATACCGAACAATTTCTGAGGGCGAGTCAGTGCATGTGTCTTACTTGCTGGACGCGTTCTACATAAATCCTCCTTGCGGGTATACTGTGTGATCTGTGTACCAGCCGCGTGGGAGGCTGACAACTCAGTGAAGGAATTCTTCTGAAGGAATGACAGAAGTCTCACAGAATGTCATTTTCTTGGCTGCATACGGGGACTGCGAAGTACCTGTGCGGGAGTTGCCTGCGAGGTGCTGCCGCTAAGGGTCTCCTACTGGCGTTCTGCATGGACCTCTCCGGGCATCCCCGCGACTCACCCGGAAAAAGTTTTGGTCATGCTCAAAACTTGGCTGCGGTTAAATCGGACTTGCGTGCGCACCTCCAGGCAACTACAGGCGAGATAAGCGCTAGGTACTGTCAGGTGAGGACCAACTGCGGAAAGCTCAGGGTAGCAAATTTGTTTCCCCGCAAGTCAAGCCGCTAAACTTCCCCAGATACGGCATGACAAGTTCTTGAGCATGCTCAAAACTTGTTCCGAGTGAGTCGTGGGGGTTCGCTCGCAAAGGTACACGCAAACACCAGTAGGAGACCCTTACCGGCAGCACCTCGCAGGCAACTCCAACGCAGGTACATCTCAGTACCCATAAGTCGCTCGTGACAGAAAACGGATTGGTTTCATAGCTCTCACGCAGGTCACACGGAATACACGCAAGTAGAAGGTAAGTAGCACGCGTCAAGTAGGTAAGAAACAAGTGCGAAACTCGCAGACATTCTTGTCCGCCCGCGGAAAATCCTCCTGCGTGCTGGAAAATCCCTCCTCGCAACAAGCCCGTTTATAGCTTGCACGGAAAGGTGCAACGCGGCCTTAAGGTTCGTAATGCCGAAATTGAAATGAACTCCTTCTGGTAACAAAATGCGGTGTTTTGATTAAATGTGGTCGGATGTTTCGCATAAGAATTGAAAGAAAACACTCACACACATAAACACACACACCCACTGTGTGTGACACACATAAGGGCTTTTTACACTTGTAAATTTTTGCTTAGCCCCGGACCAACGGTGGGGCTGGGGGGGGGGGGGGGGGGGGCTTAGCCCCACCGTTGGTACGGGAGTATCCTTAGCCCACTTTCTGTTTACACTCGTTTTTGCCAAAGTGGGCTAGCCCCACCGATAGTACGGTACTATCTGGCCCTGCAGGGGTTAGCACCGCAATTGCGGTGCCAAGAAAGTAAGTGTAAACAGAACGAAAAAATAATCCTCGGCTAAGCGAAGGAGGCGATAATTGTTATGATTATCATTATCATTATATCATATAATATTATATTATATATGTTTCTGGAAGAAATGGAAAAACGTATGAATAAATGAATTTATGAATGAACGAAAGAAGGAAATAATTCATTGATAACAACATCGTTCTGCCTTCCTTGTACAACCTTATGTATGTGATTTGCAACATGAGAAAGATGGAAAATAAATGTGACCGTGCACCTCAAAACAAACATAAAGTCGCACACACTGATTTTGCGTTAGGACTGATAATAAGTGAAATCGGTCAACTTAGCCGAACTCGACTTTTTCATATTTTCTGAAAGAGCGGGTCTTCTTTTACAGTATGCTAAAATTTGGTATCATAAAACTGGCAGGAAAGTGTGTTTTTAAGCAGTTTATCTCGAACAGTTTTGGTAGAATAGTGTGATTAGGTGTGTCTTTAGAATTTTTTTTTCATTTCTGAAAAACCTTGTCCACACTCTTCACTTTCAACTCTAATAACTTTTGAAAGGATAGTGCTACTGCTTTGAAAGTTGGTATTTATTAAGGACAGAATGTGTTAATTAGGCATGTTTAATTTCAGTTTAATCTAATAATCCCTTCATTGTTGTTACTCTGGTGGTTTACTTCCTGTTTTTTTGTCCCATTCATCGCACAGCCAGCACGGTTTGGTAAAGATTAAGCGCTTGAATACACACTGTACTTCGGAGCCTTTTCCTCAGTTCACACTTTTCCTGAGTTTGTGCGTTCTTTCCAATATTTAGATAGGTTAGGAGAGTCCATTTGATTTGAGTTATACATCATTTTAAAGCTTAAAGTCTGCTCTTTCAGCGTATGGTCTTAACTAAAAATTCATGTCTGGCGACTTTGTGTTTGTTTTGAGGTGCAGGGTCACAATATGTTTTACAAACTTGAACTTGAACTTGATCGTCGCTGCGGCAGCCAGTGACACTTACATCGGATGAATAAAAAAGACAAAAAATACATCAAAGTACCTTACAAAAGTTCAAAGTACACAATGAAACAAACCATGATACATAGATTGCTGCATGAACGGATGTGAATGCTGATTCCGAGATAAATCCCGAGAAGAGCATTGAAATTAGCATCTATTGTAGGTATCTATTGTGTATAAGAAAACGACTAACATAATGTTGTCATTCCTTCCCCTATCTCTCTCCTTTCTCCCTATGAACAATTCATTCCTATGTAATAGTGATGATGACTTTCATCAATATTCATAATATATTGTCACGCATTTTGCTTAAGATGTTTGATGTAACATTATGTATATAGCATTAAATATTTTTCATTGCTTTCATGATGATTGTACAAATCTATGTACAGGATGTCTCGCTAACGCTATTGCAAATTACTAGTTTAGCTAGCTCAATCTCAATTGCTTTGCATACAGCGGAGTTCTCTCTTTGTTCATCTGAACTCCACAAGTCTATTCTACGCTCTCATCACTTTGACCTTGTGCTCACTTGTTCTTTTGACCTTCACATGTCCTTCCTGTGTTTCCCCTCGCTTTGACCTTGCTTTCACTCCAGTACTTTCGGGTTGTCCCTTCTCGCTTTTACTTTGCTTTGTCTTTCAGAACTCTTACCTTGCTCTCCTAAGTTCATCTTTGTCCTGACTTTCAGAATCCTTTCCCTTACCCTTCGTCCTTGCCTCTCACTATCCTTTAGTCTTTTCAGCCTGCTCCCTTCACCCTTCACTCTCACTATCCTTCAGCCCTTTGTGCTTGCTTCTTATCTTGACTTTCTCCTGTCCTTGTATCCTTTCCTTCATTATGACTTTGAGCTCCTTGTCTATGTGCTCAAAGACGTCCTTTCTCGTGACCTTCATGACTGGTCCTCTCTATCTCTCTCGAACAAGAGGAGCTTGTTTGGAAGCGGTATATAAGACATACTTTATACTTATCTTGACATTCACTTGCTTTGAGGAGATGGAGTGAAGAGTGTGTCAGCTTAGAGTGAAACCCGTGTTTGAACAGCGAGAGAGTAACCAACGACAGAGATAAAGAGTCAACCAGTGCTGAAACGGTCTCCAATCGTGTTAGCTTATTGTATTAGTTAGTCATAAGTCCTTCACCGCATTGCACCTCTCATGCCGGGCGAGACATCCTCAAAATCCATCCCTGTAAATGTGTTCGAGTGATCCTTCATAATAAACTTCTTAACCGTAATTTCTGCCTAATGACTGTAATTTCTATCTGACCCTCGGCATCCTTCGACAATGAACTTCAACATATATCGGGACTTTATTTTGAGACTTTCACAGAATAGGAAATATATTCTGCCTATCTTCGACAAATACAAGTCGCCGTTACAATATTTGCATTTAGATATAATTTCCCAAAATTGAATAGCATTTTAATACTAATACATTAATATATATGTATGTATATATATATATATATATATATATATACAGTCAGACCATTATGTTATGTTACTCCCGCACGCACTGCGCACGGGGCTGCTTCGTGCGGCTGCGTGCAGGTTCGTGCGATCTCGCACGGGAGCGTATGGCTCCGTGCGCCCCTGTACGCGCCCGTGCCTAGTCGTGCACCTCCGTGCGGATCTGCACGCCCCCGTGCAGATCCGCACGCCTGCGTGCGGATCCATACTCCCACGCACGCTGTCGCACGGACCCGTGCGGGTCTGGCGCACGGGCCCGTGCGGCTTTGGGGTGCGATTTCGCACGGCCCCGTGCCGCCAGTGCTTGGTTCCCGCATGATCCCATCTCACCTCCCTGGTTCCCGCAGTGCTTACACGGTACGTGTGTATCAGGTGTATACCGCGTGCGAGTCCATGCGCCATTCCCCGGCCGACAGTTTCAGCGCAAGCGTGAAATGAGACGATTCCCGACAATACAAGGCTTGTTACTTGCGCCAAGGAGCTTCAAACCCTTGCTTGCGCATTGCCAGTCAGTCGGCAAGCCGAAAAACCTCGTCTAGAAAATCCAAGTTCTCGCACGGGTGACATCGAGTTGACCCCGCAGATCATGATCACTGAATTACGTTTTCACATGATTTTTTTTTTGTTTGTTTTTTGGACAGGTTAAGGCTAAAACCTGAATGCAATATTGTTTAAATTTTCCAAGAGCGAAATGAAAGGTCATCGACTTCGTGCATGGCTAATTCATTACCGATGTCCCGGAAATAATGGGTTCACATACTCGTCTAAAATTCCCCTAAGAGTCTTCTTTTTCATTGTAGGGCACTAACGAACGCATACCATGTAAAAGGAAAATTATTATCCAGCTATAAGATTATACCTAAGGTGTAACGTGATGATTAGATGGGTCAGCAGCGCGCGCCAGCTGAAATCATAAGGATATCATTCCTTTACTCGGCACGAAATCGCGAAAATATTGTACTGTCCCGCATATAGAAATTGACGTGTTCCATGGATGCCCTTTGTGTGTTATGAGCGACCCCAGCGTAACTGACATGGTCAATTATAAGCGTCTACTAGCTGTAATATACTGTGCTTGTGTCTGTCGGTGGGCATTATGTACAAGTAGCCAATTGCCTCTTGCTTGGCCTCTCTCTCTCTCTCTCTCTCTCTCTCTCTTCTCTCTCTCTCTCTCAGCAAGTCATGAATTCACTTTACCCATCATGCCTAATCGAACTACGACATGATTGAGGTAACCGCGCCTTTTTATTCTCATAGTCAAAATCAAACTAATTCTATACATAATTTAAAAAAAAATCTTCATGTAATTTCTCAAAATACTCAAAAGATAGCCTCAGTCAAAACTTTCTACAAAGATTGCATACGGCAATCTTTACGGCCTAAACAAGTATTATTTAGAGCTATTAGTTCACCCTGTGACGATGACTTCGATTGCGTTTTGAACTTGTACCGAACTACTTTCAACACAACTATTACCTTTATAGTTCGATTGATGAACTATTCTTTTGAATTCATAACCGACATTCGTAATCGTAAGCATACAGTAACAAAATACTGTCAATAACAGTTGGAAAATGCAAATGCTATAATAATGGCGCGAAATACACGAGTAACGATCATCTTCATACATTCTAATTCCCAAGTGATGTCGCTTCGAAAATGACACATGGTTTGACTACTGCTTCAAACTAAGAAAAGGAAAATGAATGGGATATACTTCTAATGATAATATCACGCCGTACAAGGCATTCCACTGTATTCGGTAATGTCGGTTACGTTTTTGTGCGCTTTACATACGGAAAATAAAAGGCAGATTGATGCTATTAAATCCTAACACAACGCATTCAAATGATTTTTTTTTTTTTTAAATAGACCGTGTACAATGTAATGTTTTAGTATTCGGTTTGAAACTTTAAATTTGCGAGTCCTTTATAAAGTTATATGGGTTATTACATTATCAAGCAAAAATTACAGTACTTTAAGGATTCGGATTTGCTCAGAAGATTAACAATGCTATCTTTGGAAATAGTTTGCAACAGAGACAATCCGCGTCAATAGATATACAATGTAATTCTGTTTTCATAAATAGAAAGGAAAACGTAAATAAGTCAACTTTATAACTTTCTCACCAACTGAACTTGATTTGATCTGCCGTGCATGATATCGCTGTGTGTTCGTTTAATTCTATGATATTGTTTAATTTGATATTGTTTAATTGGCACGCGTGTTTTTTTTATGCAGAATATTTCAAGTAAGTATAATTCATTGAAGCTAATAATGTTTGTACATAATATGACTTGTTCGTTGTTTTGTATTTTCATTTTTATAATATATCACGTGTCCATTATCTGATTATGACTACGAAAATATGACAACTGTTTAAATGCGGAGTATGTACTGGAACACTAATGTCTCCCACCAGTATAGACAAACTAATTTCTAGTCGTCTATCCCCGCTTGAAATGGAAATGAAATTACACACAAAAAAAAAGAAGAAAGAAAACGAAGTTTAATTTTCAGCAGATTTCAACCGTTTTGTTTAGTGCCTAATACATGTACATGTAATGGACAAAATTCTTTAGCGCATAAGCAATCACACAACTTTTGGGAATAAATGTATGCCTTAATGATTGTATCTTATGGAAGAAAACTCGTCTCTCCACCTGAATTTCAGCTTCTTCTTTTTCAAGCTTACGGGAAAGAAATAGTTGAACATCAATCGCAATCATAAAGAGAAACCACATCCTTAAAAATAAACACAGGAGTACTGAGACGCACTACGAAATAAAAACTGGCCTTTTATCACTATTGACAACGTATGCCAATGATATGCTTCCTTTTGTTGGGGGGGGGTTATTGATTACTCTGAAGGTTCATAGATCACAAAATTTATATGGTTCGCTATTAGCTTAGGTTAGTAAAGAAAAAAAAATAAACAGATAAATGCGTTCCTTTTCCGGTGGTTCCTTTACCCGAAAGTAATCAAGCAATCACTTATTTCAGTTTAAGATTTGTGAATACAAAACGAAACGAGGACGGCCTTTCAAGTATTAATTCCGAATATAATTGTAAATATGATTATTGGTCTATACTCAACTTCTCAAATGCAGAAAGATTACAACTGTAAATGTGGTGTTCTGTAAAAAAATAAAAAAATAAAAAATAAATAAATAAATAAAGATAGGTTTAAGCTACAAGTTAATGGTTCTTTATATGCTATGGTATCACAAAAGTGACCGAGAATAAGAAGTACTATAATTTTAAATCAATATGATACAATCATAATTATAAAAAACAACATGAAGCTCTCAGGCCTATACATCACCATTTGCTTCTGATACGTATAGTATAACCTATGTGCAGCTTTGGCAAGCGCGATAAAAGCGATAAATAATGTGGACGCAACGCCTGTAAGGGAAATGTGCCTAATATGGCGGGAAGTCAGAATGTTACGGCTGTATACAGCTGCAGCAGAGCAGGCACGAAAGCAGTCATTGATGCTCTGCAACATTACGACCATGTGCATTATTAGAGGGTTTTTAGTACACACAAAGAACACGATCTGAAAAGACGACTATCGTTAATTAACTTCATTAGCTTTCTATACTGATGCTGTCTTTTGAATCCCCGCCTACAATGGGTTCTCAGGTTCTATTCACTCTAGTAGTCCATGGGCCAGGCCAGATATTGGTACCATCTGAGGTGGCAATACCTTTTTGGTGTCATTTTGTTTGTCGGGCATAGATATACCTATCAAGCTATGATAGCATTTCCAAATGAGTAGCTTAGTCATAGTAAATGAATTTTAAACCAATTTGGTCTCGTTGTTATATCCCTCTACTTCTGAATCGAGACCAACCGCTATACAAAGAAGAGCGCTGTCTTCTGTATGTTCACAGGTGTTCTGTTGTAAACGCGGTGCGCTTAGTCTTTATTCAAGGCAGCGAAGGGAATATCCAAGGGTTATGATGTCCACGGCGCTTAGTCTAATATTCAAGACGGCGAAGGGAATATCCAAAGCTTATAATACAGTGTATATCCCTTTATCTAAAAACAACAACAACAACAACAACAACAAAGCAATTTCTCGTGAATTTTAGCGTATTTTTCAATTATTTATCATTTTCCGCTGAAAACGCTACGGTGAAAACGCTAATACCATGCCAATGTCGATTTATTTCCATTCAGCAATGAAAGATTATGCAAAAACAATGTACCGGTACACTACAATACATTATAGTTAATAATGTTGTAAATGAACAGAGTGATTTTTGTTTATAACTGATGTATTTGTTGAGAGGGTGGTATAAAAACAGTATAGATAATCCCTTTTATTAGGAACTTTAGATATGATAACGGTACATTGTTCTAGATAAAGACTAAGCGCACCGCGTGACAGCTGTGGACATCATAACCCTTTGGATATTCCCTTTGCTGCCTTGAATAAAGACTAAGCGCACCGCGTTTACAACAGAACACCTGTGGACATACAGAAGGCAGTGCTCTTCTTTGTATAGCGTTAGTTTCGATTCAGAAGTATAGGGATTTAAAAACGAGACCAAATTGGTTAAAAATTCATTTATTATGACTAAGCTACTCATTTGGAAATGCTATCATAGCTTGATAAGCGTATCTATGTCCGACAAACAAAATGACACCAAAAAGGTTTTGCCACCTCGAGTGGTACTAACAACCCATTTTTCGGCTCTTGGCCCATGGACTATAGGTATTGGTACTTGCTAAACGCATCTCCTTTAGTTTCCATTGACAACAACATGGGAGGAGAATGGAAGCGATCAAGGCCCTTGCTAAAAGACGCTTGTTGTAATACGCATTGCGTGCCTTTCTTTCTACTGTTTCCTATTGTTTGTGAGTTAAAAACTTGCGGCAACTAAGTCACCGTTAAGCCTTTAAGCCTGTGTGGCACGTGTTCACCATTCTTCCATGGTCATGCCGACTTCTTCATCTTCCAGGTGGCAATCCTTTTGTTGCTAAATTGAGTGAACTTCTCTGACGAACTCGGAAATGCTCATCTTCGACTCTGTTTGAAAAAAAAAACCCCAAAACCACTCTCTCATATAGAGACGAAAGTAAGTTCTCGATTGGCATTCTAATAGTCCATGGGCCAGGCCAGATATTGGTACCACCTGAGGTGGCAAAACCTTTTTGGTGTCATTTTGTTTGTCGGACATAGATATGCTTGTCAAGCTATGACAGCATTTCCAAATGAGTAGCTTAGTCATAATAAATGAATTTTTAACCAATTTGGTCTCGTTGTTATATCCCTTTACTTCTGAATCGAAACTAACCGCTATACAAAGAGAAGCGCTGTTTTCTGTATGTTCCGTAGAGCTGCAAAATGCAGTAGAGCTGCAAAATGCAGTAGAGCTGCAAAATGCAGTTCACAGGTATTCTGCTGTAAACGAGGTGCGCTTAGTCTTCATTCTAGACGGCGAAGGGAATATCCAAAGCTTATGATACAGTGTACACATGTATATCCTTTTATCTGAAAACAACAACAACCAAAAAAAAAAAAGATTCCTCTTGAATTTTACCGTATTTTGCAATTATTTATCATTTTCCGGCAAAAACGCAAGTGTGAAAACGCTAATACCACGCCGATGTCGCTTTATTTTCATCCAACAAAAAAGGATAATGCAAAAACAATGTACCGGTACACTACAATACATTATAATGAATAATATTGTAAATAAACAGAGTGATTTTTGTTTAAAATTGATTTATTTGTTTAGAGGGTAGCATAAAAATAGTATAGATGATCCCTTTTATGAGGAACTTTAGATATGATAACGGTACATTGGTCCAGATAAAGACTAAGCGCACCGCGTGACAGCTGTGGACATCATAACCCTTTGATATTCCCTTCGCTGCCTTGAATAAAGACTAAGCGCATCGCGTTTACAACAGAACACCTGTGGACATAAGGAAGACAGTGCTCTTCTTTGTATAGCGGTTAGTTTCGATTCAGAAGTATAGGGATATAAAAACGAGACCAAATTGGTTTTAAAAAATCATTTTTTATGACTAAGCTACTCATTTGGAAATGCTATCATAGCTTGATAAGCATATCTCTGCCCGACAAACAAACTGACACCAAAAAGGTTTTGCCACCTCAGGTGGTACCAACAGATACAGATATTTTGCCCGTATATACAATCTAAAAAGATATTGCCATAACATAGATAGACAAACCTGACCGGATGTAACATTACATTTCGATTGCTAAAGTGTGATCGGATTACCATCCATCAAAAAGAATTTAGAAGACCATCATATTTCTCCCTCACCCTCTTTGATCTCTCTCCCTCTCTTTCCAGTTATCCAATTCTTTGATTGAATAGTATCATTAGTGAAGATCACTTCTCGATGATGCTTTGCCTGTATTATATATATACATATATATATATATATATATATATATATATATATATATATATATATATAATATATATATACATTCATCAAACAACATTTAGAAGACCAGCCTATTTTTCTCCCTCTCTCCCTTTCAATCTTTCTTCTCATCGCATAGATTCCAGTATTTCGCCTGAAGACCGGAAGACCTCAAAAATGTTCTATCAAATATACAAATTCCACAAAACAATAGTCTTTCCGGTTAGTGATGAGTTTTCATCATAATTATATTATAACAAATAACTTCTGTCTTGTCACTATGTGAAATCTTATTTCATGTGATTCGTAATGACAAATACTTCTTGGCAGTAGAGTTTAAGTCAATTATAACATTGTACATAAAATTGGCAGCATTTAACCCCCTACTGTTGCATCACAAAATGTGCTCGTTGATCTCTTTTATTTATCCCATGGAAACCTTAAGTCATATCTGTAGGCAGACATAATGGATAATTCCAGAAAGCAAACTTCTTATACAAAAAAAAAGAAGAAACTTCTGTGTGGATGGCAGGTACCGCAATAGCATGGATTTTTCAGATTTAGTTATCATAAGTTGTCAAAGAAAGCAAGAAAGATGCAATGATTTATTTGAATATTGAAAATCCCATCAGGCTCTTGTCAACATTATGAAAGGGATAATTGCTGAAACAAAACCGAGAAATAAACTCAAATGAAAGATTGGTTTGCGAAACTCAACTTCGATGCTGCTTGAAGTTTTTTTTTTTCCCCTTTCTCTCATACTTATGAATGACAGTCTGATTATGTCATTTAAAGATCGTTCAAATACTCTACTTGGCCAACAAACCAAATAGAGGATATTCTGTATAACATTCATGCAACGCAAGAGCCGATGGTTATTGCCTTTATGGGGTCCTATATATTCATCATGGTGAAACACAGCCTAACATAATATGCGAATGTTTTACGCAAGAATACTTTGAATAGACCAGGTGGCCAGAGTATCAGGTTACATTGTACCTCATTGAATAGACAGGATGTTGATACAAAGACATTCCTGGACGCGCTCGTAGAAAAGTCGGGGATTATGAGCATAATAGAGAAGTTCAAAGGCCGATTACAGACGGTCTCTTTTTTCTGCACCGGTCCATAGAATGCATTTGCCTTCGTATAGAAAGCGCTCCAAATTTGCGAAGGGTAATTCAATTTTGCGAGAGATGGACCTGCGATAACCCATCGCTTCAATTGAACACTTTGTTTAGGAGCAAGGTATTTCGGGCAACAAAAGCATGAAGTGTTCTTGTCTCATCTCATGTGTATCGATGTAATCAAATGTTTTCATGCTGCTATTGAAGTGGTTTATTCACTTATCGTGCCAGTGTAATATATATATATATATATATATATATATATATATATATATATATATATATATACTATGTAACATACACATATATATATATAAGCATATATCTGCATTTAGGTAGGACTACATTTTTTCATTCCATTAGACTTCGCGAACTCATGCACATTGCAACATTTTCATATTCATAAACGATTGCAGCAAATGCTCATTTCCTTTATACATTATGCTTATTGAATGAGATTAGTTCTTCATTTCTTTCTTGTCTTTTATCGGGGGATGACTGGTACTGTTTAAACAATAAAACAAATATTGATTTACACTCATGACATAAGAGAAGAACAATTCAGCAAAATTAGCCGTCTGTTATGAGAGATTGAAGAGTGCCAGGAGAAATGTTGTTTATTTCAACAAAAATATTGTCTTTTCCTTATTTTCTCAAGTGATGTAATAATTTTAGGCCTTCAAGCCTGTGTGGCTTGTGCTTGTCATACTTCTATGATCATGTCGGCTTCTTCTACAGCTGCTGGAGTATACGCGATGGCCAGCCTTTTTTGTTGTTGTTGTTGTTGTTGTTGTTGCTAAATTGAATTAACTTCTGCGTCGAATTCGGGAATGGTCACCCGCGACCCTGTTTGAAAAGACGCTCTCTCACATGGAGACGAATTTGAATTGTCCATGGACATTCTAATTTGAATACGTTTTTTGAAGTGATAGGATATAGTGAGAGGAAACTGAGATTGAATTATGAACATATTCATGGCGCTATCTTTTTTTTTCTTTTATTTTGTCGACGAGTTTGAATTACATAACTGTAAAATTAGAAAACAAACGTACACACACACAAACACAGAAAAAAATGACTATGAAATCTTCGCATAATGTTAAACCATTTTGAACACTCGAATATGCCATTTTCTCTTCCTTAGTAATACATTTGCCTCGATTCGTGCTCCTTCATTTTATCTTATTGCATCACATTACTTTCCTTTCCAGCTATCCACTATGTCTTCTTCATTCTCATCATCTTCACATTAGTCGTCTAGATTGAATATCCTCATCGATGGTGGCGATCACTTATCCAAGATACTTTGCCCGTATTATTATGTATAATCTAATAAGATATCACCATAACACATATTATAGGCAAACCTAGCCGTGTATAATATTTCATTTCGTTTGCAAAAGTGTGTTCAGATTACCATTCATCGAACAAAATTTAGAAGACCAGCCTATTTTATTTTTCTCTCTCTATCTCTCAATCTTTCTTCTTATCGCATAGACTCAGATGTTTCATACGCAGACCGGAAGAGCTTATAAATGTTCCGTCAACTGACTTGAACATGTGTTTTATAAAATTATATAGTTGTAAGTGAATATATGAAGAGTTTGTTTGCAAAAACCGATAAGTCCATATTTGTCAAATGAAGAAATTTGCGATTAAAGGTCAAGAAAAGTAAAGAGAATAATAAGAAAATTTTTCCTTCTTTTAACCATAACTTAAAAAATATACCATTATATGTAGTGATCAATATATCATTTAAAAGGTATTATTTTGAACTTTATGACAGAGATCGCACTTCAAAATCTTCAAAAATGGACTTATCGGTTTTTGCAAACAAACCCTTCATATATTCTCCTCCCTTTCTCATGTCTCTCTCTCTCTCTCACACACACACACGCACACACACACACACACATAGACAAAACAATAATCTATCCCGTTTGCTGATGACTTTTATCATATTATATCATATCACTGTGTAAGATTTAATCTCACTTGATGTGTAGTGAACAATATCTCATCCCAACATTGCGGTATATATAGGGCTGTAAGTGAATCGTGATTGCACATAAACTTTGCAACATTAAACCCGACAGGAAACCTACGAAAATGCGCTCGTTTATCTCCTTTATTGATCCCATGGAAACCTAAGTCATATAATTTTATACGGTCGAAATATGGAGGCAGTCATGATGGATAAATTCAAAAAGAAAACGTCTCTATACCAAAAAAAAAAAAAAAATAAATAAATAGATAAATCGTCACGGTGGATTTCACAGGTTTAGTCATCATTAGTTGTCAAAGATTGCGAGAAAGGTGCAATGATTTATTTGAATATTGAACATCCCATCAGGCTTTTGTAAACATTACAAAAATTGTTGAAACAAAACCGAGAAACCAACTCAAATGGAAGATTAGTTCGCGAAACTCAACTTCGATGTTGCTTGAAGTTGTTGTTTTTTCTGTCATACTTATGAATGACAGCCTGCTTATAAGATCGTTAAAAGAATCTACTTGGCCAACGAACCAAATGGAGGATCCCTGTATAGCATTCATACAACGCAAGAGACGATATTGCTACTATGGGGTCCTATATATTCATATGGTGAAAAACAGCCTAACATAATTACGGGCGTGTATTACACAAGAATACTTTGAATAGACCAGGTGGCCAGAGTATCAGGACAAGTTACATTGTACCTCCATGAATAATCAGAATGTTGATACAAAAACATCCCTGGACGCGCTCGTAGCCGCCATCTGAAAAGTCGGGGATTATGAGCTTAACAGAGATGTCCAAAGGCCGATTACAGACAGCCAGTTTTTTCTGCACCGGTCCATCGAAAACATTATAATGAGGTGCTTCGTATGTATTATGTAACCTTTTTTACGGACCCCAATGATTTAATGGTTGTTGGGAATCGAATGTGCAAGTTCTCATGTGGTTGTTACCAACATTATCATAGCATTTATACTTCGACAATGACATACGCTGCAATAAAGCGATAAACTTTTTGTTCTTTTCTATCTCTTTCTCTCATACGCTTAGCATTCACGGGAAATTGTATATAGAAATTACGATGTTTGATATTTTGATGCTTGCAGCATTTTCAAAGAAACCTTGAGATAACTAGACCGGTGGTGCAATGTAAAACATTTTCTTGAGTAAAGAAACGATTCAATCAATATCTATATATATTTATGTATATGTATATATATATATATATATATATATATATATATATATATATATATGTATATTTATATTTATTAATCTATGTATGTAAATATAATTATATATATATATATATATATACACACATATGTATAATGCCCATGTTTTGTTTCAAGCACGACAGCTAACAGCGCACTTGCTCCTATGTGGTCGTAGCCTTCTTGTGGGTAAGGGGATGTAGGGAGCGTTCACTCAACAACAACAAAAAAAAAACACAAAAAACAAGGGGGGGGGGGTCAGTTCGTTCCTTGATTCTCATTTCAGGTAGACTAATGATTTTATCAAAACATTTGGCTGGAGTATGACCTCAGTACTGTATCGATACAAAAACATTTCTAGAAGCCTGGTCGCGGATGATGGCTTTCAGAGGTGTAATCCGCCTTTTATGTGTGGCACAATGCGTTCTTTTAGTGAGGGTTACGTTATATTAATTTAATAGTGGCGGAGTCAAGTCCAGAGCTAGAATAATGTTTTTCAGATGCCGATAGCCCAAAACAGTTTTGATTATCGTAACAATCTCCCGAGGTTGTTCTTCATGGATTAGTTCCCCCGTCAGCGCAATGGAACAATGCATGGTTAATAATAATCCGATACACCGGATGCGAGGTACAAGTTGTATGACAAAGAAGTATAAATATGACATGATTGTGCTTCATCATCAGAAAGTGCCAAACTAGGCTGAAAACAAAACCACACCATACATACAGTACACTATTCAATGCATCGATCGGCAAATCGTTGCAACCGCCATGATGGATGTTTATATGGTAAGTTACCCACATTCCCACAATGCACTAAGCCAGCTTACCAATATCCAGTCAACACATATGACTTCGCTCTCTTCTAGCAATCTAGTAGTTGTCAGTATTTTGCCAAGATTACAAAACAATCGAGACGGAAACTGTTAATATACTGACCTATCCTGCAGCGACGATGTTTTTTTTTTTATCTCCTGCTTACGACAATGTGTAAACTCTTCATATATTTCAAGGCTTTGGGGGAATATCAGAAAGGACAAAGAATGTGTTTGTGTGTGTGTGTTTTTTTAACCCGTTCCTTACGGGTTCCCGTGGGAGCAACTGATATACGGGAACCTGGTTTACCAGGTTCCCAAAATGAAGACAAGGGTACCTGCTTCAGTGGCCTAAATTCATTTTTCTTTGTGTTAGAATGCTCAGAAGAGTGGGTTTGATAAAAAGATCTGAGTTTATTCTATCAGGATTTGTTCTCCTGCTGTTTAAAAAAAGGGGGTTTTACAGTATTATGTACCTTTTCCTGATTTAGTTTTTTGCTTGTTCTGCTGTAAACTCGTACGAACATGTACATAAAATGATCAAGGCTGAGATCAGTTAGAAATGCGGGTTTGCTGACCCCAGTCACCTCACTCAGGTACCTGGTTTTGTGTAGAACAAAAGATTCTGAGAGCTCATCAGCGCACGCTCTATTCATACCTCGCACCCGATCGATATTTCCATTGTTCACGGGCACATGTAGTTGACCGTAGAAAGGGGGACACAATGAACCGCTTGACTGCCTTCACACAGCTGGATTACCAACCTGTGTGCCTCTCTGTAGACGGGCGAAAAGAATCTCGTTTGGGGGCATTAAAGGCACTCAGAGAATTGCGGAAGGAAAGGGAGGCAAAAATAGTAAAAATACTAATACACCATACTGATAATGTAACAATATGGAACATCTACAATGTACATTTATTACTACCTTTTGAGTCATCATCAACATCATCATCATCATCATCAACAACAAATGGTTCCCTTAATGTAATAATACAATAGCTTTTCTCTGTTGTTGTTGTTGTTGTTAATTGTCATTATTACCATAATTATTTCTACACTGTTCAAGTTATCGAGTGATAAAGACACACATACAACCACACAATTTTTCCAATTTCTTTTCAAGGAGAGATACATACACCGCCAATGAGGGCGTATGAGAGAGTGAAAAAAAAAAAAGATAAGAGTCCCGTATCGGGACTAGCAGGATGCTGGATTCGCACGGACTCGCACGGTAGCGTGCCAACACCACGCACGGTACCGTGCCAACATCTCGCACGGTACCGTGCCAGATGGTCCGCACTCGACGGTGGCACGCAGCCGCACGGAGGCGCACTGACTGGCACGAAGCCGCACGAAGGCGCACGAGGTCGCACGGGGTCGCACGGGGGCGTACAGAAGCGCACGCACCCGCACGAGGCCGTACGAAATGGCACGGAGCCGCACGCACCCGTGCGAAACCGCACGCAGCCGCACGAAGCAGCCCCGTGCGCAGTGCGTGCGGGAGTAACATAACTTAATGGTCTGACTGTATATATATATATATATATATATATATATATATATGATATAACGATTATTGATTTTGTAGATAATCGTAAATATCACATTCTTCACAAAACTGAATATAGACGGAATTATAAGACGTTATATCTACAAAATTCATCATAACTAAGATTATAAAGGAAAAGGAACCAATGATAACATATAACCTAATAATTTCATAACGTATATGATGTTTCAATCAATTTTATATGACAAATATACAATGATCAAGAAAACAAGATACTACTCTCTTCTCCTTCACTCCCCAGTTATAGATTGATGATGTATTCTTTGTCGTGTTACCGTTTCTCGTGGGGCCTGATATGGTTGACAAGCCCAATGCTTTAAATTCATATTTGCCATGTTCCAGAACAATGTGGGCATTGGAATGCTGTGGATGGTTGTGGTGCTACTGTAAGCTTTTATCGTGTTAAATCAAATGCATGTAAGATACCGCATTATTTAAAAATGTGGTATACATTCTTATATATATATATATATATATATATATATATATATATATATATACATGTATATATGGGAATTGACTGTTGACTCTGAATCTGCTCGTTCAATCATCAATTCCGTTTTATCATCAATTCTCCTGCTTGAAGTCCTCTCCTCTCTCTATCTCTTCTTTTCCATCTCATCTCAGCTTATCTCATCGATTCAGTATATTTCATATCCTCTCCTCATATCACTCTTAAAGTGGGACTTTAGGTTTAGTTATTGTGGTTCTTTATGCCCTTCGGGTGTGTTCTGTATGTGTCTCATTTTGATGACATTATATATTTAATTTTTTTCGGGGGCCTAGTAATACAAGTTGTGATAGGGTCTTCCCCACTTTGATTCTTATGACTCCCAATGTTGCATGTGATGTTATTAGTATTAATATGTATTATTGTCTCGATCATTTTTTTACACAAAATTGGAAAAAACATTATTGTATAGTAATATTGTAATAATACCTTTGTATTTGCTCAAAGGGGGTATCTTACTGAGTGAAGAATGTCCCCCCCCCCCCCCAGGACAAAAAAAAATCCTCATGATTTGTAAACAGTTTGAATTAACTTCGCAAAAAAAAATGTTCTTGTCGCAGCAAAGTTTAGAGCATGTTATCAATATTAATTTAATGCGAATTTCTCTTTTCTTTTTTCTCAAACGGCCTAAAGAGATTGCCAAATAGTTGTAAGCCTTAGTAAATGGCTGTACGACATAAATTATTTTTTATTCGCAAATGCTTCAGAGACAAATAAAAATGCATCCTTTTTTCATTTCCAGATAAATGAACCTTCGTAAAAACGAACCTTCGAAATAATACCACTAATATTCAGATTCTGATGAGCTGAGCTGGCCGGTGTGATGGTCGACTATACTCAGTAGTTAATCGATTACCACATTGGCCAGCAGCTCCTTAGAATAGCGCCATCTATGAACGGCTTGTCAAAGAATGAAAATACATAGGCCTATATGGTCAAATGTAACTACCATGCTAGACTAAAACTGCTCTGAATGAGCTGGTGAACGAACGACGCAACGCACACACTAAGTAACAACTTGCAAAAGTAGCGATGGTGCAAGATACTCGAAGTCAAATGACTCCTATGCGCCATGGCGTAAACCCGCTGTGTGCCAAATCATTCTGAGATTGCAACGCACGAGTAATATTGGAAAACATTTTTGTGTTTGAAAGCCTGCATGCATTTTTCTTTTTACAGAAGTTCTTACACCAGACGTGCAGTGAGCAAAATTTGAGAAAAAATTCCAAACTTAGCCGTAATGGAAATTTGATGACAAAGATATGATTGTTTTTTTGTACATGGCCAGTAACGATAATTTGTTATTGTCAATGTCTCGGAGGCATGATATTTTTGCAGACAAAACCGCAACAGAAAATTCGAATTAACTCACAAATTTCGTACGGAACACCGCCATTCAGTCTCCACGCAATGCAAGCTGCATGTGTTGGGAATGAAATCGCTAGTGAAGCTTTCATTGTACTGTGGCAATTGGCTGTTATCCATCAGTTTGGGCGGGTTTGTGCGTTTGACCAAAATATGCTACCTTGGCACACCATCGACTGAGTTCGGACATGTGAACATGACACATACAAGTCTCAGGAATAAAAAGAGAGCGACGTTGAAAAAGCATGCAAAAAGAGTATGCAAGGAAAGTTAGCAATAGTAAAGGTAGTAGTACAGTAGCCGAGTAGATTTCCTCCTTGCTTTGAACACGTAGCCTGCGAGTAAAGGCGCATAATAGCAGCTATTGTGCTAGACTGTCAGCACACTATTGATTGGTACAGTGAAATATTCCCACTGTTTGTGCATTGTAAGATTAAAAAAATACATTGAATATATATTTTGAAGGTTCGTTAATTCGCAAACGAAATAAGATTCCTAGTTCCGAATTTTCGCCAATTATGCACAACCTTCTTTGTATTATTGGATTAACGAACCTTCGGAGTAGCTGACTAGTTTTCATTCTCGGACTAGCGAACTTTCGGAATAAGAAACCATATTTAGACAGAGTATAGTTCATGTGGCCCTTCCCTATTTCAAACCCACCAACACCCCTTGCACCACGTTCACATCCATAGATTTAGTAAACAGGGATGACGCAAAAGCGGAACAAGAGGTGAGCTACTCATTCTATTGCTGTTTGATAGAAAAATTCTTAAAAAAATTACAAAAAGGTTTTCACAAGATTCGCTAAATTTCAGGTCTTAAGATGCAACATTTCCCTTGTGTGTGTGTGTGTGTGTGTGTGTGGGGGGGGGGGGTACTCCTTCTTCACCATATTCCTGCTCTGCTGGCTCCCTCACACATAAATAATTATCCAAGTCTTATTTAGGTTATTCAGTTTATTCACTTTATTTTCTAATATTTGTCAATGAAGAAATGCATCAAATGTAACAAAGTAGTGAAAAGTTAGTGATATCCGGCTAGGATTCACAATAGATTACCGCGAACATAGAATATAGTGGTCAATCTATGAAATTTGGATCTACGCATAAATGCTATAGAAAAATGGAAAGCAAGCATGGAATTGAACCCAGAATAAAGATCGAGATAAGGAACACGGACACAACGGAGGACAAAATTATTGAAAACAAAAAGAAAAGACAAAAATACTCGGGGATAAAGCACATTTTTCTCCAATACAGATGAGGTAAATAAATGAATCACATATATACTGCAGATGGATTAATACTTATTCTACCAATGTTACCAAAAGAGTGTAATAACGCTATTCGAAGAAAAACTACACTTTTGGGGCCTCGGAAGGCTTGGTGAAGGAAAACATATACTAACAACATAATCGTGAGCACAACTTAGCCAGCTGTCACCATTTTGTTTTTCCTCTTCCCCTGCCCCCCCCCCCCCCCCCCCCCCACCGTGACACAAATCGACGGCACTGATGAATAAATTTGATATATTGAGAAACAGACAGGTAAGTACACATCAGGCATGTTAGGGCATCAGTGAAAGGAAGCAGATTTTAGCTGTGTGTATGGGGGAGGGATGTAAGGAATATGTGCAATATGTGTTACAATTTATGGATTATGGTGTTGGTTGAGGTGTTTTAGAACTTGTGGTTATATATATCTCTTGCAGCAATTGACTCTTCCATAGTTTTCTGTGTATGTACACAAATATATAATTTTCCCCTCTTTGCACGTTCAACACATGACGCTATTATGTCTCTGTCGTGATGTATGTTACAGTTCCCTGAATCTTTTGAGCATTCATTTGATGTTTCATATGTAATGTAATTTGTTATTTATCTGTTGTCAATATGTGTTATGAATATGTGACAAAATCAAATTTCCATGTCATGTTTTTATGCATAATTTGGACAATAAAGAAATGAAATGAAGTAGATAAGTAGATAGGTACACACGTATATAGTAGTTCGCAGATATGACGTTCGTATAAAGATAAACGAGGTGATGAAATACGATAGGCTTTTTCATGCACCAACAAAACCATGTCATGCAACGACAAACAATCTGGAACCAACACCGAGACTTGAACCCTCTGAGAGCTAAAATGACCACAACTGTTCACTCCATTTTTGCAACCAACTCTCTCTAGTGTCCCGGATGAACACTTTTTATTCCCCTCCCTGGGTTCTCATTGCTGTTCTCCATCACAGGCTTATGTAAAGTTTTATTTCTGGTGCCGTGTACCGTGGTTTCATCAGCAAGTGATTTGACTAATTGATTCTATTTTTCGACATGACTTATTGTAGGCAAAACAAATTTTAGCTAATAACATATTCACCACAACACAAATGAATTGCATGATATTTGATATGACTATTTACTTCTCAAAATACAGTATGATTGCAAATGAAAATAACATAGATAATCCACAAAGTATCATGAATCTTATCTCCATAAGTGTATACACGTAATTGTATTACAACATAACACAGCTATATTATGATGAAACATGAAGATGATGATTTTTTTTTCTTTTTTTCTGAGTAACTGTGATAAACGCATTTATAACAATCACACTGACAACATCCCTAAATCCAATCGTAAGTGATTTAAAAATGACTTTCAACTTCAGTTATTGACCTACTGTAATTTTCAAACAATGAAGGAGAAGTTTGATGACGTCATCGTATGATAGTCTTTTTTTATTTCTTACACGAATGCTTAGAATGGTCTGAAACGGGTGCGAAATAATTTGTACTTCACATAGAAAGTTTAAAACTATAATTAGAAATTTCATATATTATAAAGTATAACAAGTTAGGTGGTCAATTCAATTCATGATTGCGGGCGATTGGAATAGCCAGGCAATTTTCGAGATTTTCATCAGAGAACAGATTTGAAGGAAATACAGTATTGCATAATTATGATAATGTTTCAAACAGAAACGACCCTTTATCAAGGGCCTAAGTTTCAACTTAAACGTAACGTCATTGTGATTAATACATACAATAAAATAACAAAAGACACGCCATGACAGACAGAAGGGACACAAGAGTCAGATAACATACAAATTCTGGAAGAAAACCAGCTGAGGATAAGAGGGAGCTACACTGTTCAATGAGTAATGTAATGTCAAGTGGTATTTCGAGAAAAAAATGGACTGAAATAGATATAACACGTAAAAAATAGTTGCAATTTAGAAGTTAAAATTTATTTCATGTTCTCGCCATTACTATCATTAAATTTATAATGACACCGTAATTAAAAGTTCCAAAAAAGAATTTTGATGAACTACAACATGCTAAAATGTGTTCACAAACTGGTCAAAGATAAGTGACATATTATGATCGAAGGAATTCCGATATGTTGCTGCACTCATTATCTACTGCAATGTCAAACAATCTGTTTTGAGCGATTTATTTTGGTAATTTCCAGATTTTATTCTCGTCATATTATGTTTTCAAATGTCTAACATAATATAAAAACAAACTACGATCAAAGGTAATCTTTCAGCAACGGACGTTAAAGATCAAACTCAAGTTGCGGGCGATGAGTTTAATCTCAAGGTTAATATCTAGCAGCAATGACCAGAACTTGTCATGAATTGATAAAAATCTAATTATCGCTTTTAGGGCATGCACTGAAGACTCAAAATCCACTTATTCTCTCTCTCTCTCTCTGTCCCTCTCTTTTTATTTCTTTCTGGCTCCCAAGTTTCACAAGTTTAACACTGCAGAAACGAACTCCACCCATTATCGTTCTTTTCTTTTTAATTAATTTTCCTACTGCCAATAGAGAAGAAAAGCTGTACTTCTTGGAACTATACTGTATACATACAGTACTTTTGTAGGCATGACAGGGGGTGGGGTGGATAATGTAATATTGGTCTGCAATGTGATTCTATCATTAATTTTCTCTCATTGTGACGATCAAAACCATCAGACAAAGTGGGAAAAAGAGCACAGGTGTGCTCTTTAGACACGAAGACTGGCCGTGGGTTGTGTACCCTACGGTGTCTTGTACTCCATGGGTTGTGAGCCCCTCAGTGACTTCGCGGGTTGTGTACCCCTCAGTGCTGTTTACGCGGGGTGTGTACAGGAGCCTGTTGATGGAATACGCGTTTGGGATGGCGTCTCTCGTGGCGTCGCGAAGGATCTTGTTCATAACCTGACGCGGGCTGTACGAATTGTGTTCTCCAAGTATTATGGCTGCCGCACCTAGGGAAATAATATGCATGCACGCAGTGCCTCAGCGATACACTCAGAATGATTGACACTTTATGAGGACTCGCAAAACGTGGTCCGCTATTACAATGACTTGAAGAAGTGCAGGAGACATAACCTAACTTGTTAATCACAAATGAAAAACAGTTACAAATTACACGTTTTAAACCTGTTCTGAGCGCCTTACGTAGTTATGGTGTAGAAGTTCAAAGTAACCTTTTCATTTCAAGGCCTATCATTATCATTACGTGAACTTTCTTTTGATAGATATCAACAAAGTCATATAGCAGCCGATTTTATTTATCGCTACAGTCCTTACTAATGTCATCACAATTTGCAGCAACATTGGAAACGTAACATAATGACAGCATTTTAAAGACCAGGGCACCGTTTCTTAAAAGTTGTCAGCCCTGACAGGTGAATTGTCAGTTTCTGACAATTTCAGCAAAATCCTTGCTTTTGATTGGCTGAGAAGCTCTGGTCACTGACTGTTACTTTGGTGATTGTAACAGTAATTGTAGAGACTTTCATGAAACCGCGGGGATACCGTGGATGGATAGGAAAGGCTGGCTCGGCTCGGATATATTTGATAATCTCCCTTAGTGTACCGCCTTATCACTGATCTAGTGTACAGTGTAGGCATATACACACACCCAGCCGATGAATCTCGACTGGGGTGGACCGTTATCGATAAACGCATGCTTCATGTATGTATTCGCTGGCACTTGGCTTAAGCCCCCGTCACACTTTGCCGCATAGGCCGGACAGGCCCGCCGTACAAGAAACGGGCGATATTTTGCTCACCCGTTGTTCAAATCGTCAATCCAGTGGACAAAGTGTAAAGTTTCCGTTTAAGAGGAGCGTACATGCACGGTCTAGGGGCCGAACAAAACGAAGAAACAACGCACCTAGGGCGCCGGATTGTGTACAGGACAGTGGACCATGTACAACGCATGAGAAGCCATTATGAACTGCAGTTCACGTGACGGCTATCGGGCCATAAATACGTGCATCATCTTGGAACGTCCACCACTCGGCCATGCAGTTCTTGCCTCTACTACCTGTACACTACACCTCACATCTCATGCAGCTTCCATCAATATGCCAAAGGGATCGAAGGCCAAGACTTTTTTTTCTTCAATATGGTGGCTACATTTGCTAGACCTCTGACACCAATTTCTTTATTTGGGCTCCAAATATCACTTAGATGTAGATTTAGCTAAAAATTGTCTCACTTTACACAAATTCTCTTTCATAACGTGCCCGGTGTTACTTCACAAATTTAGCGTTCTCTTTTTTTTTCTGATTTTTTTTTCTGATTTTTTTTTTCAGATGCTTTTTATCGTGATTAACAGCTGGATCAACATTGATTTCCACAAGTAAAGGCACATATTCTTCTTTAAAATCATCCATTGTATTTGAAAGTACTGAAGTCAAATTAATATTTGACTGCATCCAGAATATCAATGAGAGCAGTACATTTATCAAGTTGGGACATGTTTCTGTGAAACATCAAATCAAATGCAACGCAGTAAGATGGCTCGTTTAGATTTCCTACTGCTATTCGAACCTTGTCATCATGGGTTTTAATTTTGATGACATAAATCGTCTACTCATTGTCTCACTTTCAACTCGCAGTCCACCACTTTTTGCACCTGTGAATATCCAACAGTTTATCTCTTCCGAAGCCCAGTCACATTGTATGTGCTTCGTCGCCCCATGATAGCGAATCTGATCAGAGCTACCCTTTTTTGTGGTACAACCAGTGTGACAATGATGTTTTCCTAAATTTGTTCAGATCTCTGCAGTTCCTCATTATTTCCAACATTTTTATAACAGCCATGATAGTAAAGTGACTGAAAATCTTGCTCTTTCGAAAGACTTGTTTTCCTGTCACAGAGGGGTGAGAAGGTTGTTATCGCATAATATATGATAGTCCTTCCGACCGTGTAAATACATGTATATGTATGGTGCATTTTGCTTTCTATTCGATGTGCATCTCATCTTTTCACCTGAAACACAACAAAACTTGCATGGTTAATTCGGGAAAACTTTGCAAAGCACCCTACTCTATGATTTGTTTTGCCTTTATCAAATCTTGTGTCTATGACAATTGGTCATACGATCCAAATTGCCTTCGTCTCTCAGGACCATTTCATCACGACAGAGACGTATTCAATGAGAAGGGAGAGGTCTATACGACGTTTTTATATGCCCCCGCTGGAGTCAATTGCAGCAAACATCAGCTTCTTGTCCTGATCAAATTCTGTGGATATGCTGTAGATTTCCTGCAGATATGCTGTAATTATTACTAATGGCCGTCCTGTCCGTTTGTCATCGGTAGCTACATACTTTTTGCCAGTTAGTCGTCCTGTGGCTACGCCATGGGTATGCGTTTGATGTGCTGTACATAGCCGTTCCATCTCTTGCAGCAACGGATTTTAAAGGAGGCCTAGCGGATGGAAACGGCGAAGTACAGTACAGGTACAGGAGAAAACGCGCAACTATCGGACAAGAGTCCGATAGTTTTTGGCGAGAAAAAAAAAAAAAACTTTGTGCGTGCACAAAATTTTCTTGCCGCTCTGACGGAAATCACCGGAAGATACATGTCCATCCAAAGAATAAAAAGGACATGAAACGCGTTTTAACGGATATCAACGGATGCCAAAAATCAACATTTGTTTTTCATACGTTTGCCTTATCCGGCAAAGTGTGACAGGGGCATTACGGGTGCTATTACTCGGCGTGAAGCAAATAAAGATTGATTTAATCGGTCTCCCACGCTAAATGATCTCTGATAATTTATCAACGATAATCATGATTAATAATCATGGGAATCGCCATCATATATTATGTGCAATAAATTGATAGCAATTTCAATGAAAGTGGAAAAAGCTATATATGACAACGATGACAGCGATGACAACGAAAGTACATGAATGCTCAAAAGTATATAGGCGAGAAAAGTAATGGGATACTAATTACTTATAAAATAAGGATATACCTCTGATTATGTATGTATTGACTGATTGATTGATTGATTTTATTTTCCGTTTAAAAACAACAACGGCTGGATGGCCCATATTCAGCGATGCCAACATGGCATCGCTGGTCTTCCATGGGGTCCAGAACATGGAAGTTATACAAATACAATGTGACATTATGAAATACATAACTCTTGTAAAAATGTACATATTTGAAATACAGTATACATAAATTGAGAGAAAGAAAACAACAAAACAACAACATCGAATGGCGAATAGCAAAAGAGAAGGATACAAATGAAAGGGAGTGGAAAAATGATAAATCATAACTTTCAATAACCTGTACTAATTCAAATAATTCTGTAATAACTCTTTTTCATCAGCAAAAAGAAAAAAAAATTAAATCAACGGGGCAGTGACCTTAAACATACATATTTTAGATTTAAATATATGAACACTGGGGGAAATTTTGATATCCATGGGAAGGTCATTATATTCCTTAGCATATTTATACTTAAATTATTTCTTCAAATATTCAGTTCTAGGTTTGGGAAGTCTTAATTTTTGCCCAAAACGGGAGGGGTAGGAATGAGTTACAATTTCAAATTCATCTTTTAAATAAGAAGGAGTTAAATTGTTCATTATCTTATACATAAGAGTAAGGGAGTGATGATGCCTTCTTTGGTCAAGGAGTTGTCAATTTAAAGCGTTATGCATTTCGAGAACAGAAACATAAAAATCGGGTTGTAATCTTAATATAATTCGGCCGGCCCTATTCCGTAATTTTTGTAACTTATCTAGGTGTTTGTTAAACGATGACCCATATATAATGTCTCCATAATCAAAGTGAGGAAGAATCAATGACTTATAAATTAATTTCAGAATCGATTCACTTACAGAGTGTCTTAGTCTACCGAGAAAACCTACCATCTTTCCAATACTCATCAACATACTTTTAATATGATATTTCCAATTTAAATTTTCATCACACCACAGACCTAAGTATTTAAAAACACGTACTTGATTCAGAGGAGGGTTGTGTAACGAGACTCGTAAAACATTTTGTTGGGACATCATGTGGTTGCTTCCAAATAACATGCATACAGTTTTCTGACAATTTACACTTAACTTATTTTGACACATCCAGTTATAAACATTTTCTAAATCCAGATTAAGAGCAAGTTCAATGTTGTATACTGAAGAATGAGAAAAATATAAAATGGTGTCATCAGCATATAGTTGCACTCTACATAATTTAATATATTGTACCAAATCGTTGATGTAGATTATAAAAAGCACTGAGTGGTCCTAAAAGGGACCCTTGAGGGACCCCGCACGTTATATTAGATTCGGAGGAAAGTTTGGAGTTGACCAATGTTTGGCAGACTCTGTCCGTCATATAACTTCTCAGCCAAGCTCCGGGGGTACCATCTTCATTAGTATATCACAGTTCACTGTGTCGAAAGCTTTTCTGAGGTCGACAAAAACAGCTCCTGTATATTCATTTCTATCAATTGCATGGAGCCAGTCATCCGTGACTTTCATAAGGGTAGTAATAGTTGAGTGTTGTGGTCTAAAACCAGATTGCACAGACGTCAGAATATTGTTTTTGTGTAAGTAAGCTAGTATCTGTCTTTGAACAACTCGTTCGAGAATTTTTGAAACACATGACAAAATTGAAATAGGTCGATAATTTGAGGAATAATCTTTATGCCGGTTTTTATGAATTGGAATGATTTTTGCCCTTTTCCATGGCTTGGGAAACTTACCACTTAACAGAGACAGATTAATTAAATCAGTAATGCTATGTGATATATCAAAAGCGCATAATTTCAGCATATAAACAGATATCTTATCAAAACCAATGGATTTAACCTCTTTCAAATTACGAATGATTTTACAAACTTCACTTTCCGTCACTAAAGTAAATTCAAATATATCATTAACAGAGCTAGCTTTATTGTGAATAAAAGGTGCATCCGGAATTTGCTCTGGTAAAGTACTTCCCACTGTGGCGAAAAATTCATTAAAATGATCAGCAGTTTCAACAAAATTATCAGAATTCACATGGACTGAGCTATCACATTTCTTATTTGGTATGATAGATTTCAACAAACTCCAAGTAGATCTGGAATTTTTACTATTTTGGGAGAATTTATCAACATAATATTTTTTCTTTACTTTCCGAACTTCCGCTGTAACTTTATTTTGTAACTTTCGATACTCATTCATCATATTTTCATCTTTACATTTTATATGCTTTCTTTTTAGCTTTATCTCGCTTCTTCATAAGTCTGTAGATATCAGAAGTCATCCAAGGTGAAAAATTATCTTTTGGGCAATTCCGCGGTTAGTAACGTTACATTTGAACAAATTTAGATATTTGTTTTTACCACTAAATTACCATTTATTCATTTCAAGTCAAAATTATGTCAAAAACATGTTCATCCTTCCCAGGTTTATGATACAGAAAAGAATGAACACAATCCAAGAAATATTAAAATTGCTATAGCAACTTAAAGGGCTGGTTAGTAACGTTACGAAAAAAGGACATGACAAAAAAATCAATGTCTTGTAACAAAAAGTGTGCAAAAATTCAAGTTACTTCAAACAAAGTGTTGCATTAATTTCAATTATTGCATCATGACAAATGTTCATGCAAATTTTTTAGCAGTTCGTCCGATAATTTTTTAGCTAGACCCCCAAAAGCATGGTTAGTAACGTTACGGTTAGTAACGTTACATTTGTCCGGAGTAATTCCGCAGGTCATTTCACCCTTTTGTAATTGACAAAATGTCACATGACTTCTGGAGTATTTAAATGTATTCATCTTTTACCCTTTAGCAAAACTTTGAGGAAAAAATTTCAAAGGAACCCACTGTAATTTGCATTTAAGTGAATTTCAGCGTCCCCAGTCCCACATGTACATTTTAAATGATGGTTTTAGATCTCGCAAAATCAATAAATATGAAAAATAAAATCTACTGAATTTGAAAGACCTTAATGATTGGTGAACATCCATGGCATTAGTTGATACCTAGATTAAAGGGTAAGGTAAAGAGGCACATTTCTTTCATCCATGTCATGTCCACCTAACTGCGGAATTGCCCTTTACTCTTTTACACCGTTCAGGCATATGTTTTTCGATAACATTTAGAAACAAATTCTGCCATAATTCAACAGCCTCGTCGATAGACTCAGATTCTCTAATCTTTTCCCAAGGTTGATTGTGAATATCAATTCTGAAGTCATCAATATCTAAAATTTTCCGACTTCTGAAATTTATAATTCTTGAAGAAAATGAAATATCAGACTTCCAAATCATTAAATTGAATGATCACTCATTCCATTGTGAATTACATCAAAACTCTTCACTTTAAGGGGATTGTTAGTTACAATGTGATCAACCAAAGTAGCGGAAAGATTAGTTATCCGGGTCGGTTCAGTGCAATTTATCTGTGTCAACGCGTACGTAGTATTAAGATCAATATACCTTTTGGTGACACCAGATAAAGGCTGGGACAGTAAATCACAGTTTATATCTCCTACCAGGACTGTATCACAACCTAAACTGTCTACATAACTAAGGAAATTTTCATATAAATCAAAGACACCGATATTACAAGAGGGGGGTCGGTACCAAGTAGTGAACACCATTGCCTTTGAACGCTTCAAATAAACCTTTACTGCAAGCACTTCCAACTCATTCAAACTTTCATGTATGAGGTTCTCAAAATGAATCGACTTATGAACATATATCGCTACTCCTCCATCTTGACGAGTTCTATCTTTTCGCACCAGTGAGTAATTTTCTATATTGAGTTCATGATCGAAAATAGATAAATCAATTTTAGTTTCATTTAGAGCAAGTAAATGTATGTCGTTTGACGTCACAAACGCTCTAACTTCATCTATATGTCTTAAGAGACTATTGACATTTAAATGTGCAATCCTTAGACCGTTACCTCGTACATCTTGATGCAGTTCCCCTGAAGTAGGCAAATTTCTTTGTGTCATATTGACCTCATGTAAATCAACATCTGCAGCAGTTTCACAATCAATATAAAAAGGCATCTGCTTAAATAAACAAATATTACACTGCCAGTCATTAAAAGTTTCTGTCAAATCATCATAAACTCCTTCAGAAATACCAGAACAAGCAATATGAAACCACTGCTGGCAGTTAGTACATCTCAATCCTTTTTGATTTTTTTCACAGGTTTCTTACAACAAGCACATGGAAATTTATAAATACTAGACTTCATTTAGCAGGGAAAAAGAAACAAAAATGAAACATTGACTGTGCAGAACACAAAAGCATGAGAAAAAAAATACACAAACAAGTATAATGGCATGTATATCGCGAGTATAGGAACACAATGTTCCGCAGACAGAATATAAAAGTATTCAGAGTATTCAAAGACTCCTCAAAATAACCATGTCATATTCCAACTGGATGTCAATGTATAGACTTCAATATGCATGAGTGTTCTAAAATTATAAATTTAAACACAAATCATTCAAAATCTTACATAAATTTAAAAAACACGTGTACTAAGCATGCTAAGTGATCTCTGGTGATCACTATGCATTCATCAGATACGTTGTACGATCTCACAAAAATAGTTTAATTTTTCAATTGTTTAAACTTTGAATACAATTGAAATGGTTACCAACAGTAACCAGCCGACCGCATAACGGAGAACAAAAATCTGATCTGTAAAACAACTGTTCAGTTAGTAGGAAAATACGCGTCCGGGGAAGGGTGAGGTAAAGCAGCAACTGCTGCTATACATCGACGAGTGATGGCGCTCTTCATCTATGAAATTCGTGAAGGTAGGGGTGTGGGGCACAGAACTCTTAGTGGGGGCGGAAGTGCAGTGGTAACCCTTGACCAGAACATAGAGTGCTACAGTCAAGGGTTAATCCTAAAACAGATAATGCGAGGGCTGAAATCACACAATATTTGAGTTATCATAAGGGGAGACATAGCGGCCGAAAATCAGAGGGCAAGCCAAAAGAGCACGATTCGGAGCAGGGTGGGGTAATGTGTCTACAGGTGATGGCGCTATTCTTCGATTACACTCGTACATAATATTATGGGGACAATGCACTACTCGGCGTCTGGCAATCATGAATACCGTGGCCTACGGCGTAATGTACTGTAATCAGGGTGTATCCTATTCAGATATTGCAAGAGGGTGTCAGCTGAAACCATTTGCACCACAACCAGTAGAGCAAGGCTAGCACACACAATTAGAACACAATTAAAAGCAGAGCGAAAGGGGAGTGGGGTATTTTTGCCGACAGGTGATGGCGCTATTTTTCGGTGGAATTTGTGAAAGAAGGGGTGGGGCGACGTTGCAGAGGACAGCTTCCCGTAGTCATGGTAACCACGAGCTAGAACGTGGGGGTCCTGCAGGCAGGGGTGTTTCCAATTCAGACGATATGAGGGCTTCACACAACTGTATAGAGTTAAACACAAAAGACTTTACCGAAAGAAGATTCCCTCAAGTTGGCTCAATTGACAGCAGAATACCAGGCGATTTATCTTGAAGTGAGAGAGGCGCGTATAGACATGGTTCAACAAAAGGCAAGCCACGGCTATCGAACTTGTCCATAAAAGATGTAATTATTCAGTGGAAGTTAGTTGACTACATCCTTTGTGCCGGAGGGATTATGCGGAGGCATTTTGTGCAGATCGCTTTCTTTCGTGAACGCAATTCGTTTCTTTGTGTCTTTCAAATTGGCGAGAATTCGGCCATCTTGGGTCCACAGGGCTTCGATATGATTCCTGTACTTGGTTTTGATTTTCCAAAAGAGTTCTGTCCTAGTCTTTGTGAGACTTTCGTGAACGTAGATACCTCCCCCTTGAAGATTTCGCAGCTTTTTGCGATTTCTGTACATTTCGTTTCGGATACGGTAGTTTGTGAATTTTGCAATCACTCCTCTGGTTTTGTTTTCCTTACTTGGTCCCAATCTGTGACTCCTGTCAATGTCTGTTGAATCGACGACAATATTGAGCTTGTCAGCACACAACTTAATCACAGTTTCGTCTGTGTTTTCATTCACATTTTCATTAATCCCGTGAAATATTAAGCAGTTTCTTCGAGAATACTGGTCCGACTCGTCCTGCTGGTCGAGTAGAGACTCAATGTGTTTCTCGAGGGAAGCTATACGAGTATCTCTCGTCTGCATCTCAAAATCAACATATTCCCGGAAACTTTCAGTCACCTTTACCGTAATGATTGTCGTCACTTCATCAATTCAAGTTTGTTTTATGGCACTCACCAGTTTGCAAGCAACAGCATTACTTTCCAAAGCTTTGTCGATTTCTGTGCGGATGGTATTGTGCAGCTCCTCGGCTTGAAGCTTTGAGTTCCGAGTGTTTTCCATTGTGGGAACAAAATCCAAAATCCAAAATCCAAAATGTCCTCAAAATATCTCAGAAACGTTAGTTTGCGGGTATAAATTGGTATGTCATCCTGTCAACATGACTAAAAAGAATGTAGACACCACAGAACCATGGAAGAATACAGATTTCACATGCACGCTGGTGACAAGGAATGAATGACAAGTTACGTTTGAGCGGAGCTCTTCAAAAAACACGTCTGATCATGACGCTTGCTCTCTCTCTCTCTCCTAGAATGCGCGTCAAGAATCTATTCCTTCATGGAAATCTACAAAGCACTGTTAGACATTTAACTGTATTCTGCAGGTATCAAAATGTATCAACAACCAGTATGAAAGCTATAACAAAGGTCAAAATAAATTTACGTCGTGTTTGAGCGGTGTTATCATTTGCATATCTTTTTTAGTGGTCTCGTGAAAATGCCTCATTTCTATGCACGTTGGGATTGGCTATTGTTTTTTTTTTTCGCATGAAGAAATGTTGCATTGTTAAAATGCAACAAAATGTTACAGATTTATACGCGTAAATCAAAATGCCTTTTTGATTGGTCAAAATGAAAGAACAACTACCATGGTATATTCTTCTTTTTTTTTTTTTAAAACCAAGTATAACTGATTTTAAATCTTTTCCACTAGAAGCAAAAGATATGAAATTATGACCCCAGTGAGTGCTAACTGATTGATGTGTTATGCGTTAAGAAACAATGAAGCAGGTTTATCTATTATCTCTAATACTGGTAGTATATCTCACACCTCGTATTTCGATTATGAATTTCCCTGTCTGTCGCATTGTATCTCATTTTACGTGCGTTTCTTCTTTTTTTTTCACAAATTGCAACATGGGGGTGTGTCAGCACTCCATGTTTATGTGGACCTTATAAGTCGAAGGTACCAAACTCCACTGTAGTTCATAATATTGCACATCAATGTCGGTTGAAAATACATGTGCGAAGGAAAGGCGATGATGTTATTTCTCCCTTTAGATTGTAGAGAAATAGAAATCAGTGAATATTTGGCAATAATTCAGCAATTATATAAACAGCTCCCCCTTGAAAATTCATAACAGCTGCATGATCATTATGATTATAAAATGATTTCATAAGCAAAATAATTTAGTGAAGACTGTGTTCAATACTGAGTCTGTGGAACAGTTGCGCAAATATGCCTATATACCACGTCGTCTAATTTGCGCATGTGATGAGGGCCACATTTGCATTTGGAGGACATTTTCATGTTTTCTAGAACGTGCGGTCGATCCTCATTTCCCGTGCAAATCCGTAAAACTCACCTGTGACGTGGGGACAAGACATAGACGTCCCGCTGATCGTTGCGGTAGCATTGTCGCTGGTGTACCAGGTACTGGTGATATAAACCCCAGGAGCGTACAGATCCACACAATCGCCAAAGTTAGAAAATACGGGCTCATAGTCATTACTAGCGGTTGCAGCCACAGTCAATACCTGCCATTAAGAAGAAATAAAAAAGATAAGCGTCCAATCAAGTCTGGGTTGTGATGTTATGTGAAGGTTATTCATTCTATAGGTTTAATTTCGGGGCCAGTGCTTGCATAGGACGGGGGAGTGTATCCACCTAGTCCCTTTTTGTGTATATTAAATATCCCTTTCATTATGAAATCTCAAATACGTGGATTATCATCAGCATTATTTGGTAGTAAAATCGGAGCAGGACTAGACAAATCCGAGCTTTTTAATTATCCGCTTGATATCCATATGACGACCAGATTCTGAGTTTGTAGACGCACTTCCAAAATAATGGTGATTATTTCCAAGGTGCTGTCTACAGGTCACCATTTCTTTTTCCAAAAAGCGGAAGCATAATCGTATCATGGGAGAGGCTTTTACGGTTTTATCATGACTATATCCCGTCTTTTCCAATCTTTTGAAGTTCTGATTATTTTCAGAGACTTAGAATACAGTATTTCTTGAATTGTCTGCAATGTTCTTATGCAAAAAAAATTAAATGATACCATTTCTAGTGAAAAGTAGAGAAAACACCCCCCAACAAGTTAATGAATAAGTGCCTGCATTCGATCAAAGCTTTCCATGAACTTTAAAGGGACATTCCAGACGATTTTCATAATTTCACATCATGTTGTACATAAATCGACAACTCCATGTATAGATTTGTGGAATTTATTGTGGTTCTTGAGCAGAGAAACAATACTTTCAAAAACCTTTAACAAATCACACTGAACAAGAATGATGACATAGGAGGTTCACATATTTCAGAAATGTAGCAGTGTAATTCCATTACAATACTGCTTGCTTGCGAGTTCACCTGTGTATAATCTATGCATGCCTTCTTCTTTTGTTCTGCTTCCTTGAGCCCCAACTCATGCATTCTTATGGTGACTCTGCTATGTCATCATCCTTGTTCATTGCAATTTGTGCTAAATTTTGAAAATATCCTTATTCTTCTTCCCAATTATCACAAATTATGAAACTCTGTCCTCAGTATAACTAATTTATACTTGTTCAAATGTAAAAATCTGAAAATCATCCGGAGGTCTCCTTTAAAAAACGGCGACCCACATTGATGACATGAATTGTTGTATATAGTTCATTTTGGGTGTCATGAATATCAAGTTTGATTTTTTTTTCTTGATGATAATTTAGTGTGTATAATTCCACGTTTATCGTTTACTAGACTCAATTATACATCTATGAAAGCCATATATTAGGCGGCAATAAATTGTATACACTTCAGTTTTAAAGTATTTAAATCTAAAAACAAAACAATTCGACCGCAACTGTACAAGTGATATGCGTATGCCATTCTCAATCATCACTAATCTTAATGTACTGGTTTTTTGTGTGGAATGGGACGACGGGTCCCACGGCTTCCTATCATATTGCAGTGAACATGACCATTGAGTAACTTCTATATCTTGCTCAGGTTTCGGTTCAAGTAGTTACTGCTCACTTAGGTTATACGGTTGTACCTGCGCTCTTCAGTTGTTGCTAGGTTAGGTTGTGAAATGTTTTTGTATGCTTGTAGGAGTAGCTAGGCGTGTCTGTCTGCTTGCATGCCGATTGCCACAAATCGTATTAATTACAAATTCTTCTGCTTTGCATATGATATGTTTTTAAACGTGTACCTTGAAACCGATTTTTGATCTTTTATAGTTTATAATCAAATCAGGGTGTAATTTCGGGAAAAACAACAAAACAAAAAGAAAAATAAATCATGAAGTATACAATCGGGTTCTCGTTTGAACCTCTCACACATGGAACGTCTTTCTCATGACAGTCAAAATGCTCTGTATTGCCCTCTACAGATGCCTTCATGGACTCAAGTAATGGACATCACGTTCACCCTTTAACACACAATAGAAACAGCATTCAATTTGATAAATGATGATGACTTTCTTGATTTGGTACAAATTACATATTGTACGAAAGGGCGTTGAGGACAAACAGATGTTTCTTAGAGTGAACTTACATTTGGATTTCTTCCAGGTGAATAATAGCATGCATCCGCTTCATCGTTCCCCGCTGCTGCAACCACTGTAATACCATCATTGTAGACATCGTTTACCGCATCGTCGATGACATCAGAAGCCGTGGCACCCAGGGACATCGAAACGATGGCTGGTTTTCTGACATTATTTCTGACCCAATCCAAACCTGCTCATTAGTAGGATGACAACCACACGTTTGTTTTGTTCTCAATGATATATATATATATATATATATATATATATATATATATATATATATATATATATATATATTAAACACGCTATTTCCAGCCATACGGGGAAATGTTAATAAATGATAGTTTTGGGGAATTTTGATAACAAAAAGCATGATGATATTCACAAAAATGGAAATATCGTCCGGTTTGAAAAAATTATGCACTATATTATGTGACCGTGCACCTCAAAACAAACATAAAGTCGCCCACACTGATTTTGCGTGAGGACTGAAAATAAGTGAAATGGGTCAACCTAGCCGAACTTGACTTTTTCATATTTTCTGAAAGAGCGCCTCTTCTTTTACATTATGCTAAAATTTGGTATCATAAAATGGGCAGGAAAGTGTGTTTTTTTAGCAGTTTATCTCGAACATTTTTGGTAGAATAGTGTGATTAGGTGTGTCTTTAGAATCCCTTTTTCATTTCTGAAAACATTGTCCACACTCTTCACTTTCAACTCTAATAACTTTTGAAAGGATAGTGCTACTGCTTTGAAAGTTGGCATTAATTATGGGCAGAATGTGTTAAAGAGGCATGCTTAATTTCACTTTAATGTGATAATTCCTTCATTGTTGTTACTCTGGTGGTTTACATCCTGTTTTTTGTCCCATTCATCGCACAGCCAGCACGGTTTGGTTAAGATTAAGCGCTTGAATAGACACTGTACTTCAGAGCTTCTTTTCTCAGTTCACACTTTTCCTGAGTTTGTGCTTTCTTTCCAATATTTAGATAGGTTAGGAGAGTCCATTTGATTTGAGTTATACATCATTTTAAAGCTGAAAGTCTGCTCTTTCAGAATATGGTCTTAACTAAAAATTCATGTCAGGCGACTTTGTGTTTGTTTTGAGGTGCAGGGTCACATATGGTCTCAATGAATTATTAAATGGACAGGAGCACAAGATCCATCTTATACCACTAAATTATGTATGTTAATGAGAAAATACAACTTTTTGAAAAAAAAAAAAACCACCAGATTTACCTATGCTTACATTCCCCCAATGATCCGTTTTCTATATGCCCATCCAATATATACACCCATTTTTTTTTTTTTTTTGCATCGCTGGCAATCTCCCTTTAATTGTATTGATGGTACAGTCCTCAATCTACACACATTACGCCATCTACCCCCAGATTACTGGTAAGTCATTGAAAAAACATTGTCAAAACCTTAATGGTAATCAAACGTTTCCCCTTTGGAACGAATTCCCCTTAAGATACCTCGTTTTCAGATGCTGAATCCTCCTACGGAACGTTATATATATATATGTATATATATATATATATATATATATATATATATATATATATGTATAAAATGAAATATAAAGAGAAAGGGAAAGTAACACTGAGGGGATGGAAGACTGATGCAAAAAAAAAAGAAAGAAGAAAGAGACCGTACTGTGGGTTGAGAAGAAATTAAACCAAACATTTCCAGGCATTTTATGATATGTAGAAAAAAAAAAGACCTTAGAAATGCTATTTAAGAAGTCATGTTTGCTGATTCCTGAAATCATTTTTTTCCTTCCACTATTTGTTAATAATGCACGTTGTGTGCATTGTTAAAGAGCTTCAGAATTTGCTTACGCTATACTATTGAAGAATGCCCACAAAGTCGTCCTTTTTTTTACACATTTTATGTTTCGAGTGATCCATTCATTCACTCAAGTAGTCATTCATATATATTTCTGACAGATATTCAAGTCTTACCTTCCAGTAATCCAGTCAGCGTTCCTTCGCCATTGCAGTCCAGAACACGTACCGCATACAGGGTTGCAGCTCGGGCAATACCGAAAGAATCTGCCCCTATCGTTCCGGCTACATGCGTCCCGTGTCCGTCACAATCAATTCCGTTCTGGGGCAAATTGATTAAGCACAACAATACACATGATAGATCCACTAGAAAGAAAGCCCATATTTCTGACTTTTAGAAAGGAGGGGGGGGGGGGGGCTGTATAAAGTGGAAATAGTGAACCTTTTTGTAAAGAAACACCGATCCCAACGAACAACTCCAAACAATGCCGTGTCATGATTTCAAAAAAGTTCAAGTTCAAGTTTTCAAAAAAAAAAAACCTATAGTGCAGCAACAGAGCAGGGAAACGGTAAGGGAAGAGGATACCCCCGTCCTCACTAGAGAGACTTTGCTTTTATTATTGCTCCCCCTCAAATTTTCCTTTCTCGGCCAACGATTGACTGAGAAGGCCTACATTATAAACACCAAAATGAATAACCAATGACATGATATCATACTGTATATTATGATCATGATATTTCATTGTTAGAATAGTTAAATAAATTAGCACAATATCATATGGGTGACATTCAAATTGGCGGCCATTTTGAAATTCAAAATGACGTCTGAAGACATTGTCAGAAAAATGGAACCAAATTGATATTGTTAAGGTTTTTCTTTCGATTCAGCACCCCGAAATCTACCAAATTTATAGCTTAAAAAACAATTTCTGAACAAAAACAGGGGCGGATCCAGGATTTTTCGTACGGGGGGGGGGGGGGGGAGGGGCAAACAATATTTCTGGTGCTACTTCAGGGTTAACAAAAGATATTCCGAAAATTGAGACACACCTTTTAGTTTTGATTTGATTTAATTTGATTTGATTTGATTTATTGGTTTCTGTATCATCATTGTACATATACACATTTATGTACAAACATAAATATAATAATATATATATGTATTTTCTTGTTCATTGCCAGTGTACAATGTGCAGCAAAATTACAACAAAACATACAACAATGATAATACAGAGGGGCTACAGCATAAGCGTGGCTTGATTTGCGTGCAGCCCCCGTAGCATAACATAATATTATAATATACATCGGAAGGAGAATAGGAGGGAGGGATGACTTGCATCGTAGAGATAGGATAGTTGAAAGGAGAAAGGGAAAGGAGAGGCTTGTCTGCTTTCACTAAAGGTTTATACAAAGTAAAGTCACCTGTATCACTGATTAGCAAGACATGACAAATTATGTCCTCACTGAGGTACAGGTGGACAGTTGATACAGGTCACGGTCGGTTACATAATCATTATTACATAATAGATTAATTGCGTCGATATTTCTACGAAAGAATTTCGTGTATAATACAATAACAATGACAATGGAATTACTGATATTCAGATAACAACATTGTTTTTACAGCCTTCCTAAAAGAATACATGGACTTTAAACTTCGAATTTCAGAAGGGAGAGAATTCCAAACATCGGGTCCGGTGTGTCTGTCAGATTTTAGAGCCATCACTGTTTTTGGATTATGCAAGTGAAACTTATCAGATTGTCTTGTTGAATAAGAATGTATTTCCTTGTTTAATTGAAATAGTGAGTAAAAAGAAGATGGCAACTGACCATTATGTAAGCGAAACATAAAGAGTGAGTTTTGCAAAAAAATCAATGTCATTTACCTTAAGTGTTCTTAATTCTGCGAATAAAGGATCTGAATGGTCTCGATAACCTGGGATAGTGCATATACGTATAGCTTTCTTTTGCAAAAGTGGCTTTTGCAATGTGGCTTTTTGAAGTTGCCCGTACAATGTTTTTGTCGTAACAAATGGAATAGAAGTAGTACAGCAAATAACCATCCCCCACAAGAAATGGAAATATATCATATATATAAAATAAACACATTCCCCATTCATTTCCACTACTTTTCCTACGACATACCTTTACAATTACCATCCAAAGTATCAGAAACCCCTCTACAGTGCGTCCGAGACAAAAACGAAACCGAATTTGGTTTATGGAATGCATGAATGGAAAGATACGCTTCATTTCTATCATTATGTTGATGCACAAACTCACTGTTCATATTTATATTATATTATTATGTATATTATATATAAAATTAGAACAATGGACGGTGGTGTTATCAAATTCCTTCACACGCAAATGGCGACTTTGAGTGAGTTCTTCAGACTTTTATGTTTCAAAAGACGAAATTCATAACCAAAATATCAATTTTCTTCTTTCATATATATATGACTTTATGCGTAAAACATAATTGACGACTGCTCTGGAAGAAGTTGCATGAAAACTTCACATGCTTCATTTCAACCAAGTCTATGGATAGCATACGAAAAACGGTTACAGTTCGTTATTCCGATTTTTTTTTTTTAATTCCGAAGGTGCGTTATTCCAAAGGTTCGTTCATCCGAAATAGAAATAAAGTTGATTATTCCGAAAGATCATTGATCAGAAAATGAAATAAGGTTCGCTCTTCCGAAGGTACGGCCATCAGAAAATGAAATAAGGTTCGCTATTCCCAAGGTTCGTTAATCCGAAAACGATTTAAGTTTCGTTAATCCGAAAATGTAATATGGTTCGTATTAGTCCAAAGGCTCGTTAATCCGAAAATGAAAGAAGTCTTCTTATTCCTAAGGTTCGTTTGAATCCGAAAATAAAATATAGTTCGTTATTCTGAAGGCTCGTTAGTCAGAAAATGAAATAAAGTTCGTTGATCCCAAAATGAAATAAGGCTCGTAAACCTGAAAATGAAATAAGGCTCGTAAACCTGAAAATGAAATTAAGGTTCTTAAGAAATAAAGTTCGTTAATCCTTAAATAGAATGAAGGCTCGTAATTCCGAAAATAAAGTATGGGGTTTCACTTTTAATAAGAATATTGATCGAATACATAAATTACAAAAACTAGGAGTACGTTTCACAACCATTTCAACTTATGCTTTCCCCTGTTTACCTCTGTTTTTAGAAACACAGATATTACCTATCCAAGATTTAATTTAATTAGAGTCTGCAATATTCACGTATAAGCTTAATAATGGTTTTCTTCATGATGTATTCTCTGATTTTTTTTTTTTTACCCTGAATATTTCAATTCATGATTATTACACCAGAAATGCTCAGAATATCCATTTCCCATTGAATCGCACTTATTGTACGCAGTCATCAATATTTCATAAAGGTATTATTTTATGAAATAATTTGAATATAGTTTTCAGGATCAGTAAGACCGTAAGACAATTTAAAAGATTATATAAACAACATCTTTTTGATGTAATTAAGTTAAAAGTTGATGAATAGTTAAATATGGAGTTTTTTCTTGTCTTCTTTTCTTTCATATGTACTGTTTTTTTTAATTGATTTCAAGTTGTGAATCTTATCGCATTTTGCATTTATGTTTGTTTCAATTCAATTACACATGATTATAAATGATTACACATATTTACGTCACGATATTTGTTAAGGGATTATTTTCAATAAGCCTACTTTGTGCTTTTCATGATTCCGCAGCTATCATATTTGACACCATGTATTTTTGTTTGTTTGTTTGTTTGTCTGTTTGTTTTTTAATGCAAAGTTTGTAAACCAGTTATGAAAGTGGAAATAAATGAAATGAAATGAAATGAAATGAAAAGCCAAATTCTTGCACTAGAAACAAAATACGGTGTTGTAATTGATATACTGTCTTATGCATGCGTTGATACGCGTGCGCATATGTGTGAGTGTGTGTTGAGGTCAAGTACATAGAACCCTTGAAATTATCATCTTATCCGCCCTCCCCCTCCCCCATTATCTGTGCCTTGTAGTCTCACGCTTTATCAGTAGTCTAAAATTCATCCTCATCATAGCAATTCAGGAGAGGCATGTTCACTTAGAAAAGGGGTTGCCTGCATGCTCATACTCTCTTCTGGAAGATATAACGAAATTGAAAGACAAAACAGAGTGTGTAGTTTTTGTAACCTGGGTCGGATAGTGGATGAATTTCATTGAATGTCCAAAGATGGAGACAAGGAGAAAAAGTTTATCAAATCGTGTTACAGAATCCGTCCAAATACACTGAAGATGCATCAGTTATGCAATTCACGGAATGTAATAAGAAACTGTTAAATCTAGCAAAATTTTCAATAGAAATAATGAAGGTCCACTGAACTTAAAACTTTAGTATCGTTCATTCCTTGATAAATCTTAATTTTGTTATTTTATTAATGTATATATACTGTGCAGCTGTGTTTCGTCAGGGTTTTTTTATTATTAATTTTGTGTGTGTGTGTGTACATACTTAAAGTACTTAATTATTTTGGATTGTTTTGTTTTCCCTTTTTTATAAAATCAGTTTCATATTGTAATAGTCTCTTGAACCCAATACAGATTGAAATTATCATAATTATCTGATTACGTGTTGCCTAGCAGAAATTTTAAACAATATAATCTACAGATTATCCTCTTAAACCCGTGTTCATATTTTGATATATTTATCAACCACACTTCATTTAAGATTTCACCGATTACCACAAATGTATCTTATCTATTTTTTCTAACTGATGGTTTGTAAATAATGTAAATTGTTGTATTTTTTTCCTCAATTTGTGTTATTACACTCTACCTTGATTCGATTTTCTCCAATACCCTATATTTGGGTGACACGGGAAAAAAAAAAAACCCACTGTCATTGTCATTGTCATTGTCATTGTCATTGCATTCTCATAAATTCCTTCAGTATGTACTAGTGGGTGCTGTTCGTTATTCCGAAGGTTCGTTATTCCGAAGGGTCGCTACTCCGAAACACACAAATTCCCTATACCTAAAGGTTCGTTAATCCGAAAATGAAAAAGGGTTCGTTAATCCGTACATTTGTGGCGTTACTCCGAAGGTTCGTTATTCCGAAGAATCGTTAATCCGAAAATGAAATTCGGAACAATGAACCTTCGGAATAACGAATCTTCGGACTAAAGAGCCTTCGGAATAACGAACCTTCGGAATAACGAGCTGCAACCATACTACTACCTGTCCTCCAACAGTGTCCGTACCAACGACAGCTCTGCCACCAAAATAAGTGTTGTTCGGATTAATTCCACTGTCAAGAATATACACGTTCACTCCGTTTCCGTCACCTGAATACACAAAATACAGTAGGAGCAGCAAATGAAAAGACTCTGACCTGATTCGGCCATGTCAATGCTCGAAATGCCTGTCCTGTTCAACCTCTCAAGAGAATGAAACCGAAATATAGATGTGGTGTGAGAGAATGCAGCAATTTTAGTAGAACACAGTCGTTGGAAACTAATGAATTTTAAAATTTATCGCGAAATGTAAGACTACTACAGATTGTGAAATCAATATGGAATATTATAAAGAAAATATTAGAATTCTAGTATATTGCATTTTTCTTCAACGATAGGAAGAGTACACAATTTCTCGATTTTCTATTGCTGTATCTTAAGCGGTATATTATTCCCCCTGCTTTCTGAAAAGGCAGGTTAAATGATCTTTCATATGCCGGAAAAGTGAAATATGTTGATTTCCTGACCATTTGCTTAATTGTTTTCCATATATGACTTCAGTTGTAGTCTTCTCTTCCATCGATGTAATGGCTGCACGTAAAGAGTTCGATACCCTCGAATGAAACAGCCAACGAGTCATACATTCCATGAGTCATACAGCCCACGAGTTATACAGCCGATGAGTGAGACAGCCCGTGAGTTAAGACACTTAGCAAATAAGGCCCATGAGTCAAACACTACATAGGCACACAAAGCCAACGAGTTCGACGCATTAAGCCCCGTGATTCAATTTCGAGCTGGAGGGTCGTTTTTAGCGAGTGTCGGAATCGTAAGCTTTATTATTTTGACTATTGTCGAACTCATGGCCCGGCTGCATGACTAATGACCCTTTTTTCACTGTCGAACTCGTGGGGAGTTTGACTCATGGGTGTCGGTCTTGTAGGATGACCCCAATGTAAGCAACAAAATTTTTCAAACTTTTTAAGAGTGACTGCCCGATTTTCTTCAACTTTCACAAATGTGTTGATACTGCCGCATTCCCGTCAGGTCCGATAGGTTTCACTTTTCTTCAGTTCAGACCGAAGATGAATTTTTAAGAGAACAATTTCTGAAAAATTTTCAGTAGATTTTTAAAGGAGCAAGTGTGTTCATTTAATGAACACACTTGCTCCTTTAAAAATCTACTGTGAAGTGATTGAAAGGAAAATAGTTATACAACATCTGAAGTGTCATCCCACAACTTTTGAAAGTCAAGGAACATGAATTGAAATAGGCCAAAAATTAACCAGAAAGTAAATATGACATAGGTGTCTAGCCAAAATGTAATTGGTAATGAAGATGTGAAGAAAATCTTACTCGATAAATTTGATGGAATTGGCTGATCAGCAAGCAAAATATCCAGACTCTAAAACTGTTAAGCCTGCTGGTATTTTCTATAATCATACGTAGGCCCTAGAAAGTTTCTCTCACACAAATAAACAAAAATAACCTCTCGTGTTCCAGTCATATCAAAGCTCCTTTGGCACTGCAGAATCTTCGGAAATGTTCAAAGATGCGTGAGGTTTTCTGATCATTTTAGAACGAACATTGCATCTTTTTCAATGGAATCATACCGTACCCGCAAAGACGGTGTCTAAGTCTAACGGGAGGCTGCGTTGATTGACACGATCAATTCCCCAAGAGTACTGCGCCCGAACGATGCTGTTCTCTTCGATGTAGGAAACCTCATCCATCTCCAAGAACTTTGACGGTAGATACAAAAATAAAGAGGAGAGAAATTATAGTTCTTCGGTACAGACTGCCAAGGGCAGCAGCGGTGTCATCAGATTTTACTGTAACAAAAAAGTATCATTCGAGTTAAAAGTAGCAAATAATTCAATAACGCGACAAAAAGAAAAAGAAACATCAACATCGTTGTGAAAACAGTCTTCATATTGTTGTCTAATTCTTCATCTTTTTTTTTTCATTGCTTGATCGTGCACTACGTCACCATATATTTCCATCCCACTTAATCTGCTTGCCAAGCGGTACATTAGAGCTTGAAAAAAGTAGCAATGCCTGTGCGATGCCTTCGTAACACACTCAAGGATGTGTTGCGTAGCGTGCAAAAGTTACAGATGTCTTATGCGAACTGCCAAAAATTATTCATCAAATGTAACCTGACAAATAATGCAAAACATCAATACCATAAGTTCTCTCGAACGAATTAATTTGGAAAACATGACAAGTAATACTCACCAACTTTCATTAATTAATGCTTATTTTTAATACCAACAAGGTAATATCATGATGTGCGATAGTGTGTTGTACATAAGTCAAGGTTTATTAATCATAATTTCAGTCCATTGCTTGGCATATTTGAAGAGATTAATGTAACTCCTTTAGACTGATACTACTGTCACCTTATCACATTGGTATGTGTATACGTGTGTGTACATGTCTATCATGTTAGTGCACGCCCCAACACGCCTTTCCTTTTTATTTCACATATCTCGTCCTCTGAAGGTCAATTTTCTCGTTTCAGAAACGAACTGGTTTTGTTTCCAATGTCAGGATTTGCCAGTGCAAAACAATTCAATGACAGAGTCAATCCTTGATTTGATTTTTGTCATTTGAATGAGAATGATTCTTAATTTTCTGTTTCTATTCGATCCAGATCTCCGAAATTTGCCACCGCACGAAAATATCCATTTTCACAAAGCTGATACCGGTTTATGCAAGGAGCCTAAGAGAAAAGGGTGTTCAGATTATGAAAATGTTGGATATTCTTCTCCATCTTACGTTACGGTCAGTCAATTAGTATCGAAAGATAACAATGACAATTTATCCTCAATGCGTATCAATATGAAAAGATTCAATTAAAAAAAATGACAATTTGCGTATTTCGCTGCATAATTTTGTAAAATCATCTTTTCCTGTTATGATTTGATGAATTCTTTTTTTATTCTAATGATGTAAGTTAAATGAACAATTTTGTTTTTGTTTATTTGTAGAAATTCAAGTGCCTAATAAGAAAAAAAAAACCCACCACATTATTACGTGTTACTTTTTATCTTAATGATAATTGCAAAACCTTTACTTCTACACAAGAAATATTTCATTATTGGCGATTTCAGAATGAAGGAAATGTCATGGATTACATGAGCCCAAGAGCTTTCATAATATCATGCTCTTTGTACATTTTCCATCATTGATTCGTGTTGCACAAACAATCCGCCACCCTAATTGATATCAATATTTTTGTCATGTAAACTCCCATTCCGATTCTGGCATTGTACTGTACGAATATATCTGAACATTATCCAATTAATTTGTTCATCTCTTATTGTAAGGACCCAAAAACAAATAAAAAATTTGAATGAGTGCGCAAGCTCTACCTAAAAAATAGTCTGGTTTAAAGAAATTGGTCTGAAATATATACTTTGCAAGATACATTTGAAGAGCTTGATTCCAAAATTTCAATCACAAAATGAAGAGATTGCTTCCAAAAGGCACTAAATCCATCATTTTAAATAGATTTAGCGCCGTTTAGAAGCAATCTCTTCATTACATGATTGAAATTCTGACTTTGTTAGGAATTTATATTCCATTAGTAAGAGTAATACCGCATTATCATAATCGAAATCAAAGACTTCCATGGCTTTAAAGTCGTTATTACGTTCAATTATTCATATTGTGCTTATAACGGTAAACAAACACAATAATTGCAAAATAAGTAGACAACATGTACAAATACCCTTACTATAAGATATTTCTAACGGACAGATATTCATTTAACTCAAAACTGACTTTGTTTGAAATAATTATGATATGTGTAATACTTAATTACTATTAATTATTGTAATCATAAAATAAGGAAATAATATTCTAAATGTGGGCATCAATTTTCTAAAATTAAGTATAATGCATCTGGAATATTCGATCTACCGGTGATAGCAGAAACATCTAATCAATATTCTTCTACTCTTTGTCAAAATCCTTCTGAAAATATTTTGTTGTCTCATTATAAATGATCTGATTACTTAGATGAACATAATCAACATCATTTTTTTAGAATAAGCAATTTTGAAAATGAGGAATAAAGAAATGAACAATAAGGAAGATTTAGATAGATAGATCGGCCCATTTCACTTTTGAAGAGTGTATATCTGAAATATTAGAAAAATACAAGTTATACAATTTTTTTTAGATAATAATGGTATCATTTTCAGCTCAAAACCTCCCAAGATAATCCGAAAGATACGACAAATGTGAATTACAGGATCCTGTTGTTGTTGTTTTTAGAACCAAAGTAGGTTGGCGAGGGAGCTGCCAAAATCCTCTTATATAAATAACGAAACAAACTATGCACATTATCAACTCGCAAGTGCAGAATGCTGAGAGAAGTTCATTGGCTTAACATTACTTCACAGCGGACTTAAATACCACCTCTCCGCCTTTTCTCAAGCCCCAGTCACATAATACTCTGCGTCCGGCGTTACGTCCAAAAAAGTCATTTTTTCTGCGGACTCCCGCGAATCCTTTGCCGTCACCAGAAAATTTGTATAAAACATACGGGGGAAAAATGCGGGCGATACGATCAGATACGACCAGATGCGAATACTTGCGTCCACTTGCGGATATTCTTACGGATTGGCACATAATAGTTTTGAACACTTGCGGAGAGTTTCGGATATTTTCGGGTAGTTACGGATAGTTACAGATTGTTATATTGTGGACAATATGGTTTTCTCTGACGATCCCTGCTAAGTCAGTGTATTATGACAGCAAGGCTATCGCATATCGGACTGTCTTACATTGTACACTGGGGGAAACTGAAATTGAATGGCGTATAATACAAGTTGTGAAAAAATCGTAATCCTATAATTTGCTTTACAGTAATAAAAGGTATATGAAATTTTGAACTTGAAGTTGTAATTTCATTTGTGCAACTCAAATAATATATGACTAGGCGTCATAAATGTAAAGAATACATAACATAATTATACCACAAATAAAATACAATATAGATCGATAAGTTAAACATTAGAGAAGCAGTCATAGAATAGACAAACTTTGGTTACGCTGTCATTGTGCAGCGATATTCATGACTTTTATACTGGGTTATGTTAAGGAGAGTTTTATAATAAATCAATGCTTATCAAATTTCCAGAAAAAATGACATTGGGACTTTCAAACACCCCTCCGACACACAAGTGCAATATATATATATACATACATGTATGTGTGTGTGTGTGTGGAGCATAAAGTGGGTAAGACTACAGAGAAATATAGGTTTTCCCGGCCAATTTCGCACTTTTATCAGTCCATTTGATAAAAGGTTCATTCAATTTATCGAAAATCCTCGTCACTGCACATTCTGTCATTCAAAATTGCAAGTTGGTCGTTCAATTTGGCATTTCGATCAATGAAAATTGCACATGTGCCTTTCGAATTCGTAAAACGGGCATTCAAAATGGGTATTTCAGTCATTCAATTTCGCGTATGGACAGTCAAATTCCAAACATGTTCATTCAAATTAACGTCATGTTATTTCTTTTTTGGAAAGGTAATAGCATTTAAACGCGTATTTCTATGTGACTTTTTTGTTTCATTCACGCACTGTTAAGCAGTAAAAGTATCATATTTTTGACCCTATATAACTCGAGTTTGTTGTTCTGTAACGCCCCCTTTCTTTCATACATGTCATTTTAGGCCTACATGTACCAATACTACAGATTAACTTCATCTTCTTACAGTCATGACAGCACAAGTTAGATACAGACGTATTTCTCAAGAAGAAAGAAAAAGAATTATAATAACATTTGATGATCATAACCTTGACTTCCTAGAACTGGCCAACACACTCAGAATAAAGCGCTCAACGACCAGATAAGTTGTGGCCATATGATGCACTATCTTCAAACTAAAAGACTCACTAAACACATTGAAGAAAAAAAACTGTTGCCAAAGTCTCTAAAATGAGTACGAAAATATGAAATGTAATGACGCTTTCAAAACAATAACTTTGTTGAAAAAAAAAAAACTGAAGAAAGACCCAAAGCATAAACATGCGTGTTAAATTGACTGCAAAAGATGTTAAACTGGATGCCCAAAAATGAATTTGAATGAACGAGTGCAGCATGTCCGTGATCACGTGACTGTATCATTCTGAATTGAATGAAAGAATAACGAAATGGTGCTTGTTTTACGAATTTCAATTGAAAAAGTGTTAATCAGAATGAGGAGAGAGGTAATTTAAATGCTCCAAATGAATTTGAATGAAGAGATCATAAAATTGAACTACCGATCATGTCATCTACGCTAAATTTTGCTAAAGTGAATGCAGCAATTAGGAATTGGACTGACAAAAGTGCGAAATTGGCCGGGAAAACCTATATTAGATTCGTTCTCATTTTATATAGTTATCGTTGTCCCACACCTTCCCCGGCCAGAAAAGTGAATAAAATGCTGTCACCCCATCCCCTCCCCAAAATATTGTCTTTTTCGAAAAAATACATATTCAAAGAGTGCAACAAAAAAAGTACAGCACAAGGGACAACCGATGTCATGAGTAGGCCTATGGGTGCCACCTGAAATGATCATTTCATGATTTGACCATGCGGTTCTGCCTCTCCACCGCTCCGACTGTGTTGTAGCATTCCTTCAGGTAAATGCGCTGCAGCTTGGCAACATGAGTTGTGTGGCTTCCCACGAGTCTCTGTGTTCCCATGCGAGTAGAAAACGGAAAACGTCGAAGGACGTAATCGTCCGCAGCATCCGTAACTGTCCGCAAATATCCGTAAGCCGTCGAAAGTGTTGTGATACGTTAACTTGCGGTTATTTTCGGATACTTACGGTGGACGTAAGCGAACGCAAACGGACGGGATGTAAAACTTTTTGCGGATGGTCTGCGTCCAAGCTACGGGTAGTTACGTTCAGTTACGGATAGTTACGGATAGTTACGTTTGGTTACGGTTACTTGCGTAAGTTTGCATCCGTGGAGTGCCTTTGCGAAATTTTGAACATTTCAAAATTTCGCAGGCTTGCCGCCGTCATTTTGTGTTTCTTTACGGATGAGTTACGGACAGTTACGTCTACATACGTCCCTGCGGATGCCCGCGTCCACGCTGCGTCACCCTGCGTCCACTCATTCGTATCTATCCGCGACGGACGTAACCCATCGTAAAGCACTGTGTGACTGGGGCATCACAACGTAGGTGTCAAAGCATTCCAAACTTCACTACTTCATATAAGCGGTTAAAAACACGGACCTTGATTACATACTGTGAAGAAACTAAAATTATACATCTCGCGTTCAATTACAAAACTCGCAGATTTTAGAGAGTAAAAAGGTCTTCTATGCAGAGCTGTTATACGCGCGTTTTGCATACTCTATAAACTTTCACAAGCACTGTCACTGCTGGAATACATTAATGTAGACATGATAATTACGTGAGGTTTCAATAAAGCTTGTATTGATTGGGGTGGAGCTAAAGATAAATTTTGCTTAAATGAAAATAAAATATTTGTAAATAGAAAATACGGAGAAGTGCATGTCAATCTGATATTATGCACAGTTTAGGAATCAAACCGTATAGGTTATACCTACCAATACCTAACATCCGAATGTAACGAAAATGGGGCATATGTAATGCTAATCTCGCGTTGTTTAAGCAGCTCGCAGATTCGGTTACAGCTCGTTATTCCAAAGGTTCGTTATTAAGAAGGTTCTTTAGCCCAAAGGTTCGTTCTTCCGAAGGTTCGTTATTCCGAAGGTTCGTTAATCCGAAAATGTGATAAGGTTTGTTATTCCGAAGGTTCATTAATCCGAAAATGAAATAAAGTTCGTTATTCCGAAAGTTCGTTAATCCGAAAATGAAACAAAGCTCGTTATTCCGAGGTTCGTTACGGACCCTATATCACTTCGGATCAACGAACCTTCGGAATAGCAAACCCTATTTCATTTTCGGATTAACGAACCTTCGGAATAACGAAACCTATTTCATTTTCGGATAAACGAGCCTTCGGAATAGCGAACCCTATTTCACTTTCGGATTAACGAACCTTCTGAATAACGCCACAAATGCTTGGATTGTCGAACCATTATTCATTTTCGGAATAACGAACCTCTAGGTATAGGGAATTTGTGTGTTTCGGATTAACGAACCTTCGGAATAACGAACCTTCGGAATAACAAACCTTCGGAATAACGAACAGCACCCGCAGATTCACCCCGTTTTCAAGACTTTCTAACTTTTCTATTTGTTTCTTCATTTAGTTTTGCGTGCTGAGTGCGAGGGCATTTGTCAAAAACAAACAAAAAAACAACTGAGAATGGTTATGTTCAAACCTCCTCATACAATAACTTGATAAAAGTGAAAAAAAAGCTTAGCAAAATTCAAAATGGCAAATTAGTGTCATAAACATATATTGAATCTTTCTTGACGAAAGAGAGCTCACGAATGATACATTATGTAGTCTCCAAATGAGTGCAATTTTCTTACTTTTTGGAGCAATTCGGGAGACAAACGAGAGGAGAAGCCGTTGACAACGGTTGTGAAGACCGATAGAACTAGAGAATCCGCCCCCGAGGACTGAACTTCAGCTGAATGCGAGTCCATGAAGCTCTTTACCTTATACTCCGGCTAGGAACAAGCAACAACAACAACAACAACAACAACAACAACAACAACAACAACAATAACAACAACAACAACAGACAACAGACTATTAGGCGTCATAACCAAGACCCCCGATTAACAACGTTTCAAGCAGCATAACCTTCAAACATGGCGCTACGAGAAATCAGCTATTATCCTTTGTTATAAGTCAATATCATTTTATGTTTTAACACGTTTTATGATTAACATATATATATATATATATATATATATATATATATATATATATATGTGTGTGTGTGTGTGTGTGTATATATATATATGTATATATATATGTATATATATATATATATATATATATATATATATATAATAGGGAGAGATGATGTCTAGTACTGTGGTTTTAATTTCTATCTTAGGTTAATTCGTATATCAAAATGTTAAATGCATATTTTGGTGAAAATGTAGGCATTGATTTTTGCTAAAATAATTTGTGGTACAGAATTACAAAACGACTGCATAAAGCTTTTGTTTATTCCTCTGCTACCAATAAATCAAGAATACGTCTTATACTCTATCTCTCTTCTCTTTCTTTTATACAAACAGTCCTAAAGATTCCCGAAGTATATAGTTAAAGGAAAATTACAATATATCAAAATGTTAAATGCATATTTTGGTGAAAATGTAGGCATTGATTTTTGCTAAAATAATTTGTGGTACAGAATTACAAAACGACTGCATAAAGCTTTTGTTTATTCCTCTGCTACCAATAAATCAAGAATTCGTCTTATACTCTATCTCTCTTTTCTTTCTTTTATACAAACAGTCCTAAAGATTCCCGAAGTATATAGTTAAAGGAAAATTACAATTTCAATGTTCCACGTCTTACAAGCTTGGCTTTTTTTAGTGGAACACTGTTTTCCATCGTTGTGATTATTTACTATTTTTGTTGCCATGGCAAAGTGCATTGTTTCTTTTTTACGACATCATTCGTGTATAATATACTTTATATTGTATTGAAAAAATCTTTTATCAGACGAGTGTAAGAGAAATGAAAAAAAAAATTTGGATTATGTCAACTTTTTCTTTTCTGTTCTTTGTGATGATGGAAATAAATAAACTATTGAATTGAATTGAATTATTTCTAAATGTTAATAGAACACATATAATGCGATCTATTTATTTTTTCAAGCTACTTCCAGGAAACGTATGTATCAAAATATATACATTGTTTTAGATGGATTTCCTGGATTGTGTATTGATAGGGATCTGTAGAGAAAATTTCATTCATATTGATTCATTATATATATATATATATATACTGTACCAATTTCCAGAAATACCAGATCCTACAACAAGCACAGTATTTTTCTCCCTGATTCATATTTTTTGACAATATTCATCTGACGCATTAACATACTTTCCATGTACCTGCATTGCTGATTTACTTACGCACAAAATGCTTTTACAAGACCAATATTTTGGAATTACTTCTCTTCTCAAGTTCTTCAAAATTCTCCAAACTTCTTAAAATTATGCCTTTTAAATAAATATAGAAACCTGATATTGAACATTGCAGTTTGCATGTGATTCTGGTGTGTGATATCTGGCAGTCTGTAGGATTTCAGGCTTGAAACTAAACGCGTTTGAATAAAAGCGGGATGTCAAGATTTTTAACTGTATGGCATGCTGTTTGGCGATGTCATCCTCAATTTACTCATTTTGCATAGTCATATCGGCTCTGAATCTGTATTGTAAAAAATGGGGAAACTTCGTGATTTCATAACTTTCTTAGGTTTTATCAGACTCTGATAAAAATTCTCTTCACTGTTGTGCTCTTAAAATTTTACCCTTTCCTCGCTAACTAATTGTTATGTAGCGCGGTCGTCCTTTGAACAGAGTATACTTGCTCTGTGCATGCCAATAGCCTTTAATTTGCAGCCTAATTCTATTTCGGACATTCACGGCTAGTTTTCCCAGCCGTTGATCAATGTAAGTGGTGTTATCTAAGAACAATAACTGTTTAACAGTGACCTAAGCATAACTTTATAGACAAAACAATGTTTAACTTCACTGATTGGCGGACTTATTTTGGAGAAACAATTTAAAGGCTAATCCCAATTTTCATGAGCTCACGTCATAAAATTATGTAGCCTGTACACCTCTTGGGAATGAATATTATCAACAGAATAGGCACTATGATTAGATCAAAGAAAGCTGCTGACACTGTAATATTTCACTTAAAGCTTGGTATGTTTTGCTTACTTTGAGAACAACAATGTATTCTCCTGGAACCCGGTGACTTTCTGCTTTGGTTCTGAGCTTTGATGTCGGCTCACTCGGGATAGAAGGCCTTGACGGTGTCGGAGACGAACTGTCTCTGACGGGCTTTGGTTCGATTGATAGCGTCCTGCTAGTCCAGGTCTTCGCCGCTTTGTTCTCGATGGCAGCATCCTCCCTTACAAGTGCCAGGCCCACGATGACGAGAGCCAAGAAACTGCTGAACCGGGGCATGATTTGTGCTTACTTTGCACAAATTAGGAAGGGACACAAAATACTTTAGTGCCAGGTATATAGAGTAAGAATATTCACAGGGGACACTGATTGTTCTCAACATCAACCAGTTTTACTCTTCATCTGGAATCAAAACTAAATAAGTGACAATAGCCTCCAGGTTGTTCAAAGGAATCATGAAAACCAGCTCAGATCTGGTGGCAACAAACTGCTTAGTGGACGCGGATTCACCTCTGACACACCCATATCTATTAGCTACCAATATGCACTTTGAACTTAAAAGGGTACACAATGTTGACGTAAGACATTGCCAACAATTACCTTCTTATAATCTTATCCAAGTTTCTCAAATTCTGCCTACAAGGAAGGTCATGGGTTATCCGAAATGAGCTCTTTGCAGTGTGACGTGTGTGAGCAAACAAGTAATTATACTTTTTATGATAATCAAAGGTAGTCTGTGATGGCGCCTTTTCTTCATTAAAATGCACAACAAATATCGAATATCAAAATGAATGCATTATGTTTCAAAAGGAACTGAATTCGTACGACATTATTATTAACACTGCATTTTTGCAGTTCTGCCTGCGATGCAAGGAATTTGCGCCGAGTATAATTACGTGGGAACATCATGTTTCTTCTTCTTTTTCTCCTAGATGCTCACTAAAAATACAATGGATACCGCTATGAGAACTCATTAGTAACTTTTCTACTAGTCGTACTTAAATGTGGTAGTATACAACCCGACATGAATGTGTGTAACAAAATTTTTACTCTGACTTAAAAATTGCAAAGTCATCCACAAAATTATTTTCAGAAGAGAAAGAAGATGTATTGAACATGAATTACTATTCTCTTCACATCTTGAATTCTTTCCCAGACAATGCTAACCATCAGTTTTCTTCCTGTGTATTCAAGCGAATCAATATATATATATATATATATATATATATATATATATATATATATATATATATATAAATATTAGAAGAAAGAGTCTCAAGTACGCCATGGATCCAGCGATTACAAAAAAATTTTATTACAAAATTTTCGGTCTGCCTCAGACCTTCGTCAGTGCAAAGACATTGTCTGTCGGCTCGGGGCGACAATTTGTGGCGGAGTTGGCGGCACAAATTGTCTCCCCGTCAGTTGTCGTCTGGCGACAATTTGTGATGCTTGTGCAGTTCCCAATATTTGACCTCGATGACGACAATTTGTGATGGCAAAGTGAAATGAAGCTGCACAAATTGTCGCCGGCCATGCACTGTGAATTGTGTGGTTGGGATAGTTGCTCCGGAGTTATGCTTTGGTAGGGTGGGTATGATTGGTAAGTTATGCGTATGTGTGTCTGTGTGTGTGTGGGGGGGGGGGGGGGGGTTGCGACATGAATTGTCGCCCCGTCAAAAATTGTCGCCCCCGACTCGGGGCGACAATTTGTGACGGCGTTGGCGGTACAAATTGTCGCCCCGTCACAAATTGTCGTCTGGCGACAATATGTGATGCTTGTGCAGTTCCCAATTTTTGACCTCGATGGCGACAATTTGTGATGGCAAATTGAAATGTAGCTGCACAAATTGTCGCCGGCCATGCACTGTGAATTGTGTGGTTGGGGTGGTTGCTCCGGTGTTATGCTTTGGTAGGATGGGTATGACTGCTAAGTTATGCGTATGTGTGTGTGCGTGTGTGTGTGTGTGTGTGTGTGTGTTGGGGGGGGGGGGACCTGCATGGTATGTGCTGTGTATGATTTGTAGGTGCGTTATCATGTGACTTTTGTATGCGTTTACGCATAGCTGTGTGCGTGTGTGTGTGTGTGTGTGTGTGTTTGGAGTATAATAATACAATATGTGGAAACTGTGCATGTAAGGTGGTTGTATAGTGGTAGTGGTTTGCTTGTCTGTGTGTATGAGTGTGCCTGTTTGTGTTTGTGTTTTGATGTTTGTGCGAACGAACTTTTTGAGCAGCAGGCGCTACTACGCTGTGGCAATGAAAATGCCTTCAACGTGTATGAGCACGTGTTAAATAGAGTTCACAGCGGCGTTGATTTCAAAACATGGGTGTGTCAATTTCAGCGGTGAGGCGGGCTAGGAGAGAGAGATCGAGAGAAAAGGAATACGAGGGGGTACCTTACCTAAATGTTATCTGTCTTTTGTTCATTTTTTCACTGTAGTCATATTCTTCCATCAGTCGTAAATTCAACTTCCATATCGCTATTCTTTGTCCCAGAAGAATTTTGGCATGCTTTATGCATGAACGAATAATTTTGACACGCGGTAAATGATTTTTCAATCGTTAGTTGATTTTAGCAAAAACGAACTGCCATAATATATGCACACCGCAAATACATACGAATTTATAAACAAACACCAACAAACACTCAAAAAAATCCTCATGATGCATATAGATCACCCCAACACATTTGTTTTTTTTTTTTGGTTTTTCCTTGATATTTATTGATTTCATTCAAATCATTTATAAATCAACCCATTCTTGGTGTGACATGAACAAGAACGGTACAAATGCAATTCAAAACACACACAAAAAAATCCATTTGTCAATTTATACTACAAATAATCTCACTTCAACATAGATAACTCGATTATGAATCAACCCTACTAACAATTTCTTCACGAGAAAGTTTTGACATGTACTAAACCTATATCCCTTGAATATATTGGATCATGTAACTCCTTCTCACTTACAAGGGCATAAAAAAAAAAAAACACCAAATACATTTTACAAATCTAGATTGAAATCATTCCTAAAAAAAACCCGACCAACCCTTCCCCTCCCAACCGAAACAAATCTACATCTATCATAAATCCTACCAATATCTGTAGTACCATTTATAACTATCCTTCTTCAAATCAAATCCCCATCCCACCAACCTCCGATTAACCAAAACCTAAATCATCCAACACCCACATTCACCAACTCACACACACACACACACACACACACACACACACACACACACACACACACACACACACACACACACGAACAGATACCACATTCCTTCCTGATGAAACGACTTCCCAACGTAAGACATAATGGACCGTATGCATAAACGCAGCATCCGCCCGCGCGCAAGCACCACTCCGAATTCAAGTACAAATCCGTCAAACAACTCATCAAACTCAAAGCTGCTTATAAATAATCAATATAACTTTAATGTCAGCAACAGCTTATTCCTCCCGACGCGCAGCCAAAACACATAATAAACACATTCTTCCATAATATACAATAACACACACGCACACACACACACACACACACGCAAGCACGAACGGACACTCAATTATCATGTGCGCGCGCACATACACACTGCCTTGAAACCTCACCGTGACTTTTTACATGGCTTGTTTGCATGGATGTAGCCATGTAAGTTATGATTTGGTATTTCAATGACTACGTCAAGAATGATATTACCCCCCAAAATGTGCCTCGAGGGCGGGCGACAATTTTTGCCGTCAGCCCTCATCATAAATTGTCGCCAGACATCAATTTGCGACGGGGCAACAATTTAAGCCGCCAACTCCTTCAAAAATTGTCGCCTGTTTCAGGGGGCGACAATTTTTGACGAGGCGACAATTTATGTCGCAAGAACTGTCACTGGGTCTGATTTCAACGAAGATGAAAAAGAAGAAAAAAAAACTGCCGTTGTTTATGGAACTGATCACAAACCATGCAGATTTATACATGTTCTTGAATATACGATTGGTTGTCAGGGGGCAAAAATTTTACGAAGCAAAGTCACATGTATGTGTGGATGACTGGAAATTGGTTCCTTTCCGTGCTCCTGCCATGCAGACTTTATCAAGGATCTCCTTGTGGCCCCTGCAATGAAATACTCTCTGCTTGTTTTGTTTTGTTTTTAATTTGAAATGCACTTACTAACGTCTTCTGTTACCAATTATTATGGCGACCCGGATGACAGTCAGCCGTTTCTAATTTTCAACGACAATAAGAGAGATGGAATCTGTTCTGTTCGAAGACCTAAGGCTTGAGTTAAAGATGTTTTGAGTTTAATGATTTCAAAATCTGAGTTACCGTTTCAAAGATTTAGAGATTCTGCATAATAAGGTCAAATTATACTCATAATGGGAATTTTCGAAACTGCACACTCCAGTTCTGATACAAACAAACAACAGTTCTATTCAACCAGGTCATCCGTAGTGTCAGCACGAGATTATATTGTACATTTATACCTTAGGATTGCTTGTCTTCTAGACCAGGAGCTGGCTGCTGGTCAATTTACCCCACCAAGCCCAAAAGGTTTGACCCCTCAGAGTTGCTGGGACCACCCTCCTCATTGAAAAAATGGGCGTCAGCCTGGTCCCTGAGGGCGGGTTCGACCCCCAGGGACCCCCCCCCCCCCCGAAAAGGCCCTCCGGCGGGTGTATTGTAATTTACCCCATGGAGCCCATGGACCAAACTTGGCCTAAATGAATGTCCTATGGGTGTACATAATCAAAATATGAAAACTGACAAAATATCTGGTTGGGAAAGGGGTTGCCAGACCGCTTGTTTGCAGATACAAAACCTCGTTTTTGATCACAGAGTCTGCGCCAATACTACACTATCCCATAGGCCCTGTACTGTAGCGTCTCCCAACAGTCTGAGGGACAGTGCCAGTTAGTGCATGTAGTAGTCTTGGCGCAGACTCTTTAACTCTCAACAAGGGTTTGTGCCTGCAAACTACCCGTTAAACCCTGGGACCCAGGGTAGTTTGCATCCAGAAATTCACCACACACACACACACACACACACACACACACACACACACACACACACGTCATACGCGCACACACACACATACGCACACACACACACACACATACGTTCACACATGACTCCATGTATATTATACCGTAACACAAAACAGTGTTCACTGGTTCTCCATACAGCCATACCTTTTATTATTATATAAAGTGTCTGACCTATAAAGATGTTCATACTTTTTGCATTTTTTATGGATACTCTCAATACACCTTTAAGCAGGAGCAGTGAAGAGATTTTGAAATTTGAGTCCAATCGTATGGTGTTTTACTGGCCACACAACCTGCTTACCTTTTGTAATGTATCCACCTTATGTGACAAAAAAAAATATACATAATTGTTATGATACATATATATTTTTGGAAAATGCTGAAATAGGTCCTTTGTTGTGAGTAGATATCAGTTATATAATAGCTCAAATCATACATCATACTGGCTGATAGACCAATATGTTTGGCATTTGTATGAAACAAATTCATTCCAAATACTGGTCAGTTCAGGAATCATAAATTGTGACTGAAACATGTGCAATGCTTATTAGGCCAACATTATACTTAATTTTTGTAGGCTTTAGTCTACCATAGAGTGTGATGCATGAAAGACAACTAAATCATAAACATTAACTACATCATATGGTATGTGACACCCTGAAAGTGTAATATCTTTACTGAGGAGTTGACAGAAATTCTGATATAAAAGAGAACACAAGAACACAACATAGTTGAAGATTGTAAATGCTCTCAACGTGCATGCTATTGTTAAAGAAAGAAATTAAGCTAGCATAACTTTCAGCTGGTAATTTCATGTTTCAATGTTGTGTGTATATGTCCAGGGTTAATGACAATCATACTATGATGTGCTGTTTGCAGTATATGTGACACCATAGGTTGAGTTTTGTTTGTGTTGGGCTGGGGAACTGAAGATGAAGTTTCTCCAGAAATAAGGAGTTGACAAAAGTGCTGATGGAATATAGGGACCACAAGACCAAGTTAATGCTCTCAGCCTATATATGCTTTATAAAAAGATAGCTATTTCAGTAAGCTGATGATTTCATGTTTTAACTTGGTTTGTAGGCCTACTGACCACTGTCAATGGCAGTGTTTGCAGTATGTGCACCATTTGTGTGGGTATGGGAACTATCACAAATAAAACAGTACAATATATCTCCAGAAATAAGACGTTGACCACAAAAAAAAGTGCTGAAGAAATAGGGAGAACACAAGATCAAAGTAAATGCTCTTAGCCTGGTTATTTTCATTACAGAAAGTTAGCATTCTATTGTGAAGCTTGATATATGATGTTTCAAGGAAGTTCAGCACTATGCATGTATTTAATCTATATAGAACACCATATTTATGTTCATTACTCTTATTGATATGCAGATATTTGTCCAAAACTATGAGGTCACAAGCACTACTGAGTGTGAAATTTATTTCCAAAACCATTAGGCTCCATTTCTTAATGTAATGTTGCAGTTATTCTGATTTGGAATTTATTAGAGTCAAATAAAGGAAATGTTGCCATGGATGCTGTAATCCTTGCCTATTTCATGCATCGTAGGGTGGTTTATATCAGCCAAATACACAAAAAGTTTTAAGTTTGAGGTTTTCAAAAGAATCTTATATTATGTGAGGATTGAGACTTGCTATTTGTATTCAAAAGAGGATATCAAGCAGGAGAAAAGAAAGTAATCAAAGCTATTTCCGACTTCCTCTTGTTGACATAAATTTTATTAAAGGTATGTTTAATGCACTGTTGATGAAAAATTAATGTTTATTTATATCTGTTATACAAATGGCCTTAAGTGCTGTTGTGGTTGATCAGAAACTGAAGTCTACTCTCAACAAAGGTTTTATTTCAGCATTTTCTGGAAAGCTCTATTTATTTTGTGTCTCATAAGGTGAATACATCATACAGAATAAGTAGGCTGAGTGGCCAGTTAACATAATACAACTTCACACAAATTTCAAATTTCTTCAGCATTCCTTATAGGTGTATTGATAGTATCAATGTAACACATTCAAAAGGTATGAACATCTTATAGGCCTGACATTTATTATGTGCAAGATATAATAGATTTCTAATGTCTGTATTAATAATATTGAGAAAGCTAAGTAACATGTTTGGTGTTATGGTATGTACATAGAGTCATGTGTGTGTGTATGTGTGCATGTGTGTGTGTGTGTGTGTGTGTGTGTGTGTTGAATTTCTGGATGCAAACCACCCTGGGTCCCAGGGTTTAACGGGTAGTTTGCAGGCACAAACCCTTGTTGAGCGTTAAAGAGTCTGCGCCAAGACTACTACAGATGCACTAACTGGCACTGTCCCTCAGGCTGTTGGGAGACGCTACAGTACAGGGCCTATGGGACAGTGTAGTCTTGGCGCAGACTCTGTGATCAAAAACGAGGTTTTGTACCTGCAAACAAGTGGTCTGGCAACACCTTTCCCAACCAGATATTTTGTCAGTTTTTATATTTTGATTATGTACACCCATAGGACATTCATTTAGGCCAAGTTTGGTCCATGGGCTCCATGGGGTAAATTACACCCGCCGGAGGGCCTTTTCGGGGGGTCCCTGGGGGCCGAACCCGCCCTCAGGGACCAGGCTGATGCCCATTTTTTCAATGAGGAGGGTGGTCCCAGCAACTCTGAGGGGTCAAACCTTTTGGGCTTGGTGGGGTAAATTGACCAGCAGCCAGCTCATGGTCTATTCGGTTTTATTCTGTAGGTTTGTACATGGATTCTTAATTAAGCATACACGTAATCCTCTCTGTCGCTTCACGTGTAGGTTTTTGTAATGGTATCAGCTGCCACTTAGGTCATCTCTGGCAAATACAATAATCATAAACACGACAGCTCGCATTTGTACACCTGCTATCAGAGTCATGCAGTATTGAATGTTTTATTGGTACGTGACCTACTTACCCATTCACACTTTGGCTGTTCATATCTGTACGCAGATCTCTGGTGCGATAATATAGCCTTGCGTATTGTCTTTTACCCATAATGTCTCCTACCCATCTTCAAGCATCCACGTTCTTGAAGTATCTAACAGCAAAACGTCTCTTTGTGATTTTTTTTTTATCTTTTATTTTTTTTAATTGTGTAAAACTATTGCTTTGAGGTGATGTTCATTGATGGATGAATAGAGACAGTAAAATAGATTCAATATAAGAAGTTACCAGTGAGGCATACTTTTGCAAATATTGTCATGCTCGAAACTCTGTTACCATGGTCGTGCGGTAATTGTCTTGAATTTTTGTTTGAATATTTCCTAAAATACAATGGTGTTAATGTAAGACATTATATACTCTACTATCTCATGTAACGGCAACTCATAATGAAAACACATGAAATAATTGAAGAAAAATAGATTTCCTACAATGTTTCTTGATCGTAGGTTAAAAAGAAACACAGGGTAATTGATTCTTTTTTAATAGAAGGGCAACAAGAGGGACAGACTAGAGTTGAGTCTAGTGATGATTTCAACAGACGGAAAGAGGAAGACACAGGCTGACATGATTATGAGTACAATGCAAAAGACGGCGCCTTTTCGTACATTTTGAGTCCATTACCCGACGTCACAGTGATATATCATTCGTTGTGCAAATATATGCACAATAAACGATATACTGATATGAAGCACAAGCTACTTGTTAACATCGTAAGAGGAACTATTGCAGAAGCTTAAATGGATTGTAAATGCTCTCAACGTGCATGCTATTGTTAAAGAAAGAAATTAAGCTAGCATAACTTTCAGCTGGTAATTTCATGTTTCAATGTTGTGTGTATATGTCCAGGGTTAATGACAATCATACTATGATGTGCTGTTTGCAGTATATGTGACACCATAGGTTGAGTTTTGTTTGTGTTGGGCTGGGGAACTGAAGATGAAGTATCTCCAGAAATAAGGAGTTGACAAAAGTGCTGATGGAATATAGGGACCACAAGACCAAGTTAATGCTCTCAGCCTATATATGCTTTATAAAAAGATAGCTATTTCAGTAAGCTGATGATTTCATGTTTTAACTTGGTTTGTAGGCCTACTGACCACTGTCAATGGCAGTGTTTGCAGTATGTGCACCATTTGTGTGGGTATGGGAACTATCACAAATAAAACAGTACAATATATCTCCAGAAATAAGACGTTGACCACAAAAAAAAAAGTGCTGAAGAAATAGGGAGAACACAAGATCAAAGTAAATGCTCTTAGCCTGGTTATTTTCATTACAGAAAGTTAGCATTCTATTGTGAAGCTTGTTATATGATGTTTCAAGGAAGTTCAGCACTATGCATGTATATAATCCATATAGAACACCATATTTATGTTCATTACTCTTATTGATATGCAGATATTTGTCCAAAACTATGAGGTCACAAGCACTACTGAGTATGAAATTTATTTCCAAAACCATTAGGCTCCATTTCTTAATGTAATGTTGCAGTTATTCTGATTTGGAATTTATTAGAGTCAAATAAAGGAAATGTTGCCATGGATGCTGTAATCCTTGCCTATTTCATGCATCGTAGGGTGGTTTATATCAGCCAAATACACAAAAAGTTTTAAGTTTGAGGTTTTCAAAAGAATCTTATATTATGTGAGGATTGAGACTTGCTATTTGTATTCAAAAGAGGATATCAAGCAGGAGAAAAGAAAGTAATCAAAGCTATTTCCGACTTCCTCTTGTTGACATAAATTTTATTAAAGGTATGTTTAATGCACTGTTGATGAAAAATTAATGTTTATTTATATCTGTTATACAAATGGCCTTAAGTGCTGTTGTGGTTGATCAGAAACTGAAGTCTACTCTCAACAAAGGTTTTATTTCAGCATTTTCTGGAAAGCTCTATTTATTTTGTGTCTCATAAGGTGAATACATCATACAGAATAAGTAGGCTGAGTGGCCAGTAAACATAATACAACTTCACACAAATTTCAAATTTCTTCAGCATTCCTTATAGGTGTATTGATAGTATCAATGTAACACATTCAAAAGGTATGAACATCTTATAGGCCTGACATTTATTATGTGCAAGATATAATAGATTTCTAATGTCTGTATTAATAATATTGAGAAAGCTAAGTAACATGTTTGGTGTTATGGTATGTACATAGAGTCATGTGTGTGTGTATGTGTGCATGTGTGTGTGTGTGTGTGTGTGTGTGTGTGTTGAATTTCTGGATGCAAACCACCCTGGGTCCCAGGGTTTAACGGGTAGTTTGCAGGCACAAACCCTTGTTGAGCGTTAAAGAGTCTGCGCCAAGACTACTACAGATGCACTAACTGGCACTGTCCCTCAGGCTGTTGGGAGACGCTACAGTACAGGGCCTATGGGACAGTGTAGTCTTGGCGCAGACTCTGTGATCAAAAACGAGGTTTTGTACCTGCAAACAAGTGGTCTGGCAACCCCTTTCCCAACCAGATATTTTGTCAGTTTTTATATTTTGATTATGTACACCCATAGGACATTCATTTAGGCCAAGTTTGGTCCATGGGCTCCATGGGGTAAATTACACCCGCCGGAGGGCCTTTTCGGGGGGTCTCTGGGGGCCGAACCCGCCCTCAGGGACCAGGCTGATGCCCATTTTTTCAATGAGGATGGTGGTCCCAGCAACTGAGGGGTCAAACCTTTTGGGCTTGGTGGGGTAAATTGACCAGCAGCCAGCTCATGGTCTATTCGGTTTTATTCTGTAGGTTTGTACATGGATTCTGAATTAAGCATACACGTAATCCTCTCTGTCGCTTCACGTGTAGGTTTTTGTAATGGTATCAGCTGCCACTTAGGTCATCTCTGGCAAATACAATAATCATAAACACGACAGCTCGCATTTGTACACCTGCTATCAGAGTCATGCAGTATTGAATTTTTTATTGGTACGTGACCTACTTACCCATTCACACTTTTGCTGTTCATATCTGTACGCAGATCTCTGGTGCGATAATATAGCCTTGCGTATTGTCTTTTACCCATAATGTCTCCTACCCATTTTCAAACATCCACGTTCTTGAAGTATCTAACAGCAAAACGTCTCTTTGTGAATTTTTTTATCTTTTATGTTTTTTAATTGTGTAAAACTATTGCTTTGAGGTGATGTTCATTGATGGATGAATAGAAACAGTAAAATAGATTCAATATAAGAAGTTACCAGTGAGGCATACTTTTGCAAATATTGTCATGCTCGAAACTCTGTTACCATGGTCGTGCGGTAATTGTCTTGAATTTTTGTTTGAATATTTCCTAAAATACAATGGTGTTAATGTAAGACATAATATACTCTACTATCTCATGTAACGACAACTCATAATGAAAACACATGAAATAATTGAAGAAAAATAGATTTCTTACAATGTTTCTTGATCGTAGGTTAAAAAGAAACACAGGGTAATTGTTTCTTTTTTTAATAGAAGGGCAACAAGAGGGACAGACTAGAGTTGAGTCTAGTGATGATTTCAACAGACGGAAAGAGGAAGACACAGGCTGACATGATTATGAGTACAATGCAAAAGACGGCGCCTTTTCGTACATTTTGAGCCCATTACCCGACGTCACAGTGATATATCATTCGTTGTGCAAATATATGCACAATGAACGATATACTGATATGAAGCACAAGCTACTTGTTAACATCGTAAGAGGAACTATTGCAGAAGCTTAAATGGATTAAACAAATGAAGGGGTCGGTGCAATATAGTGCTAATCCACACAATGGTCAATTTGAGATAATCGCTGTTGAATGTTTAGAAAGTCCATACATTGTGCATTAATAAAACATGAATGCATGTATTTTTTACCATCTTATCGGTTGAATTCAAATATGATATTTTCACGGAGGTTAGAGTGAAGGATAAGGATTATGAAAATGCATGTAACGCAATTTTGACAAAAGTGTGGGTTAGCACTATATTGCACCGACCCCTTCAAATGTTAAAACAAACCAAAAGAATTATTATTTTGTCATTACCCAGGCCGCAAAAGCTAAAGATAGTTGTTCAACCGGTGTCATTCCACGAGACCGACACCCACGAGTCATACAACACACGAGTTCGACATTGTAAACAGGTCCATGAGTCGTACAGCTCACGAGTCATACAGCCCGTGAGTTTGACACTAGGCAGTAGCTAGGTAAAAAAAAAAAAAAAAAAAAAAAAAAAAAAAAGAAATCCACGAGTTCGACAGAATCAACGCGGGGCTTAATCAATGTTAATGTGTCGGTCTCGCGGGCTTTGTTTGCTTAGTGTCGAACTCATGGACTGTATGACTCTTGGGCTGTATGTCTCGTGGGTGTCGGTCTCGTGACGTGCACCCGTTCAATCTACTCAAAATCATAAAAAGTACTTATTTTTCCACTTTATGATACTAACTGTAATTAAATCTTTCATATTGTATTCAAAATTTGCTACGCTGTAAATGTAAGAATTAAGAGCCTTTTGAAAATTCTGCAGCCAGAAAAAAAAAAACAACAGAATATTATGATCAACAAGAACAAGATTTTATTCCACGTCATTTAGTGGTAGCAGTGACTTTTATTTTTGCATTGAATGATGGTGTGGGAGATTTGATCAGTTTATTAGTTAGTCGAGTGCTTCGCCACTGATAAAAGAGAATTTCTACCTTATAGATAACATGGACAAAACAATGTCTAACACAATAAGCATAACCAAACCACGTTAGCATGCACATTTCAATACACATGCGCTCCCATGCCCAATATTTCGCAGTTGAAGTGTGATAATTAGATGGAAAGGCCCAAAGACCCTGCAACGAAGGAGATGATGTCAATTCACCTTTGAACGTATTTTTTTTCCATGTCTGTGGAGCTTGCTCGAAGATGAACTGTTTACGTTAATAAGTATCTTGAAGTGAATATTATAGTGACGTCATTAAAAAGAAAAGGGGAAAAATGGGATGTGTTCAAAATCCTCAAGATCACTCCCCTCCATAAAGCTACTTATCTATGGCTGCATTCTGAAGGTCCTTTGTCCGACTTCTTTATGATTTGCAATCACAAATTCATGAGACGTAATGAGACCAAAGTTCCGTGACCTGGGATCAAGCAATTCAGATTTACAACTTGAAACAATGTTTAATAATGCCTTAAGCCTTTAATATGTAGTTTAACTAGTCTGGAACCTTATTAAAAAGATCTGGTTCTCTTTTGATCATAGAGAATATTGTGTGTGTGTGTGTGTGTGTGTGTATGTGTGTGTGTGCGTGTGTGTATGTGTGTGTGTTTGTGTGTGAGCGTTATATAATAAATTTTAAAATCTAAGAAATTGGTTTTATAATGCATAAATCACAGTACCAGGAACTTGAAATCAGAACTTTTTCTTACAAAGATAGCTCTTGCAAAAGATATCATAGATTTCTTTTGGCACAGCAAGTTTGGTTTTCTTTCGAAGGTTCGTACTTCCGATAATGAAGTAAGGTTCTTTATCATGCAGGTTTGCTAATCCGAAAGTGAATAAAGGTTCGTTATTCCGGAGGTTTGTTAATCCGAAATTACATACAGTCTCATGCACATCGATTATCCGGTCCATATTTATCCTGACTTTTCTATCCTTTCCCAAGTAGTGAAGATAAAATAGGAGATTTCAAAAACAATTAAAACTCCAAATTCACGCAATTTAACAAAGATATTCCGTACAGAAAAAATTTATGAATTTTACACCAAAATGTTCCAATTTCATGACTATGATTTTGAGCAGGCTTTCATGAATCACTGCTGTTGCGGTGTACACTTCCTACGTAGCTACCTCTTGCTCGGCAGCCTACATGTGCATTCTGTGTATACAAACATGCAATGTACACAATATAACTATTGTATATTTCATAGCTTATAGTATGCATAAACTTTCTTTGTCCTACATTCTTCCAAATCGCTTATCCAAATGGGTGCAAGCCTCGATTCAGTAAGTAAGAAGATTCGTTAATCTGAAGATGACATCGATTTTGTTGAATACAAACAAAGAAGAAATAACGTTCGTGATACCAGAAATGAAATGAAGGCCTCCTAAAGTAAAAATATAGTGTTTTAATGAAAAAAAAATTGATACGATATTACATAACATGACAAAACAAAAAAAAAATAGAAAATATGCACGCACATACGGTACATACACATACACACACACGCACACACACACATAAAAACGTAGTGCCTACATTCAAACACACATGTTTAAAACTATTTCTGTCTCTCTTTTTAGATCATCCCTCTTTTCCACGAGCATAATGTAGGACCCCCCCCCCCCCTTCTCATTGCATTGATGTAGTGTGTCATCTGTTGTCAAAGGGTCAAGATCATGGCTGATTATTGGCAACCGTTCTTCACGGTAATTCATAACACATGTGCTTTAACAATGTCACAGATGTATGTGTAATGAAATTTATTGAAATTGTAGAAACTAGTATAAAGTATCATTATATGTATTATCTATGTATGATCATATTGCTAAAAAAAAAATGTTATTGATGCCATACAGAGAATGAATTAATCTCATCAAATCAAAACACGTTAACACACACAATTTACACTCATTTTGCGAGCTGGTATACAATGATTTGAACTTGTATCATTGTTTTGGATACTAGTAGTTTATTGATAACAATGTCGTCGTTGCGATAGCCAGAGGCCGTAATGTGACAGCTTTACAGTGGATGAATAAAAATAAGATGCATCCCACTGGCTCCCAAAAGTGCAAATTATAACACTTATGATAAAACAAAGTACAATATACATGATAACTCAATGTTGGCATTGTGCATAAGAAAACAACTACTAGTAGCATGGACATGTTATCATTCCTCCCCTCCCCCACCCCCCCCCCCCAATTGAACGATTCTTTCCTTCAACAAATGATGATAACTGTCATCAATATCTTTATATTAAGTAAGAATTACGTTAAATTCCATTTCACTTTACTACTTTTTATATACATAATCATAAACAACACATTCTTCACAATGCAATAAAAAGACCGAATTTTGAAGCGTTACATCTACAACACAAAACTTGATGGTAATTACACAAAGAACGTTATGGAAAAATAATCCACCATATTGTTATTTCACAAAGTACAACAAAGTCAATTAATTATACGAAATCAATGATATGATAATGAAAGCAAAGTACTGTCGGCATCTACTATATTGTCATTTCCTTCACATCCATTATCTTATACCTGTAAATAATCGTGTTAAAATCAATTGCATGTATGAAGATATCACATTCTTTTATACACATTTTTCGAAAAGCCGATTTTCCCAAATTGATACCAACAAGACCCATGGTAATTACACAAAAGAATAATAGTAGTAAAATTAAAGCAATGAGAACTAGTGGATGGCATTAACATGTTTATGTAAGTTCCTATTATGTAGGCCTATGTTATCGATTATAGAACTATTACAAAACCACGAAAACGAATATTCTTAATATGCATAGACCCAACAGCCTCTCCACCTGGGAGAAAAATGAAATAAAATATATCTTAATTTGTATATTATATATATATATATATATATATATATATATATATATATGATTGTGCATCAAAAAACGAACAAAAAGTCGCACACACTGATTTTGTGTGAGGACTGAAAATAGGTGAAATGGGTCAACCTAGCCAATCTTGACTTTTTTTTTGTATTTCTGAAAGAGGAAGTCTTCTTTTACATTAAAGGGATGGTACAGTATTGGTGGAGATGAAAATTGGACTTTAACTTTTTTGCGAGATACCAAGAAAACACTTATGAAATAGTACAGAGCATACCTTTTTAGAGGAATTCAAAGTTTATTTGATGAAAACTGGGTTTGGAATAGCTTAAACATCCAAAAACAAAGTATAACAAAACGATCGTAATAAAATGTGGGTTCCACACTTTATTAGGATCACTCTGTTTTGGATATCTCAGCCATTTCAAAATCAATTTTCATCATATAAACATTGAAATCCTCATGGAATTACATGCTCTTTCATATTTCATAAGAGGTTTCTCACTATCTCACTCAAACAATGATTAAAACCTAAAGTTAAGTCTCAACCAAAACTATACGATCCCTTCAAGCTACAATTTGGGATCATAAAGTGGGCAGGAGAGTGTGTTTTTCAGCAATTTTATCTTGAACATCTTTTGATAGAATAGTGTGATTAGGTGTGTCTTTAGAGTCTCCTTCTCATTTCTTAAAAACATGGTACACACTCTTCACTTTCAACTCTAATAACTTTAGAAAGGATGATGCTACTGCTTTGAAAGTTGGCATTAATTATGGACAGTATGTATTAATAAGGCATGCTCGAATTCAGTTTAATCTAATAATCCCTTCATTGTTGTTACTCCGGTGGTTTACATCCTGTTTTTTTGTCCCATTCATCGCACCACGGCCGCCAGCACGACTTGTTAAAGATTAAGCGCTTCAATAGACACTGTACTTCAGAGCCTCTTTTCTCAGTTCACACTTTTCTTGAGAGTGTGCTTTCTTTCCAATATTTAGATAGGTTAGGAGAGTCCATTTGATTTGAGTTGTATGTCATTTTAAAGCTTGGAGTCTACTCTTTCAGAATATACTCTTAACTAGAATTTCATATCTGGCGACTTTTTGTTTGTTTTGTGATGCAGGGTCACATATATATATATATATATATATATATATATATAATTCTACGCAAAAAAAAAAAATCTTCTTGAGTTAAGAGTGCATGTGAGGTATCGTATTGGACTGGCCCTGGATATTCTGTGCTACTCAAAGAAGGTATAGAACTGAGTAGCAAAATGTCATTTTCCGTAAACAGTTGCAATCAACTTTGAAAACAGTTTTCGTTGTTCCAAACAAATCGTCTTGTCTGAAAGAAGTTCTGTTAATATTCAAAATTTCTTTGCATTTTCTTCCAATCGGTTACACATGGTTGCAAAAGAGTCGTTAGACTTAGCAAACGGTAGTTAGACTTGCCGCGATTTATTATTGCTAGAGACCATGTGCACGACAGAGGTATAGAAGATCAGAGCTATGACAATCACTACTGATCATGTATGTGACCTCAATTGCAAGCTTCAGATCAGACTTCGTGTTAAGTTGGTATCCTTTTTCTGGACACGTGGGAGGGGGAGGGGTAAGGGAGTAACCTCTTTATTATGTAGTGAAACATGTCATTTCCTTCTCTCAGAAAATTCTTGAAGCTCACGACATCTCCAGAATATGATTTTTGCAAGAGCTTGTCATGTGCTAACAAGGATCTTTCCTCTTCAGTAACCACTCCCTGACCACTCTTGGTTTTCTTTTTGCTATCTTCAACTTTTTTCTCTTCTGTCGTACGCCATTTGCAGCCAGGCAAAAGCAATTCCTTAAGGGCAGCAGGACTTTGGTCTCTTCCTGGCAAAAACCAATCTTTAATAAGAGACTCTTCCATAGTAGTCCGAAGAAATCTGAATGCTGGGAAAGGTGTACGCACATTTTCTATGGACTAATAGGCCCGTAGATTCGCTGGGTAGGTCCATTTACCAGGTGTTTGCAAACGGTCTCAACCGTTTACAAAAAGTGGCAAAGGATTTGTATATAGTTGTCAATCTTAACAAATACTGTCGCTTACAGTTTGTTTACTATTGTTAATACTAGTAACTATCCACTGCCATTTCGCGAACATTCGCAGGAATTTTGCTTTTTGTAGCAAAACGTCATTGAATCCAAAAATCGAAACGTTCGTATAAAGCATTCGCTACTCAGTGACGACTCCCAGTCTTGGTAAAATTGATAAAAACACTCATGATTACCTATTCGATCATTATTTTGCGTAGGATACTTCCAGTACTAACGTTCGGAACATTATGTAGTGCTCCACTATGAAATTCTCACATTAAATTATATAAATTAATGTTTCGCCGTAATTTTCGCACTCTAAATCACAGTTGTAATGTTCCAATCTTATTTGTCTGTTTGTATTATACTTTTACAATATCTAAATCCGCCTGTTGTGTTACAAAAAGGTCGAATCCGTTTAATAAGTTCTACCAAACACTTCCTTTGATTTTTTTTTTCAATAGGTAATATGTTGATACACTATTTTCTTCTTTTCTCCACTAGTGTCTCTAGGTATTTGTCCTGTATCGTATTGTTTGTATGCGTGTGTTTGCGTAGGACTGGTGTTTCTGTGATGTTTGATTACTTTACTTTATCATTTATTAAGTTCAAGTTCAAGTTCAAGTTTTATTTCATATTTCCACTTTCTCAGTGATGGGATTACAAAATGATTGACAGTAAAACAAGAATACAAAATATATACAATCATATTATCTTTTTATTGGAGAAGAAAGAAAAAACAACAAAAACATACTTAACACAAGTGCATATGGTCATATCATCTGAGAATGTCACAAGTAAATGTCAGAAATATGGTTAGGCCTACATAAAAGCATTGACGCTTGTAAAACTGTAGGTTCCCGAATTCATAGGCATGAAATTATACGGAGAACGGATATGCTTATTGTTCAAGCCAGACTGTACAGATCTCGCCGTGTTTGAAAAAGAATGTTATAGGTTTAAAGTGGAGCCAAAATATTGAAAATGTCATAAAGTTTTCTAGCTTGTCTTGATCTTATTCTTCCACTGTCAAATGTATAATTTTGTATTATGTAGACCAGGCAGAATTTGTAATTTTGGAAACAAACATGTCATTTAAATTCTACACTATCTTTACAGCACTCCCGTCAATTTAGAATCTGAACAGAGATCACAGATCTACATTGATGGATGGATAGATAAAGAGGTAAATAGACAGATAGATAGATACATACATGTAGGTATTGAAATAGATACAGTTCACAAATGTGCAGCTCATACACTAAAGGCATCGTTATGATACGCAAGTGATGCAATACCATGTAAAATGTTCATTTCTTAGGAAAATTATTAGTAACATAATCATTTATGTCAACACAAATGAATTACATCGTAAATGTAGTTATTAGATTTGAAACACGGTATCACTGCAAAAATAACACTGTTAGGGTACCATTATATGAATCTTATCTACATTAAATGATGTATTTTCTGTTTTCTGAGTAACGGTGATTAATGCAGGTTTGTAATGCCTTCGAGAAAAACAGTAACATTGTGTTGCAACTGAGGTACACTCTTCGAGTACGAGAAAAAGAGACTGGTTGAAATACTGTGCAAGATATCTGATTAGATACGCTGTACACTGATAATTCAACATTAAATCATTAATGTTTGATACTTGTGCATCTTAGCCTATAGCTGTTGCTGATGTGTATTTTCAGGGCCTTAGGTCAGTATGATCTTACATTAAAATGCTGAGGATATCGAGGATAGCCGAACATCAAATTCTATATTCCTGAACCACAGTACATCATTGTGTAGTGAAAATCACATCTAATCATGCATGTATTTTATATATTGGCGTATCGTATATATTTCTGCAGTATATTCCGATACTTGCCGTCGTCATCTACCATATTACTGCAATGTCGCACAATGCGCTAGCTCTTCGTAGGAACGTGTTTTGGTCATTTTTGCACTTATATTTTTATAGAGTTAGGATAACACCAACGCTAACTGCGATCAAATGGAAGTGTCTTTCAGAAAAAGACCGTACGTCACACAGTACAGCTCATGATTACATAACACAAGTTGTCGGCTAAGTGTGCATTCAATCGCATGTCGAATTTCTAGCAACGGGGTCCAGAAGTTCTCTTGAATTAATAGAAAATGTTGTCTATCACTTTTAGGTCGAACAGTGGTCGAGAATAACAAAACCTACTTAAATATTTTTGTACTTTCTTACTGCAAAATTGAAGAAGTGAAAATCTTTGAACTATTTAACACTGCATATATATATATATATATATATATATATACACTCAACAAAAAAAAGTAAGTTCCCCCCTAGCATTTTTGAATATATCTCAAAAAATATTTTACCGATATTCATAATTCAAACGGAAATGGGTAAGGAATTGTATCACTCATAACATGAGTGTCAAATCATTGCCACCAGATATCATTATTGGTGTGAAAAAAAATGCATTTTATGTCAAAATGCATGCAAACAAAAGTTGCACTTTAGTGATTTGCAGTGACTTTTACACAAATAATCAAACAATCACTAATGATTCTGAAAATTTAAGCATGGTTTATTGCATATTTTTCTGTCTCTTTCTTTTCATGAGCATACAGTGAAGTATTTGATAATTGATATGTCCACCATCCGCTCAATGACCAGCCGGCATCTCTTCCTCATACCGTTAACTATTAAAGTTTGTACTTGGCGCTGCTCAATATTGGCCCATGCTCTCTGCAAGATGCGCTGAACCTTCTTGCTCGCTTTCCGCTTAATGATATCCAAAAGATTCTCTACTGGATTACAGTCAGGGGATCTTGCAGGCCACTCCATAGGTTTGATGCCATTTCCCTCAACAAACTGCTCTACAACTTGAGCGCATGATGTAAAATGGCCATAGGCACATTAATGTGATCAACCCAAATTGGAATTACAAATCACATGGCTTCTACCAACATTTTCATATTGAAAAGGTTATTGTTTAAAAAGTATGCATAACATCTGTTTAATAGGGAAGCACATTGTACCTGAAGAAATTCCTGAGAATTACACAATTTAAAAAGGTCATTTGTGAACTTACATAGGAAATGTATACAATATGCTTCATATGGCCTAAAGTGCAACTTTTTTTCCATGCATTTTGACATAGAATGCGTCTCTTTACACAAATAATGATATCTGGTGGCAATGATACGCCATTCTTGTTATGAGTAATGAAATTCCCTATCCATCCCCGTTTGAATTATGAAAATCCGTAAAATACTGTTTGAGATATATCCAAAAATGTTAGGGGGGAACTTACTTTTTTTTTTTTTTGCTTAGTGTATATATATATATATGGGGGGGGGGTAGGACATAGCAAAATTGAACTATGGTATTCGGTGTAATTCTGTCATTCATTTTTCCTCCTTGTGACCATCAAGACCATCAGACAAAGTGGGACAAAGATCACTGGTGTGCCCTTCAGGCGAGAGGACTGACCGTACTGACGGGGAGCAATGTACAGGAGCTTGTTGTTTGAAGCGGGATACGCGTTCCGGACGGTGTTCGTGGTGTCATTAATAATCTTGTCCATAACCTGCTGCGGGCTGTACGAATTGTGTTCTCCGAGTATTATGGCTGCTGCACCTATACGGAGAAAGAACAGCATGCATGCCCTTTATCTACACACTGAGAATTATAACACTTTACGATGACATGTATCATTTCCGATACTTAGATGTAGGTGATACAAAACCCGATTTTGTCCTTGTACTGTCCTTTAAAACAATGTTTCAGAGTACAGTTCATGTCATCTACAACGTGAAGATGACTGTCGCTGTCCACGAAAGCCCGTAAAACTCACCTGTGACGTGGGGACAAGACATGGACGTGCCGCTCATGGTTGCAGTAGCATTGCGGCCGGTGTACCATGTACTGATTATATCAACCCCAGGCGCATGTAGATCCACACAATCGCCGTAATTGGAAAACGTGGCCCTCTCGTCATTATCTTCGGTCGCAGCCACTGTCAACACCTGCCATTAAAAAGTATACAAATACAAAAATTATAATGATTATAACAATAATGATAATGAGTTGAACATGCCATGCGAAATCATGTCGAAGCTGTGTTTTCATGTTGTCGGCAAAATGAAGCACACAAAATTTTTGACAAATTTATTTAAAAAGATCTTCAAGAGAGCGTACCTCCTTTCGAGAATTTGATTTTCATTCCAATCTCAATGCCAAGAACGACTATTTCTCGTGTAACTCCGCTCTTATAGTCAGGTCCAATTGACTTTCCAATTCATAGACAATAATATCACAATGAGCCATCGATTATTTGTGTTTATTCTTTTTACACTTACATGAGTGACATCCGATGTTATTGTATACACTAACCTAACACTGACACTAACAATTTCTTTTTTCTCCATTCGACTGAATATTTCTTACGACATCATACGCATATGACAGTGCCAGTTACCAAAGGGACATTTTATAAGTCAGTGCCAAGATGGAGAGAAGTCAAATGAGAAATTTGGCATGGTGAATGGAAGGTCAATTCGGGACAAAACCTGCTCCCTCGTTGACTATGTCACGAACGAGAAATTTGATCTTTTTGTTACAACCGAGACATGGTTGAAAGATATTGATAATGCCCACAGGGCTGAAGTGACCCCAACAGGGTATAAGCTTCTCGATCATCCCCGGACATCCCGACCTGGTGGTGGCATAGCCCTCTTGGCTAGAGATGGAATGTAAGTGATGGAACTTGAGCTGAAACCTTACTAATCCTTTGAATATTCGGAGTGGAACATCAAGTATGAATCTTTTCGCTTATGTTTGGCAGTCATTATATTTTATAGGCCACCATATTCGGCTAACCATCCAGTCTCAATAAGCACTTTCGTCAGAGAATTTGGTGAATACCTCTAGTCTCTTATCCTGTCTATACATTTTCGCTTCTGCTTACCGGTGCCTTTAACAGTCATGTTGACTTATCAAGTGACCCATCATCTTTCCAGTTTGTTGATGTTTTGGAGTCTTTAGGATTACAATAGCATGTCATCGAGCCCACACATGAATCAGGCCGTATTTTGGATCTTGTTATTTCCCCTCAAGCAGAAAACATTGTTTCGTGTCAACTAATGCCACATCATTTTCTCTAAGTTCATTCTTCCGTGATTTGTCATCTGAATGCTGAGTATCGTGTTGTGCCTGTGAAGGAGATTTCATAGAGTCTATAGACCTGGATTCATTGAAAGATGACCAACGTTCATCCAGACTTTGCACTGACACTCCGAAGGATCTAGATGAACTTGTTTACCGCTATAACGCAACCTTGTCACAAGCCATGGATGATCACGACCTTCTCTTGATGCTCCTCTCTTGACGAAAGAAGATCTCATCGCACAATCTGGTTCCTTGGTACAACAATGATGTGAAGACAACTAAAAAACTGAAGAGACGAGATGAGCGTAAATGGAGGCGCACACGTTCTGACACTGATCTCGCTGCATACAAGGAGAAGAGAACATGCGCAAATAATGTGATAAGCGCTGCAGGGCATGACTTCCTCTACATACACTTAAAATATTGAAGTGCACAAATAAGCTACTTGGACGTTAACAGGATGTTCCTCTTCCTCCCGATCGGATCCTGACACTGTAACTCTAGCAGACGATTTGGGGGTTTGATTTGGGGGAATGAATGAAGTGGGATCTTTTACGTCCATGAGTTATGACTCTCTCATACATTGGACCTCTATTTTATATCCTATCCGAGGGACAGAGTGTTTTGCCTCTTGCTAGAGGAGACGGTATACACTGTACTTACACACAACATTGCTCAGTCCAGACTTGTAGTCGGGCTCGAACCCGGGCCCTTAGGATCGTGAGGCAGACGCGTTACCGACTGAGTCAACTCACCGCCACCCAAAATAGTTCTAAAATCCACAACGTAAAGGAAATACCTAAAACTTCCACTGGTCCGACATTCCCTATCCAGAGGTCTTCACTGTTGCCTTCACTCCCACTCTTGATTCGGTTAATATTTCAGAACTGCAACGAGATTCTCTTGCTCTCCTGAGCAAATTTTGTGCTGAGTTGTTCTATCAGGAAACACTTCATATAGTAACTAGGAATATGTTGTAGACATAGTAACATCACGTTATTCTGAAGGTTCGTTATTCCGAAGGCTCTTTATTCCTAAGCTTCGTTATTCCGAAGGTTCATTGTTCCGAATTTCATTTTCGGATTAACCAAACTTCGGAATAACGAATCTTCGGAATAACGCCACAAATTTTCGGATTAACAAACCCTTTTTCATTTTCGGATTAACGAACCTCTTACTAGGTATAGGGAATTTGCGTGTTTCGGATTAACGACCCTTCGGAATAACGAACATTCGGAATATAGGATGAAGACTTTAGGGTAGGGTATTTTAGATTCGTTTTTTATGGTTGTACATTTTAAACCCACAGCATAATGAGATTTAAAACTACGTCAAGATTCTTTTTTAATTTATGTAAAACAAAAAGACGTCTTTATGACGTCCCTTTTCTGAACAAATATGCGGAAAAAATAATTAAACATAAAATTATTATGTTAAATGTAAACGACATGTTCGTGACTTAATTCTGACGTGACGTCTTGTCTTTAAATTAGTAATTTGCAAGTCATTAAGACGTTTTTGTATGAACACCTAAACGTCAGATAGTCATCCAAAAAACATGACGTCTTTTTGGGACGTCTTCCGTTAGAGCAAAAATACATTTTGACGTCAGTTAGAGACCTTTAAATGATGTTCATTGTCTTTGTTTATGTATGTAACAATATGACACAATATGACGCCATTTTAACGTCACAAATGTGACTTCTTTTTTACGTTTTCCATTTGAGCAAAAAATACAAGAAATTGTCGACAGTTACCGTATTTCTGACGACAGCGCTGACGTGAAATTGACGTCATTCTGACGTGTCTCTGCTATCAAGGCAATTGGCTCGGATCACAAATTAAACCGATCATCTAAATTGTCATGACACATTTCTAAGTCTAGTTCATTATTTGAGTTGTCTGTTGTGACTCTGGGCACATTCTTACTTTGTCAGTTATTGCCGCAAGCAATTTGGGAAATTGGTTTGACTTCAATACACATAACTTTTGAAGGGTATCTGATGCATGCATTCATTTATGTGTTTATATTCGGAAGCACTTTTCAAGTGAAGGTAATGAATTTGTCACAAGTTGATGGCATTGTGAAAACAACTTATTCCGTGTTCTTATACCCGATTAGCAACTGCAAATTGTGCAGAAATTATGTGGTATGTTAGATTGCAATTCTTATTTGTTTCTCATTGTAGTCCATTATTTCATCATTGTCATTGGCTAATTGTGAAGCGGAAAACTTTTTTAATAACATGTACAGAGATAGTATTGGTACAGCACCAGGGTATTCGCGTAATCGCATGAACCTACGCAGTTAAGGTCATCATCTCAAACATTTGACCATCTCCGAAGTTTTCAAAACCATACATTGTTGAAAATCCGTCAGGGAATCCAAAAACTGCTCTCTTTGGTGATAAGGCGTTCATGTATGTTGCTCCCAAGTAGTGGAATAATTTCCCTCTAATTTTCATTTCATTTCATTTATTTGGCAAAATATAAAACAATATACAATATGCAACAAGAAACAAATACATGCCAGTACTCCTAAGAAGCAAATTTGTGCTTGTGGCTGGAGCCCTCAAACCAAAAAGGATAAAATACTGTACATACAACAATTGTACAATCAACCAACATTTTTTGTGATATGGACCAATACATACAGAAGATTAGTCCAAATTGAAATAACATAATGTGTACTTAAGTCATCTGTTATTGACACAAAAACATATCTTTGCTTAAAGGACAAGTTCACCTTCATTAACATAAGGATTTAGAGAATGTAGCAATATTAGTAGAACACATCACTGAAAGTTTGAGGAAAATCGGACAATCCGTTCAAAAGTTATGAATTTTTGAAGTTTTTGTGCAGTCACCGCTGGATGAGAAGACTACTGCAGTGTATGATGTCACATGCGTACAACAATATAAGGAAAATATAGAGAGAATTTCACAAAATTTCATCTTTTGAAAAAGTACACATTCCCTTGACTCGTTACTGACATATGTTATGGGTAATATTATTCCCATTGCCTTTAGAATGAGGCAAGTCAAGTGCTCTTTTATTATGCGAAAAAAAGTGAAAATATGTTGAATTTTCTTTACATTTTCTTTATACTGTTGTACTCATATGACATCACGAGCCTTAGTAGTCTCCTCATCCAGCGGTTCCAACACAAAAGTTTTAAAAATTCATAACTTTTGCATCGATTGTCCAATTTTCCTCAAACTTTCACTGATGTGTTCTACTAATATTGCTGCATTCTCTTAATCCTTATGTTAATGAAGGTGAACTTGTCCATTAGTTTGTTGGCAGACATACACACACGCTCACACTCGCACATTCATCCTTAGTATACAGAGAAAAAGAGATGAGAAAAAGAAAGGTAGAGGAAGAAAGGAAGTCTAGTCAGTCATGGATACCACCTGTCTAAATACACTCTGTTTATATAATACTTCAAATCTGGAAAATGTAGTGCTAGATTTAAGGTCACCATCAATAGAATTCCATTCTTTGACACCTGTAAAACGTATGGATTGCAATCTTAGAGTGGAATAAGTAAAAGGTTTACGAAAATTCTAGCGGTACCGGGTGGGATATGAGTGGAATGAGGAATTCATATGGAACAGGTTTCTGAACACATCGGGCAACATATTTTGGTGATACTTAAACATGAACAACAAAACATTCACCTTGACCAGATCAAAAATTGGAAGTATCCGAAATTGTACAAAGAGTGGTGAACTTGGACAAGTAAAATGACTACTATTTCTTATATTACGTTTTGGAAGCATGTATAATCTGTTAATGTGTACTCTGTATGTGTTTCTCCTACTTCATTGCAATAATTAAGATGAGGCAAAATTATTGCATTATAAACATTTACCAAGATATTAGAAGGTAATACACTTTTTAGTTGGGATAAAACACCTACATTTCTTGACAATTTAGAACAAATATTTGCAACATGATACTTCCAGTCAAGGGATTCATGAATGCGTACTCCTAGAAAAAATATCGACTCAGTTCTCTCAATAGAAATATTATCAATCATAACATTTTGGTCGTGAAACAACAGTTTTTTTACCTCTTGGATGAAATATCATATATTTTGTTTTACTAAAATTCAAAAACAGTTTATTACTCTTGTACCATTCATTTAATATTTCAAGTTCATTATTCATTGTGGAAATTAATGAGGATATATCTTTGTGACAGAAAAGCACAACAGTGTCATCAGCAAATAATGAGAATTTCAAAATCTTTCAAAATCTTCACAATATCATTCACATATAACAAGAATAGTAGAGGTCCTAGAACTGAGCCTTGTGGTACACCAATGTTCACACTGAGGCATTCAGATTCAACACCATCGACCACGACATACTGCTTCCGTTTATGTAAATAACTTTGAAACCTTTGTAATGCCACTCCTCTTAAACCATATAAATGCATTTTTTTTAATAAGATGTGGTGGTCGATGGTGTCGAATGCTTTAGATAGATCCATAAATATTCCACAACAAAGGTTTCCTTTTTCAAATTCCTATAATATATAGTCAGTGAGATGAATAATACTCAATGAGGTGGAATAAGTTTCCTAAATCCAAACTGTTCAGGAATTAAAAAATTGTTCTTTGTCAGAAAGGTATGAACTCTCTTCTACATATTTTTGCTTCTAACAGCTTGGCAAAAACTGAAATAATTGTAACAGGTTTGTAATTTGAAATATACTCAGGCTTACCCTTTTTAAATAATGGAATAATTTTTGCAGTCTTCAATATTTCTGGAAAGATACCACAGCTAAATGATGCATTGAAAATATCACACAAAGGTTTGGCAAAATAATGAATACATTCCTTGACTACTCGGGGAAGTATATCACCTGGCCCAGATGCTTTTGATGTATCTAACGAAGAAGATATTTCAATTATTTCGTGAATAGAAGTTGGTGAAATAAAAAAGGAGGAAACGTTTCCTGAAGCAATATAATCTTTAAATGAACTTGACGAGATTGATATTGCTTCTGATAATTTTTGACCTACATTTACTAAATAATTATCAAATTGCATGGCTATATCTTCTTTTGATGTACATTTTATATTGTCAATATACATATGGTTCGGAAAATTATGTTGTTTTTTAGTGCCCAATATGGTATTAATTTCTTTCCAAGTTTTTTTGCATATTACCTTTCAGTGAAGAAAATAAATCCTTATAATATATTTGTTTTGATTTACGAATAATATTAACAATCGTATTCTTCTAATATTTTGTATTTCTGAAAATACTGAGACCTGTGGCTTTCCAGAGTTTTTTTCTTTATACAATCTATTCTTATGATTAATGGATTTAATAATACCACTTGTAATCCAAGGTCACTTTAACTTAACACTTTTCCTGTGTTGAATACTTTGCAATGGAAAACATTTATCATATATAATACAAAACTTATCAATGAAAATATCATAACTAACATTATACTGAGGACATTCAGAACTATCAAACCACTCAGTTGACTCCAGTGCCTGTTTAAACAATAACATATTAGCTTCAGTGACTATACGTTTTGATATTTTTCAGACTTACATGGTCTATTGTTACACTGAAATTTCTCTTCAGACAGACAAAATATTGGGAAATATTCTGATAGATCATCATAAACTATACCAGAGTGAAATTGCTTTTTAAATCTATTTGTATATATATTGTCTATTAAAGAGGCTCTACTCACTGAAATACGAGTTGGTTTGTCTATCAATGGGTACATACAATAAGAAAACATCATACTACAAACTCATTTGTTTTACTGTGAGAACCGTAATTCAACAAATCAATGTTAAAATCCCCCAAAAGATACATATCTTTTTTCTCACTTTGCAATCATTCAATTTATCAGTAAAACAAGAAATATCAGTATTCGGTGGCCTATATACACATGCTACAATAATAGATTTATTATAATGAGTAACCTCTACAAAAAGCATTTCATAATTTTTGGTAGAACAAGATAAATCATGTCGTATTACATATTGCATTTCAGTGGAAATATATAGTGCTACTCCTCCACCGATCTTATCTTGTCTGCATAAATGTACAAGGGTATAATTTTGAATATGATATAAATCAATGTTGGAATATGGGGTAAACCAAGTTTCAGATATTGCCATAATATCAACTCTATATTCAAGGGATGATAATAACATAATGAATTGATCGAAACTCTTTTGAAGACTTCTAACATTTGTATGAAATAAAGACAATTGATGGATTGGATTCTTGCATATTTGGTCAAGAAATTTTCAGTGAATAAATATTGACACTTGCAATTTGGGTCAATGCTGTTCTCTACATCATGAAGGGTATGATGATTTCCAAACTTACGTGGCTTTGTTGAGTTAATGACAAAGGGATTCAGTTTCAGGGACTACAGTTTGGCAATATCAGCATGTTTAGACACGTGAAAAAATTGATACATTGCCCAGTAAAATTCGTTATCATCAAGTGTATGGTTAAATGGTAGAATATTTGAATTACAATTTACGCATAGACATGGCTGACTAGAAGAGGGAATACTTGTAAAGCAATGCACACACACACACACATACGTCTGTTTAACAGTAAACGGAAGAAAAAAAAATAGTTGCAAAAAAGAGATTATAAAATTACAATATATGTAGCAGGAGGTAGCAAGGATTATAAATCAAACAGATAAAGATACCATGATGTTTTCTTGCATATAGATAGAAAACAGAAGATAGTTTCTTGCATTTAAAAATCAGTACATTGCTGTGTTGTTACCTAAATGATGTCAAGGTCGTGGTCGCTTCTTATTACCCTTTTGGCAGTTTTCCCCCACTTGCAGGCAGAATAGCGATGATCCTACCATCTGAAGACCATGCTGACAAGACTTTCTTTGTTTCACGTGTTTTTTTGAAGAAGGATCTGATTTTTCCAGGTCAAGTCCTCCACGATGGATATCCCTGAACCTTTCGGCTTCCTTCTGTTTCCCAGGATGTCTCGGCGCTTCTTGTACGAAGCAAGTTTCACGATGATTGGTTGATGGCGTTGTTTTGCGTTTTCCTGTCAGTTGTCCCCGCTGGTCGTTTTTTCATCTTTCCTGTGCGATGGGACCGGTCTACATCTCTGGGTTCAAGGGAAACACCAAGCTGATTCCTGATGATATCTGCCGCAATCTCATCCGTGTTCTCGCCAGTTCTCTCCTCCACACCAAATATGCGGATACTTGAGCGTCGGGAGTACTGCTCCATGTCGTTGATGCTGTTATTGAGGAGCTTTATTTCCTTGTCTAGGTTTGAAATGGTCTTGTTCAGTGCTGAGATTTCTTTGTCCTTCCTTTCTAGCTTTTTGTGTAGGTCGAACACTTCGCCTTCAAGTCTATTCATCCATTCACCCACTTTTTTCTCCACAGCATTACAGACGATCGTCTCCATGAGAGTGACAAATTCTTGGTTCCTGAGCAGGTCTTTCATGACCTGACACGTAATGGCTGCTGTTTGTCTGGTACTGGGTGGTGTGCTGGAACTAGACATCATGAATAGAGCACATGCGATTCGTAGCAATAGAATGGTAGAGCCTAGAGGCTAATCAACTGGTATAGGTACGAGCCGGCCAGCGCCTAGCCCACGTTACGATGCTAGTAGCCAACGTGTAAAATCAGCGTGTGGGACTAAAGCAGAAGTATACATCGTCAACATAGTCACCTCAATATTTGAGATCCTCAGCTACTCCATTCAGTAGCAAACTTGATATTAGTTCTTCATTCTCTCAGTTGCGCTGCGCCAGACGGTGAAGAGTAGACTGCCTCCTGATGTCAACAGTCCTCCTAAAGCTGAAATTTGGTCTAATTTTCACCTCCGGCGTCGTACAAGTTACGTATGGCAAATAGGGCCCTCTAATTTTCCTCACACTAACAGTGACAACGAAGGAAGTTTAATTGTTTGAAAGAAAAACCCATGGCATTTGATAATGGTTCAAAACTGAAGCTTGATGTAATATATATATATATCTTTATTTATTTATTCTCCGAATATATCTTCTATCTTCTATCTTCTATCAAAAGGAAAATGGGACGCAGCTATCGTTTGTTGTGTATAGGGTGCAACAGTGGAAGGAAATTACATCAGCTGGCATGGCTGGAGCGTGTAGTTTCGGGACCAGTACAACTGTACATGCGTCGGATTAGGGAGTTCACCCGCCGAGTCACTCTGTGCCTAAAAGTGAGAATAAATCCATGAAAACGCTGGGACAATGGCAATGTTCTTACGAATATAACTTTTATACTGGTAAAGTTACCCTTGATATACAAGGGTACAAGGGTACTATCCGTCCGTTGGTTGACTCCACGCATCTTCTTTGACATTAATCTGTGTCTGCTCTTGCCTCATCGGTGGCACACTTTAATTCTTACCTTTTCCAGTATAAATGAAATTGCAAGACAATTTCTTTGTCTCAAGAGAGCAAATCCTATTAAAAGAATAAGATCTGAAGACTAAATAAATTTTCCTTGATCAGGGAAGAAATGCAACATATAACTCACTGAAGCAATCTATGAGCTATAACAAAACAGATATCCGCTATACGTTTGTGGTGTGTGAATCTCGGAACTATGAAACATTAAAAGCTGTCGAAGAAGAAGAACAAGAAGAAAAAGAAGAAGAAAAAGAACCAGTTCCTTACGGGAACCTGATATACCAGGTTCCTGTGGCGTCATTTCATATACGGGAACATATTTTATCGGATTCCCCACTAGACAAAAATGTCTGCATTCGTGGCCTATATTCATGTTTATTGATTTGTGTTTGATGCTATCCAGAAGAGTGACTTTGATCGAAAGATTAGCGTTTCTTGCAGAAGCTAAGGTCATTTAAGATTTCGACCAATCGGGTGCCCTTGTGTATAACTATAGGTGACCGTGCATCACAAAACGAACAAAAAGTCGCACGCAGTGATTTTGTGTGAGGACTGAAAGTAGGTGAACCTATACCTAACCAATGTTGAGTTTTTCATATTTCTGAAAGAACAAGTCTTTTTCTACATTATATCAAAGTTTGGGATCATAAAACAAACAGAAACTTGTGTTTTCAGCAGTTTTTCTCGAACACTTTTTAGTGAAAGTTGGCATTGATCATCTACAGAATGTGTTAATTAAGCATGCTCAATTTCAGCTCAATCTAATAATTCCTTCATTGTTGTTGCTCTGGTGGTCAACATCGTATTTATTGTTCCATTCATCCCACAGCTAGCATGGCTTGGTAAAGATTACGCCCTTTGATACACCTTGTGATTAACAGCCGGTTTTCTCAGTTCACACTTTCCATAGTGTGTGTTTTCTGTCCAATATATACATAGGTAAGGAGAGTCCATTTGAATTGAGTTATACATCATTTTAAAGCTTAGAGTCTACTCTTTCAGAATCTGCTCTTATCTAAAAATTCATGTCTGGCGACTTTTTGTTGGTTTTGTGATGGAGGGTCACATACATACTTGTAGTTTATGATAAAAGAGTTTGCGATCCCAACAGCGCACGCTCTGTTCATATCTCACGTCCGATCGATATTTTGCATTGTTCATGGCATAATAATGTTTAACCCTGGAAAGAGAAAAGATGACCTGCTTAAGACCCTTGTACAGGCGGATAAATTGCAACCTGTCAGTTCTTTGTCTACAGGCAAAACGAATTTTCTTTGGGGGCATTGAAGGCTCTCGAAGAATTGTGGAAGGAATATAGTAATATTATCCCTTCTGTATATAACTACGATAGAACAGGAAAGCAAGGGAATTGTTCAAGGATTGTAATCTGTATCACTATATAGAGAAGAAAAAATGGGGAAAGTATCCTGAAGTTAACTCACATTTGGATTTCTTGCAGGTGAAAACCTGCATGCGTCCTTTCTGTCATTTCCTGCTGCCGCCACAACCGTAATACCATAATTGAAGACATCGTTTACGGCATCGTCGACGGCATCGGAGCCTGAGGAAGTCAGGGACATCGAAACGATGGCTGGCTTTCTGGCATTCTGTCTAACCCAATTAAGACCTGCTTATGGAAAAAAAAAACCACACGTTTTCGTAATTGGACACAGCCAGGGAAAAAGACAGATATTGCAGGGATGAAGGATGAGTGAGCACAAAAGCACAAATGAAATAAAAAATCTTCAGGTACTTCACGCTGTTGTTGTCAACTATGATAAGCGGTTGCAGAATTAAGAATCATTTCTTGATTTCTGTCATATTCGTTAATTTTGTGATTCGAATCATTCAGCGTGTCCAGGGTTTTTTCCACTTCCATTTTTTTTTAATTTCTGTACTTGTCCAAGTGAATCAAATGAAATGCCAACAGTAACGTTTCCATAAAGATATTTAATATCCAGTCGCATTGGGATTCATAGGTGATCAGGTTCATTTGGTGATCGGTGTTACTTTAGACATTTAGTTTTCTCTAGTTTTTTTCCTGATTATTTTTTCAGATTTTTTTTAATGATGATCAAGAGCTTGGTCAACATTGATTTCCTCATATAAAGCCACACAACAGGAGTATTCTTCATTGAACTCATCCGCTGTATTAGAATATATTGGAGGCAAAGAGCATTTGACTGTATTTACAATATCAATATCAGCAATATATTTTTTATGTTAGGACATGGACTCAAGGTTTGGAGCAGTCTGTATCTTCTCTCAATTTCTGTGATACATGAAATAAAAGGCAGCACAATAGATGGCTCATACAGATTTCCTAATGCTATTCGAACCTTGTCATCATGGGTTTTAATTTTGATGACATAAATCTTCTACTCATTGTGTCACTTTCAACTTGAAGTTCGCCACTTCAATTAACAGAGCAATGGAATTTACAATTTTAACCCTTTAACCTTCCATCTAGCAGTAACTGACTTTACAGGAGGCCCAGCGGATGGAAACGCGGGGAAAACGACAAAGTACCATACAGAAAAAGGAGCATGAGCATTCACGGATATGAGCATTCATTTTAAGGGATATCAACGGATTACTAAAATCGACATGCGTTTCTCATGAGTTTGCCTTATCTGGAAAAGTGTGACGGGGTAGTTACCGTTTATGACTTCAGTCAGGCTTCCTCGGCTGTAGCAGTTTAGAACACGTACCCCATACAGGGTTGCAGCTCGGGCAATACCGTAAGAGTCTGCTCCTATCGTTCCGGCGACATGCGTTCCGTGTCCGTTACAATCGACTCCTTCCTGGAGCAAATGAACGAAATGCAAGAATTAAATCTTCCTTGCCTATAGGTACCAAAAAGACTGTAATGAAAAACATGTCTTGACGCCAGGTGTGACTACGCCCTGATTAGTAAACCGTAGCAATTAAGGTTTTGAACCACACAACAGCATCGCTGTATATCTTGGATGATGCTCTAGATTTCAATAAGAGACCCAAGTCAAAAATTCCCACAAACGTGTACATCTTGTTTTTTTTTTCTTTTTAATCACACTCAAATAAATCCTATCCCAATACCGTGAAAACATGAAATTTTATTGTGAAATGAACTCACACTATATCAATGTTCTTTTGAAACAAGACGCCTCGTTTTAATATTATTACACAACTGCCGAGTTTGATGCACTCATAAAACAAAATAAATTTCAATCATTTTGGATTTGTTTAGTCTTCTTCACATCAATGCCAGAAGTTTAAATAAGAATTTTGATTCCATAGAATCATTTCTTTCCTCTTTACAAAATTTTCAATTTAGTATAATTGGCATATCAGAAACTTGGCTTAATACAAATTCACCACCAATGTTCAATTTAGAGCATTATCGAATGTATCGTTCTGATCGTTACTTAGGCAAGGGAGGTGGGGTTGCTTTCAACATTAGAAATAACATTGATATAAAAGTCAGGCATGACTTACATATCGAGGGTACGGAAGATATTTTTGTTGAAATTGTGAACAGTAAAGCAAAAAATATAATAATAGGTAATATATATAGGTCCCCAAGAAATAACATTGATTGTTTTTTAGAAAGTTTTGATCAAATTCTGAGTATTATTTCTCAGGAAAAGAAAGACACTTTTATAATGGGAGATTTTAATATTGATCTTTTAAATAATTCTGATAATCATACAATGCAGTTGCTAAGTTTATTGGCAACTTTCTCATTTCAACCACATATCAACAACCCAACAAGAATTTCTAGTACATCAAAAACTCTTATTGATAATATATTTTCAAATGTAATAAACACAGAATTCACAAATGGTATATTTTATTATGATATATCCGATCATTTACCTGTTTTTACCATCAACAATAGTTCTTTGCAAAACAAAACAATATTTTGAAAATAAAAAATCTCAAATGTATTATAAGGAAACAGAAAGTAATATAAATTCTTTGATATTTGATTTAGCGCAGGAAGAATGGGGCGTTGTATTTGATGAAAGCAATGCTGATACTGCTTATGAAAAATTTATCAGCAGATTATTGTATTATTATCAGAAAAATATTCCTTTGGTTAAACGGAAACCTTTAAAAAAAAATAGACAACCCTGGATTACCAAAGGTATTATGCGGTCTATATCAACCCGTAATAAGTTATATAAGCAAGCAATAAAGAATCAAAGTAATAACTCATTTATGAAATACCGGAAATATAGAAATCAATTAACATCAGTAATAAGATTGTCCCGAAAATTGTATTATTCAACTAATATAGAAAAAAATAAGGATAATCTTTTTTCATTGTGGAAAACTGTCAATGCTCTTATGGGAAAGACGGTAAAAGAAACTACCAACTCTATCATCATTGACAATGAGGAAATTACTGATTTTACCACAATTGCCAATTCATTTAATGATTATTTTATAAATATTGGTCCTAGTTTAGCATCTAATATGAACTCATGTAATACACATTTTACTGACTATTTACCCAATCCTTGTGAAAACTCATTTTTTCTCACGCCTACCAATGATCATGAAATAATCAATATTGTTCAGAATCTGAAAACAACTAAATCGAATAGGCATGATGGCCTTAGTGTTCATTTATTGAAACAAATAATTTTTTACATTGCAAGCCCCCTAACTCACGTATTTAATATGTCTCTTTCAACAGGCATTTTTCCGAACTCATTCAAACTTGCAAAAGTTATTCCCATTCATAAAAAGATGACTTTAAATTAATGAGTAATTATAGACCAATTTCATTATTACCAAGTACATCCAAAGTTCTTGAAAAAATTGTGTATAAAAGGTTATATCAGTTTTTACAAACCAATAATTTATTGATACCCAATCAATTTGGATTTAGAAGTGGATATTCTACTGACTATGCAATCGCTCACATGTGTGATAAAATGATTGAAGCTTTTGCTGATAAAAAGCATGTTATAGGTATATACATGGATTTGTCGAAAGCATTCGACACCATCGACCATGAAGTATTGATACATAAACTTAATACGTATGGAATACGAGGTCACGCTCTGCTCTGGTTTATAAATTATTTGCAAAACCGTCAACAGTATGTTAGTTTTCAGTCTTATGAATCACACACACTTGATATTAAATGTGGGGTTCCTCAAGGCTCCATTTTAGGGCCTCTGTTGTTTAACATTTATATAAATGATATTATAGGTTCTTCTCCATCTTTGAATTTTATACTTTTTGCTGATGATACATCCATTATTACATCAGATTATGATATAGGGACACTTGTTAATCGTTTGAATACTGAATTATTGAATATATTGAATTGGTTTAAATCAAACAAGTTATCTTTGAATGTTAATAAGACAAATTTCGTTCATTTCAGAAAACCCTACTCACAGGATCTTAATGTCAACATATCAATTGATGGGTTTTCTCTTTGCGAGAAACAGGTTATTAGATTTTTAGGCATTACAATCGATTCTCATTTGACATGGAACGAACATATATCCTGTTTACAAAGGACCCTATCAAGAAATATTGGTGTACTCTGGAAGTTGAAAGATCTCTTATCAGAACGATCCCTGATTATTTTATATAATTCTTTAATTTTGCCTCATATATTGTATTCAAATATTGTATGGGGAAATTGTAGTATTACTAAACTGAATTCATTGTATTTACTCCAAAAGCGTGCTATTCGTATTATTACTAATTCCACATATTTATCTCATACAGATCCTTTATTTCATCGTTTGCATACTTTGAAGCTTCAGGACATCCACATCTTACAAACAGGTATATTTATGTACAAGCATGCAACAAATCAACTTCCCTCTTTATTTCATAATATTCTTCACTTAAATTCGAATATACACACATATCCAACTCGCCGTTCGACAGATTTTCACCTTGTAAACCCCAAAACTGTTTTAGCTCAGAAATCAATTAGACATTACGGTCCCGATGTCTGGAATAACCTACCTGATCAATTAAAGCTGTTTACTTCACTGTTTTCCTTTAAAGCTCATTAAAAAAAAAGTATTTATTATTGAAATACGTTTCCAGTTAGTAGTCTTTGATCAATGTATTTTTTCTTTCTTTTTTTTTGAAGTCTCAGTAAGCCCTGATCCATGCAAAGTGTTTTTTTTTTTTCATTCGCTCCCGTTCCTTTCTTTGATAATGATATTGCATACATTCATTAAAGCGTATACCTTACCCCCAAAATAGGCATGCTACAGCCTTTATTCTCTCTTGCACTGTCACCTGCACACACGACGCACTGTCACTCGCACACACCTACACTTTTATTGTCTACTATACCATGCAGCAGTCAATGGTGCTGCGTGCTGTTTTTTTTTTTCTTTCTTGTTCTAAAGCGCCAAGTCACTATTTTTCTTTTCTGTTTTTTTTTTCTGTAGCAAAATGTGTTTTGTGTATTAAGATTAAGAGTTTTATGAGCACATATATAATTGGTGTTGTATTACATTGGTATCACATATTCAGATAGGGCTTCATCCACGTCAAGCTCTGCTTATGATGACGGTCCCCTGTATTGATTTCTCCTTTGTTAATAGATACAGTATGCCTTAATATGTTATTTTGATTCATAATTATGCCACTTCAGACTGAATGTTGTTACGCAAATGATTTTTCTTTGTATTGATTTGTATGTATCTGTATCATTTTGTTTTCATTTGCAATTGTATTCGGAGAAAGAAAATGCAGAAATAAACCAAACAAACAAACAATAAGGAAATCGTGACATTAAGGTAATCTGAAGAAGATGCAGATGTGGTTACTACACATTGGGGTTACTTGATTTTGCATTATATCATCACAGTCAACCTGAACCCAGTGTGAACTTTCGCCAACAGTTTCAAGAAAAATAGAATAATCGAAAATAAGGAGAGTTTTATAAATGTGACCAATGAACAACGCTCACTCATGATGATAATGTCGACAACCAGACATTAGGCGGAGGGGTTGTTGTTAAACAAACTTGATACGCAATGTCACACGTTTCTTATGTAAACACGCAAATACACACATACACACATAAGACGAATCCTTCAGATATACATACTTGTCCTCCAACAGTGTCTGTCCCAACGACAGCCCTGCCACCGAAATAAATGTTGTTCGGATTAATTCCAGTGTCTAGGATGTACACGTTAACTCCGTTCCCACCACCTGAATACATATACACATTAGAGAGCAGTAAAGAACAGCAAACGATGATTGGGTCAATAAATGTCAATGCTCGTATTGGGTGTCACCAGTCACAATTTCGACACTCACAAATCACATAGCCCACGAGTTTTTTTTTTTTTTTTTTTTTTTTTTTTTTACAGCCCATGAGTCATACGGCCTACGAGTCATACAGTGCACGAATCATACAGCCCATGAGTTCAAACAAGGCCCACGGGACCAACATTTGAAACTCAGAGTTGTATGTCGAAATTATGTGCCTTATATGCCTATTGTCGAATTAATGGGCTGTATGACAACCTTACTAGAAAATGTGAAAGAAGACTCAAGTCCAGACAAAAGAGAATTGGAAATGAACATTTATTTTTAAATGGACACACGTGCTCCTTTAACACCAACTGAGAAGTGATGGGATTGAAAAAAACAAAAACCCAAATGTTAAAACAGTGTCAAAAAGCGTAACTTCTTGAAATACTGATATCGGAATTGGAATAGATAATGGATATGGAAACAAGATATTCATCCGGTAACTTCGATGGATTTAGTGGTAATCAGCAAGCACAAATATAGAGATTCGACACCTATTACATGTTTTATAATCATACGCAATGCTTTCCTTTCATAGTAATCCCCCCCCCCTCCAGAGAAAGAGAGAGAATTTAAAAAAAAAAACAACAACACTTGTGCCTGTCATTATACAGTTCATTCAAGTTATCCATATCAAAGACTTTATTTCTGCACTGCGGAATCGTCATTGACTTTTTAAGATTTTGTGATGTTTTCTGATAATCTTGATAAAAAGAACATCTCATTTCTTCAATGGAATCATATATACCTTCATAGTCAGCGTTTAAGTCTAGCGGGAGCCTGCGTTGATTGACACGATCAATTCCCCAAGAGTACTGCCCCCAAACGATGCTGTTTTCTTCGATGTAAGACACCTCCTCCATCTCCAAGAACTTTATCGTTAAGATACAAAGGTAGAATAAAAAGAAATGATGGCCCTCGAGAGAGGGACGTTGGTTATCAAACAAGAACGTTTTTGTTTTGTTTTGTTTTTGGGTTCATCCCCGTTTTTGTACAGCATACAAGGTATCTCATAATCCTGTGTTTACATCGTATTCCCGGCGGCCACGGCAGTCACGTTTCAGGCCATCATGGTGAAAAGGATGGACGTGAGATGAGAAGGGATAGGCAAACGTGACAGGCAGTGATTGCCGTGGATGCCGTGACAGATTTTTAAACTGACAAAAAAATGCCACGGCATTCCCGGTGCTAATGAGAAACATTGTATGCCGTAATAAAACGGGGTGAACACAACATAACACAACGGTACGCAATAGGCCGTAACAAAACTTGGAGGTAGTCCGTAGCGGGACGTTACGGGAAAATATTGACAGTCTAGTTTGACCAGACGCAGTGAGAACATGACCTGATAGCTATATGTTCACCGGGGCTTAGACTGGAACGAAAAAGACTGTAATACGAGGATGGGAAAACACAAGAATGTCTCATCTACCCACGGCGCATTACGTTGCGCCAAACGATCCTGCCGTGGCCGCCGCGGTACATGGTGTAAACGCAGCATTCGAACTGGGACAGTTTACACATCTGGAAGCTTACACATCTGACATGGCAACTACGGCCTGTCACGTTTGCCTTTCCCATACGTCCCACCGCGTTGTCTCACGTCCATCCCGTTTTGACCAGGGTAGCCTGAAATGTGACTGCCGTGGCCGCCAGGAACATGTAGTAAACGTATCATGAGCATTACATCAGATTTTACTGTTAAAAGCTGTCATGGCATGTCATGAATACATGATAAACAGCTTTAATAACACGACAAAACAAAACAAAATAAACAAGAAACATCAGTTTCAATGCGAAAACTAATCCTCATATTTTCCTAATTTGTCGTCTTTTTTTTCTCCAAGTCATACACTTTTTCATCATCTCACCGGTTCAGACATTTTATGCTTCCTCCTGATTAAAAAATGCATGCCTTGAATGGGCCTACAATAGGACTAAAAAAAAAGGAGCAATGGCATGCAATATGCTTCCGTAACACACTCAAAGGCGCGATGTGTAGGGACGCGGTATTTCGTCTGAACATTCATTAGAAATGTGATACCGTACAATGCAGAATTAAAGCAGAAAAGAAGTACCTTTGGATTTTCATTCCACTACGTGAACGAGATATCGATATTTCGTTCGTTTATACAGGGATCAACACTAGCAGTGGTCCCGCTGGCACGTGACCACTACAAAGATTAATGTCAGAAAACCACATTTACAATATTATATACCATATCTTAATTTCTTTTACATCGTTATGTACAATTTGTGTTTCTTTGTATATGGGTGTGTGTGTGTGTGTGTGTGTGTGTGTGTGTGTGTGCGTGTGTGTGTGAATGCAGGCCCTGGTATGCATATCAGCTGCCAGTGTCAGAAAAGAGGGAATCGGAGACAGATAATGAATACACCAGGTCTACTTGTAATATTCAACGAGAGGTCCGCAATGTTCTTGTGAAAAGACTAAGGTAATTGCTACAAGCTTTGCAACTTTTCATATTTTTCAAACCTTTGTTGCTGCCTTACCTATGTCCACCATCACAGCAGTTTATAGATAACCATTTAGAGTTTCCTTTTCTGTTAACGTTGTACAATGGTGCCACTTTAACTATAATCGAAATTTTACTCCTTCATGTGGATGTTTAACGTGCATCTTGATCAAACACTTTAAACTACATGTAGTTGCAGCGAAGTGTGAAAAGAGAAACTAAAACACCTTCCATTCAGATACAGAACTAACAGATCCTGCAATAGCGTATCTTTTTTTTACGTACTACATGATGTAGAATTACAAATACCACATACACTACAAAAACAAGCGCTTTCAGTGCTGCATTGCATTAATCTGGATCTAGGTGAGGTTTACATCAAATCTAAAGTACAGGTAATGTACAGATACGCTTTGCTTCTATGAAAGTCATAATGTCTGTGGATGAATATGGTATAGGCCTATAGCCCAAAATATGATATTCATGGGTAGGCCATGTCATGAGAAGCATATATACTGTAGGAAAATTGCAGTACAGGGACGAATAGTCCTGAAAATAGGAAAGAATTCAATACGGGGGGGGGGGGGGGAGGGGGGGACGAAGAGTTTCACCAGAAAGGCCTGTAGCAAAAACATTAACGTGACTGATTAAAAAAGAGGAATTTACTTCTGAACAAAAAGAGAGCTCCACAGTAATATTTGCATAGTGTTCCTTACTCTCTGGAGCAATTCGGGAGACAAACGAGCGGAGAAACCTTTGACAACGGTAGTGAAGACAGATAGAATTGAAGAATTCACTCCCGATGCCTGAACTGTGGCTGAATGCGAGTCCATGAACGTCTTTATGTCATAGTCCGGCTATGAACAACAAATTGATTTGAAAAAAAAAAAATAAGAAAAAAAAAAACAACAACAACGACAACATCAACAACAACAGAGATACGGCAGATTTATTAACTGCCTGATAGACCCTTGATTTACAACGTTTCGAGCACCATAAACTACTAAAAAGACGTAACATAAAACCAGCTTTTATTATGTGTCAAGTCCATGCAGGCTTGCGTTTGATCACGTTTCACACGTACGGAGAGATGATGTTTCGTCATCTTTATTTCGTACGAGGTTCGTATATTTAAAAGAAAATTACATATTTTGCTTTTGCAGTTGGGATTGAAAGAAAAATCTTGTTTTTCCCCTTTTTGTTTTCCCATTTTGTTTTTGTTTGAGGCTATAAAGAGACATATTGGAAACGAAAACTTACTTTGGCTATTTCATTCATGTCTCTTATTGTGTTTCCTTGGTTTTTTTGTTGTTATTATAATCTGGAAGGATATTAGCATTATGTAAATGACATGTCATTTTTTTTTTCATTTTTTCCTTTGTATCTTGGAGGCAAAAACGAGTGTATCCACTCATGCATAAAGTTTCCCTGTGTATTGACCTACCAGTTTAATAACCAGACTTTTGATATTGTATATAATGCATTGATTTTTATCAAAATCATCTATGAAATAAATATGCAGGATCCTACTTGAAAAAAGTGTTTACTCTTCTTTTTTAACTGAGTGTACTTAAGGATGAAGTGTATGAAGTGTAGTACAATTCGTACTAATGTGGCTTCAAGCAAACAAATCAAATATGTTTCAATGTAGACAGAACAAATTTAATGCAGTCTAGTGATTATAAAATATCAATTGCCGCCGGAAAACGTATGTGTATTTAGAAATGATGACAAAAAATACAATACTGGGTATAATGCCGCTTATGTAACCCAGATAATTTAGGTGTATAAGTACATTGTAATTTTCAGAGTGTAAAGGTGAAAAATGTTGAAAGTCTTTTTAAAACAAAACATAAAAGTATCAAACCCTATCTACAAGTTAACAAAAAAAAAGCTTACAATCTTTCAAAAATTAAAATCCTATCTTTGTGAGGAGTTCATACTAACTACATTTCTTTGCAACTGATTGACAAATAGACCAGTTCGTAATTCCACTTTGCGCAGGAGCAGAAAAAGGTCATTTTTACCATCAGGCATTTTGGTTTATAAATTCACTGATCTGTGATGCGATGATTATTCATGTGATCCTTATCTAGAATGGTATTTTGCAATATAAAAGGAAATAAGCTGTTACTGCATTCTCTACAAAACAATGAAATGGATGCCTGCTAAATTATAACTGATGGAGTATTCTGATCCCCTGATCTAAATGCAAGTTCATTCTTTTTTTTTTTTTTAACATGAATTCCATAAATTATGTCGTGCAAGCTTATGCATTATGCCGCTTTGAAAACGAGTGAAGTGCTGAACCAACTGAGAAAAAAGAAAGGTCATTTGTACCAATGTGTACATGAGCTACAGTGTAATTACGAACTGGCTTATTATCCTACATTGAAAGAAATAAGCACTGAGTTGATCAGCGTTTTAGTAGTAACCATGATATAAAAAAAGTCATGAGCGTGCATACTCGAGTAGGATTCGAACCTACGACCTCCTGATCTCCGGAAGGGCATCATCTCCACTAGACCACCGAACTTCCGCCAGGCAGGAAGTGTTGGTTCTAATCCTTATAGCATGCAGCGGGTACTGCGTAATTATTCAAATTCATGAAATTCTTCTGTTGAGATGTTTTCATTGCAACTGATTGACAAATTGCCCTACATGAACGTAAATAAGCACTGAATTAATCAGTGTTTTAGTAGGAGCCATAATAAAAAAATCATGGGCATACATACTCAAGTAGGATTCGAACCCACAACCTCCTGATCTCAGGACAGGTGTCATCTTCACAAGACCACCGAATAAGGATTAGAACCAACACTTCCTGCTTTATAGCATTCTGTAATAAAAATTCTGCAATACTGATGCAGGAAATTCAGAAGATAAATTTTATGTTCTCATTCACTGCTGGATGTACATGTACAAATGCAGTGAAAGCCTGGCTAGACTCTTCAATGTGGCATGTGATCAGTGGCCTTGACGCTAGTATTATACAATCACAGTTTATTAGGCTGCCCTCCTTTGTTTCAGTACACCATAGTGTGTATAACACTGCATTTGATTGTTTTCACCACAATCTAGCTCAATTAATTTTAAAAATTTGCTTATGTTGGTGGAAACCTGTGTTTATAGTCGGTAACTCGCGTTACATGCCGGTAACTCGCGTTTCATGGTAACTCGCGTTACACTTTTCACTGACATTTTTTAATGTGATGACAGTGTTTATTCAAGTCAACATCCTGTGTACAGTATCAGGGTGTGATGAATTTAAAGAATTATGATTCCCAACAAATTTCCTCCACTGTTTCCTTGAGAATAAAAAATATTTCTTGTTTCGGTAACTCGCGTTACATGGCTCAAGGGCTGAACTTTCATGTGGTGATTTAATTCTTTTTAAAGGTGGCATAGAAATTTCCACATGGGAGACTGAAGTAGAACCAATTTGCTTCTTTAAAATAAATTAATTGAAGTGCTAGCAAAATTGTTCTATTGAAAAAAAATGTATGTTAAGTTAAGCATGCATTTTAGCAATTTGGATGACTGAAAAATTGTCTTCAACATTTGTAGCTGTTTCTCGGGAAATATTTGACCGATTGATATAATTCTTTGAGTTTCTTTAACTTCAATATATGGGTAATACATAATGAGTAATTCTTTTGCAATATGATAAACTTGAAATTTTAGTGCCATGTCCACATTCCCATGGAACTCCCCATATGAATAATTATAATTGATAACAATCAAAATGAATTATATAATTACTTGGGGAGAGTAGTCCTAACCTTAAGATGTGACGAAGAAAAAAAAAATCTCGGGGGATATTGAACGTCGGTAAATCGGAGACATAAGATTTTGAAGGAAACTGATATTTTTTTTTATTTTTTTACATAATTTTGATGTCTTTATGTATTCATCACCAGCTGCAGGGGTTTATTGTCACTTGGTCTGCTATCAGATGGTCTACTTCACAGTTTGGTCCAATTCTCACTTAGTCTAATGCCCAGTTTGGCTACTAATCATTTCGTCTAATGATCAAATGTTCTAATTGCAATTTTCTCTCCTTGGACCTTTCCCCATTTTGTCTAATAAACTGTAGATATTAGACTAAATGGGCATAGCCAATCTGAAATTAGACCAACTGATAATGAGCCTATAAGTGGCCATTGGACTAAATGGTCATTATAGACAAACTGGTTGTAGATGAAACGGGATTAGACCATGTCGGTTGAGACTAAATGGCTATTGGACCAAGTGGGGGTATAGACCAAGTGATTGGATAAAGTTTAAGTAGACCAAGTGATAGATCCACCGCTGCAGATGTAACATTACAAAGAAAAATAGTCAATATCATACTTGCCTGACTCGTAAACCACTTTCCACGTAACTGCATCTTTTGCTCGCACATGCACATATTTATTATGCTTTTTACAAGAACTTTCGAATGCATTCCCTTCTTAATTCTTTTCTTATAAATACAGAAACTTGATAAATGAACATTTAAGTATACATACTTTGGTCCTATAGTGTTCCAAACACGATGTCAGATGTTATTAGTTATAACTTTAATATCCATGCATTCGATCAAAATGTGATGAAGACCCCAATAACAATGCGTATAAAGTGATTGTGTTTGAGCTTCTTGCTACATTGTTTATAAAATTACTGTATTTAATATTACCTTTAAAACACGGTATTCTGTCGGATGGACGTTATGAGCCGATGAAAGAAGAACGAATCACTTAATGTTTTCATAATAAACGAAAGCGTCTTCTCCGTAATAAAGCAAAGGTTTCCACAAATGCCAAGCATTCGAAGGTCTCTATTTTATTTTGATTCATTCTCGTACATGAGCACTACTCCTAATGAAGGGGGCAATAAGAAGAAGATTGTAGATGTCTGCTCGTTTTTTTCTTCGATATCAAGAACAAACTGACTTAAACACAATGCTCTCACAGAGTGAAAAGAATGGTGCTTTCCCCACTATAACCAAACACATCAAATTCTTCTGTCTGACAAGGTTTGAATGATAATCCTGTATGATTATAGATACTACAGATTGTCAGATATAAAGGATGTATTATCTCCTCTATATTTTCACGTAGTCTTTGGATTTCAATTTGGAATTTGTGTCGTCCAGACCAACGGCGTAAATCCGTACTGAGGAGTGGGCACTACTCCTAATGAAGGGGGCAATAAGAAGAAGATTGTAGATGTCTGCTCGTTTTTTTCTTCGATATCAAGAACAAACTGACTTAAACAAAATGCTCTCACAGAGTGAAAAGAATGGTGCTTTCCCCACTATAACCAAACACATCAAATTCTTCTGTCTGACAAGGTTTGAATGATAATCCTGTATGATTATAGATACTACAGATTGTCAGATATAAAGGATGTATTATCTCCTCTATATTTTCACGTAGTCTTTGGATTTCAATTTGGAATTTGTGTCGTCCAGACCAACGGCGTAAATCCGTACTGAGGAGTGGGGGGGGGGGGGGGGGAGATGATCGGCGATAGTCACCATCACCACGATTACAAGCCCATAATGTGGGAGGAAAGTGGCAGCAAAAAATATGAAGACTTTTTGTTCTTGTTATTGTTTGTTTGTTTGTTTTGTTTTGTTTTGTTTTGATTTGTTTTGTTTTTCTGCTTGTCAGATGACTTTCGGCGGAAAATCAGACATTTAAAGTATGAAGACTTTTTTGTTTTTTAACTAATATCTGTGCGAGGGAGCGGAGCGACCGAGCGGGGGGGGGGGGGGGGGGGAAGGTGTGGGAGGGGGGTATCCCCCCTCCCAAACGAACACGATCTTGCATTTTCAGACCTGAAATTTAGCGATCTGGTGCACACTTTTGGTTACATTTTGGATTTTTTTTTCCTATCAAAAAACAACTAAGAAAAAGAAATATTCATAGATCATTGAATGTCTAAATCGTGGTATTTCAGCTCTTGCTCCGCCTGTGCGACATCACTGTGAAGGCCTACTAAATAGTGGGGCCTATCACCGGCGTAGCCAGGATTTGATCTTATAAAGGGGGAGTGGTTAGATGCGAGGGAGCTATAAAAGCGAGCGAGGGTGGGGGGAGTTGGGAGGGGGGTTTCCCCCTCCCATGATGAGAACTTTTTGCATTTTGCATGTTGTAAATGGTGTAATTTGATGCAATTTTTTTTTTGCGTGTTTTATCGACTTGAAACACTGAGTCCCACATGATTAAGGAAGCAGTACATTTTGAGGTAGATTATTATTGAACAAATTTGCCTATAAAATTTTATCATTTAAATAAACTTCTTGTACTTATAATTACACTGAATATCATGAACGCGACCGAGCCCGAGCGAGCGGAGGGAGCAAGGGATGGGGGGGGGGGGGGGGAGGGGTTTTCCCCTTCCCACGGTGAGAACTTTTTGAATGGTTGTAAATGGTGCAATTTGATGCATTTTTTTGCGTGTTTTATCGACTTGAAACAGTCCCACATGATTAAGGTAGCAGTATATTTTGATGTAGATTATTATTGAACAATTTTGCCTATAAAATTGTGTCATTTAAATAAACTTCTTGTACTTATTATTACACTGAATATCATGAACGCGACCGAGCCCGAGAGAGCGAGGGGTGGGGGGGGGGGGGGGGTGGGTGGGTGTGAGGGGGATGTCCCCCCCCCCCCCACGGTGAGTTTTTTTTTTTTTTGATTGTTGAACATGGTGCAATTTGATGCTTTTTTGAGTGTTTTATCGACTTGTGTCATTTAAATAAACTTCTTGTACTTATTATTACACTGAGTAATTACACCCATTTATTTAAGGTAGCAGTATATTTTGATGTCGATTATTATGAAACAATAAAATGGTATCATATAAATAAACTTCTTGTATCAATAATACATAGACCAGGAG